>JARHVA010000086.1:7622500-8222500 GCA_037957365.1 Torreya grandis | reverse complement strand
GTTCATAGGATAATTCAATCAAATCCAAAAATTCATAGCCACACTTCATAGTTAGATTTAGCTATAGATTATTCAATACATCTAGTTCCTAGATCTTTGATGCTTCTTTACACACCATGTATGGTTACTCTTCATTTACTTGATATAGGTCATCTTGATAGTGAGTATCTTTCAATACTCATTTATTAGTATGTTCTCCTTTTACTTGTACATAGTTTATTTTATCTTACTCTTTGTACACATTTTTATTTTCATGTTACTTTTAAATAACTTTGATTCCTAGTTTACTTGTACATAGTTTCATTATTTCAATTTACTTCACATAGTTTACTTTATCTTTCTCATTGTACATAGTTTAATTTTCACATTGCTTGTACATAGCTTATACTCAAAACACACACACACACACACATGCATGCATAATATGGTCAAAAATACAAAAATATTCAGATATTCATTAAAAAATAAAAATTTAGATTGTATGAATTTCTATGTTTACATTTCTTCTATTTACGAGGTAATACATATGTTATCTATGTTAGTGTAGCTAGTTTTATCATACATACATGCTCCATTTATTCCATTCGAGTATTCACATATTACTACAGGACTTAGGTCCTCTACACATATATTAATTTACTAATATTCACCTTTTGGGGGCACATACACATATAAACAGATTTAACATTGACATATCATCCCATTGGGGGCATCATACACACATCTTCTAGTTTGATAGGTTATATCTTTCTATACTCCATATCATAGATTTAACATTGATTATGTCTTTATATTGATAATCCTATACTCCACTAATGTTTTGCTGACTACTACTAATATAGACTCAACTTATGTACATCTTTACTCTTATATGGATTTGTACCACACTATTATGCATAATTTCATTTCTAGCTTTACTAGTTTAGATTTAATTGTGTCTTTTTGCTTATACATATACTCAAGGGCATTTGAAAATTCCATTGTTCTATGGATATAAACTAATTCCTTTCATTGTGTGTATGTTTTATACAAGTGACCATGTCCTTATGTGTGTTTATTGATTGTGTATCCAAACATTTTAACATTCCATTCCATGCAAACCTAAGCCAATCTTGCTTAGTAGTTGTGTATGTGGAAATTTGAACATGTCCTTGTATGTGTGCATTTTCTTAGACTTAATGACATTTTCCCATGTCCCTTATATTGTGGCCCCTTGGCCTACTTTACATGTCTCATGTGTTTTTATGTATGATTTCATGTATGCATCATGGCCATGAAACTTGTCTCTTGATTGTTGCTTTCACATCTAATTTACAATGCCATGAGGGACCTCATACATCTCCCCTTCCTCCTTGGTTGCCTTTGTAGACATCACACCCCATCCCCCAAAGTAGTTTACTCATATTATATTTATATTTTATGTTCATATACATGATTACATTTTTATACCTATCATGAAAACCTTGTGAATATTATATATAACATACATCATGCATTACCAACTTATGCTCAAACTCTTTTACATTATGATATCATGTATACACATTATATTGGGTTATCCCATAGATATCATATATTTTTAGTATAACACACATAATACATAGTTTTTATTTTGAGGATAGTTATTGTAGAGTTTCAATAACTACCCTCAAAAGAGGGGGCATTCATAGGGGTTTATCATAGAGATCAGGCCATCTTAATACACTCAAAACATAGTTTTTAGTATGCAGACATAGATTACAAAACTTAAACTCAAGAATATAAAATGAAATATAGTAAAACACAAATTAATATCATTTTTCCCCAAAAAAACACTTTTGGACAATAGCACAGTACATTACTAGAATCACAATGTGATATTATCCACTCACCATGCTATTATATAGTAGCCTAAAAAATATAAGATTCCAAAATTGTCAAAAAGGTATAATAGTTGTAATTTAGATTTACACAGTCTCAATCATAGATTATTAAATATGTTTAGTATATACTTATTTTTTACATAGAATTACATAGCTTTTCTCATATTAGGGGCATCATGCATGACGTGATCATTCCTATTTCATTTTAAAATATATACAGACATAGATTACTATGACTTAGCCTAAAATCCATAGGCATAGATATCAGACTTGGGGGCATGTGCATGAAATATTATTTCCATATGATCATTTTTTCACCAATTATCTGAGATGGAATCACAATTCAATGACATTCTTCATGTTATATACTATAGAAACCATATGCACCAATATGACACCAAATTGATGCCTTATTCCATTTATAGTGATTTGCATTCCTAAGTGGCCCCTTAGACATTTTATATTTTAGATTTTTTTAGTGGCCCAGATCCATCTTATATAGTTTTATGACATGGTTTAGTTTTAGTTTTAGTTACATCTACTACACATGGGTAGGTAATGATGGAGTCATATCCTACTTAAGTTCTTGAGCCACCTACATAAGAGGGTTGAATAAGTCATCATTCCAATCCAAGTTATTCACAAATTATGATCCATCGAATAGGGATGGGCAACAACAGAGTCAAGGCTAGCTTAAATTCTTGATCCACCCATATATGGGGATTGGGAAAGTCATCAGCCTAGTATAAGATATTCACCATTTGATCACCATCTACACACACAGAGGATATCACCAAGTTTTTGTATTGGTTCATATACCCAATGAGGTTTATTCATTCCTTTCCTCTCTCACAAACATCTATTTTCTTAGTTTCATATTTGCTTTTGATATTGTAGAGTAAAATACTATACATTTTGTTTTGAGTTTCAATTGTGCACTCCAGTCTTGTCCCTACATGTTTTAGTTTTGGCAGTGAAGGTTTTGACACAGGGTGTGGGCACGAGTTTTTATTATGCCTAAGTTTTGTCTAAGTCTCAGAGTCGTGTGGACCATGCCAAGTGTCATCAGTTGGGACACATTATAATTTCTCTAAGTAATGTGGGAAATGCCATGTGTCTTGTTATATACCTACGGACCCTGACAAGTGTCAACATCCATGTTTCATTTCCTTATAAGTTTTAAAAGCTTCTTTCAATAAGCTTCTCTTAGTGCACGTAGAAGGCACCAAGTGTAAACTATGGAAGATTTTAATATGTTTCTCTAATTTACATGGAAAGTGCTGCATGTCCCTTGTTATATTTGTGGAGACCACCAAGTGTCGACATCTGCAGTTTCTTCCTTTTGTTTCATTTTTGAGAAAGGACTATGGTGGGCCCTAGGTGAGTTGCTAAAGTAAGTAGAGTGCACCAAGTGTCATCATCTTTGTGAATCTAAATGAGTCCCAAATGTTTTTGTAGTGTTTATAAAGCTCAACGAAAGCTACCATGTGTCATCTTCCATGAGATTCTCAAAAGGTATCTAAAGCTTCTATAGACAAGTGGAAGCCACTACATGTCACTTGTTAAGACTAGTGGATGCTACCAAGTGTCATCACCTATTTCATAGTGGGAAATGCCACATGTATCTATTTCAGCTAATGAACTTGTAAAGAAGCTAACCATTTCAGATCTAAAGGATATCTTCTATTAGACACTTCTAGTTAAGTTCTAGTTCAGTTAGACCATTGGGATTTGATTGTGTAGGCAATCTTAAGCCAGTCCTATGCTATAAATATGGGTTCAAATTAGAGGAAAAAAGGAGGAAAATAAAAAGGAGAGGGAGAGAATTTTCTACATATAGATTGTTATCAGAGATTTACAAGAAGTTTTGGAGACTTTCTTGTTGTGGCCAGTAATATCATTTGCCTTTGTTCTATTTTCTTAATTCAGAAAGTTTGTATAACTGTGCACATATCAGTGCCTTTTATGTGATTGGAAAATTAATAAGAAGACTAAGTTCTATGCCTTTTTTGATATTTTTTATGTTATTGCAAAATTGTCTAAGTTGTGAGCCTTTGATTCTATTTGTTTTCATCTTTTACATTGATCATGCATTGTTTGCTCTTTAATGTAATTAAATCCTAAAGATAGCTTCATTGTGCTTAGTATTAAGGAACAAATCATACTCAGGTGCATCGCTATAGTAAAATTTTCTTTCATTGCATTGGTGATTCCATTTATTTTTTATCCCTTTTTCCCACAATACATTTGAGATAAAGAAGAGCCAACTTTAAAATATGGAGGTCATTTCAGGTCGCAAGTCCCACATTCTTGAAACTTCCCATGTTGGTGTTGGAAACAGTGAAATTTTAAGCATCAACATTTTTTGACATGCCCAATGGAACAATCTCTTGAAGTTTCTTTCAAGACTGTATGAACTAGGGACCACTAACAAGATCCCAATCTGCTATGAACCCAGGTATTCTTTTACCACCATTGATAACTAATTCAAGAAGGGTCAATCAGTTTATAGCAACACCAAGAGAAAACATGGGAGCACATATAGCCCTAAGGAATTATGTAAATTGGAACACTGGTAGTGCTTTGATTCTCCCAATACCACTAGCCACTTGGGATCCTATTCCAATAAATGCCCTAAAATCTCTACCAAATTTAGTGTCAAAGATTTCAAAACACTTGAAGAACATCTACAAGATGTGTCTGATGTATGTGCAATACATGTGATCACATAGCAGAATGTGGCTATAAGATTGTTAGCAGCTTCTTTTAAGGGGAAGGCTCTAGACTGGTATAGATCTTTGACCCCAAATACAATATCTACATGGGATCATCTTGGAGATGCTTTCTTTGCAAGATTTGAAGAAAAGGGTGATAAATATTCTTTGTTACAACAATTGATTACTATCAAAAGGGCACCATAAGAAGTAATGACTGATTTCAATTCAAGATTTCAAAAGACTTGGGAAAGAATTCTTGCTACAGCAAGACCATTACCAAGTATGGCTATAGTATTTTATCTTAAATCCTTAAATTTATATATATCAGTAATGATTCAATCACTTGGAGGTCAGACTCTACCAGAAGCCTATGACTATGCAGTTAGAGCTGAAAATAACTTAATAAATGCTGGAAAGTTTCCCCCAAGGCCTCCCATGCCCATGTTTATAGAGATTATCTTACCTTTGCCTCAATAAGCCCCTAATCCCATAGCATTTCCTCAACAACCTGCTAAAGTAGTTGTCCCTATCTAGTCATCTGAGATGAATGATGTCAAGAACATCTTAAGGAAATTTTCTAATGAGATAATTAACCTAAAAAGATAGTAGAATCCTTATCCTAGACCCCAATATCAAGGCTACCAAGGAAATAGACCTCGACCACAACCAAATCAGTATCAGGGTCCTCAAAGGCAAACTAACCCTCAGCCATCAAACCAATTAGTTACAGTCCCTACACCCTCACAGACTGTTCCCCCTAATCCAAATAGGGAGATTGTTCTAGGGCAAAATAATTATGCAGATGGCACCAATGCTTGGTGTTTCCCTTGTAATAATGCTCATATGCCCAAAGATTGTCCTAGGGGTAATCTATAGCAAAAGATAGTAGATTAAAGAAAAATAGATGGACAAGTTGCAAATACTTTTGAAACTCAACCCTACCAATCCCCTGGTATGCAAAATTTAGTCCTGGTGGCTTAGATGCAAGGGATGTCCTTACAGCAAGAAGAAGAAATAACCCCTGAGCATTCTTTGTTTTCATGGGTTGAAGATGAAGAGTCAGTATTCTTAAGTGAAGCTTCTACTTCCAAGAAGCCATTGGTACAATCAGATTACTACACCAGAGCCAAGAAAAGGATGATGGAATGGCTTGAAGTCACAAATAATGAAATTATGGGGATTCCTCCATTTCAAGGTCATCAAAACATAGCTACTAGACAAGAAATACCTTAGCCAGTGCAGAACCAAGTAATTTCTAGACAATTTCAAGAAAAAGTAAGGTACCCTTATTATCCAAGAACCTAAACACTAAGACCGGTGAATGTGGTGGATTAGTTGAAGAGGACCCCAGCACATGTGTCAATATGGGACATGTTAGCCATTCCTGAGCAAAAGACACTATTGCAAGAAGATCTATAGGGCCAAGTAGTACCTAAACATACTGGTACCAAAGGAGGACCTACTGATAAGGAAAAGCTCAAAGACATGGTTCCTCTGTAGACAATAACCCTTTTGAACAATGCACCAGAAGTAAGCAAATCCAAACCAGAGCCCTTCTATTTGACTTTGATACTTGGGAAGAAATTGTTACATAATGCAATGATAAACTCAAGGGCCAGTACTATAGTAATGCCTAAACAAATAGCAAATGCTTTAAAAATAAAGTATGAGCCACTTACTAGAGGAGTTATGCTGCTGGATGGAAAATCAGTGCAAACAATAGGGAAAATTAAACAACTCCTATTGCAATTGTATACTTGCCCTAATATAATTGTCAATCAAGATGTGGTAGTCATAGATATACCCCTTGTATTTGGCCTATGTTTATCTAGATATTTCATAGCCAAAATAAGAGGTTATATGTCACTTGATTGGTCTCACCTCATCCTAAGAACCAAATATGGTACAAAAATGAAAATACTATCTGAGTCACTATCTAAGGATCACATCACCAATGAACTAGCCCCAAAATTAGAGGTAGCTCATGCTATGCTGAATAAGGAAGAAAGGGTCTTTATTGAAGAGTTAGGTGACTGGACTAAACATGACCAAGAGGAGGAAAATAATCAGTTGTTAACTATGATGCAAAGTGACCCATATAGAAATTATGACTCTATTGGTCTAGGAACTTATGTCATATTTGATGAAGACCATGAAATCCCAAATGTTTGAAGGGAAGAAATGCCAAAGACTCAAGAATCTAAAAAGGACTCAAAAATCTAGACCTTAAATTTTGATGTGGCTAGAAGTAAAAATGGTGCTAGAGTAGGAATTTGTCTTGTTGCTTCAAATGGTGAGAAAATTTTAAGAGCTATTTGTTTCCAATTTGCCTATACTAATAATGATGTTGAATATGAATCCTTAGTACATGGGCTCATGTTAGCCAAGAAAAAGAGAGTAAAGAATCTAATAGTAAAAGGAGATTCAAAACTCGTGGTGAAACAAATCAAAGAAAAGGCAATAGCCAAAAATGTAAGGATGAGATCCTATAGACATAGAATTTGGGACTTAATAGATGATTTTGAAGCTTTCAATATTGAATTAGTTCTTAGAACCCAAAATTTTGAAGTAGATAGGATGGCACAGATTGGCTCACAGTTTGACCTAGCAACTGATCTATTAGTCAACATTGAGTCAGTCAAAGTTATAGTAAGACTAAATATCCCAGACAATGATGAAAATTGGTAAGTCTTTAAAAATGATTTTTACGTACTCTCATTTTTGCAACAATCAGGGGAATTTGTTGATCAATTTCAACCCAAAATTGAAGAAGCATATAGAGACCAAATTATTCAATTAAAGACCAATAAGCTTCCCAAAGGCTTGATTACTTTAGAAAACCTATTTGATCCAGAAGATGTAAGCCTAGAGAAGAAAAGGTTTCAAGCAAATAAATCAAATTATTCTAAGATATAAGTGAGTGAAGGGAGAAAACTAAATATTGGAAATTCCAAAACCTAAGAGGAAAGGGAAAGACTAATTAACTTGTGTGAAAGATATGATAGAGTAATAGCTTAGACCTATGAAGACCTTCCTGGATATAATAGAGACATCATTCAGCACACCATAGAACTGACTGAAGGATCTAAGTTAGTCAGAGAGAAGCAGAGGCTAGTGAATCCAAGGATTGAACCTCTAATGGTGGATGAGTTGCAAAAACTCTTAGATTCTAAAATAATTTTTCCAATCAAACACTCAACCTAGGTATCCAATCTAGTACCATTCATAAAAAATAATGGTGACATAAGGCTCTATGTGGATTTTAGAGACCTAAATAGATCATCTCTGAAAGATCACTATCCCCTACCCTCTATGGAATAAATTTTATAGTCTGTGGTTGGATCAGAGAGATCTTCCTTACTAGATGGTTTCTCTAGATATAATCAGATTTGGTTGGTTGATACAGACCAACACAAGACTACATTTAATACCAAATGGGGAAAATTTTCATATTCCAAGATGTCATTTGGCTTATCAAATTCTGGAGCCACTTTTCAAAGAGTAATGGATGTAGCATTTGGAGATGCATAAATAAAATCATTCTGATTTATCTTGATGATCTCACTATTTTTTCCAAGAATGTTGTTGATCATTTTGATCATCTGGAATCTATTTTTAAGAAGTGTCAAGAGTTTTGAATATCCCTGAATCCCAAGAAGTGTATTTTTGTAGTACCTTAAGGCAAACTATTAGGATATCTAGTATCCAAAGAAGGAGTCTCTATAGATCAGAGAGAGTCACAGCCATAATGAACTTGTCCCTGCCAGTAAATAAGAAGGCAGTTCAATCATTTTTGGGAAAGATTAATTTTGTCAGTCAGTTCATATCAGACTTTGTAGGCCTAATGAGACCAGTGACACTCTTGTTGAAGAAAGACCTAGTGTTCAAGTGGACTACAAAAGTAAGACAAGATTTTGAGGAGGTCAAGAAAGCAAATCAATAGCCCCAATACTTAGTAACCTAGACTTCTCTAAGTCTTTTTTAATGTATATTTATGGAGGAGAGTTCAATATTGATGTTGTCCTAACATAGAAAGATGATCAAAAAGAGGGAGAACACCCAATAGCCTTTTTCTCAAAGACTCTTTGGTAGTATGAAGCTAGATACAACTTTGTGGAGAAATAGGCATATGTTATGGTAAAATCCATCAAGAAATTCATACATATGGTATTAGGAAATAAGATTCTGATACTTGTGGCTCATCCAAATGTCAAAGAATACATTATGGAAGGTGAAATTACTAAAAAAAGAGCAAATTGGATAACAAAGATCCTTAAGTATGATGTGGAGGTTAGACCCACTAAGCTGGTCAGAGGTAGGGGGTTATGTCAATACATGCCTCAAGATATGGAAAAGATGATAACTGAAGAAATAGAAAAGGAGAATGTATTGAGGATACAAGAAATTGATCATAACTCTTGGGTCACAAACTCAATCTATTTTATGAAACATGGGATTTTCCCAAAAGAGCTCTCTCTGGACAAGAGGAGATACTATAGGTATTAAGGGGTCCATTTTGTTTTAATTGACCAAGTTATTTTTAGAAGAAATATTGATGGCATACTTTTAAGATGCATAGAGAAAGATGAGGCTCAGAAAATACTACATGAAATGCACCATCGAGTCTCAGGTGGACATTTTTATACAAGAACCATAACTATAAAGATAAGTTAGGTAGGTTATTTCTGGCCTACTTTATTTACAGACTATTATCAACTGGTCAAAAAGTACCAATCTTGTCAGTATTATGTGGGGAAGAGAAGGAATGCAGTAATGCCCCTTAATCCTATAATTATTGATGAACCCTTTGCTCAATGGTGTCTTGACTTCATTGGAATGATCAATCTAGTGTTGAGTATGGGACACAAATGGATTCTAACTACCATAGATTATTTTACTAGATGGAACGAGGCAGTGCCACTCAAAAAAGCAATAGAAAAGGTGATCCTAGACTTTTTAGAGGATGTCACTACTCATTTTGGGCCTCCTCATACCATAATTTTAGATAATGCTAAGGCATTTTTAGGGGTAAAAATATTTGAATTTGCACTAAAGTATGGAATCTATCTGAAAACTTCCTCAAATTATTACCCTTAGGGTAATGGTTTGGCAGAATCAACCAACAAGAACCTGATTAGACTTATTAAGAGAATATGGGCTGATCATCACAAAGAGTGGCATAAAGTGCTTCATATAGCACTGTGGGCTAATAGAATTACACCTAAACAAGTGACAAAGATGTCCCCATATGAATTGGTCTATGGTAAGCCTATTGTAATGCCCATGAGCTTGGAGATTCCTGCTCTCTAGTTATTAAAATAGATTGAAATTGAGGAGAATGGCCCCATGTAGGTCAAACTTGTTGACCTCCTAGAAGTTCAAGAAAAGAGGGATACAGCACATGAATCATTAATGAAACATCAAAAAATAATCAAAGACTACTTTGATAAGAAGACTTTAAACCCCCATTTCGAAGTAGGCTTAGTTGTTTTTAAATGGGATGTGAGAGCTGCCAAGCTAGGTCAACACAATAAATTTGAGGCATTGTGGATTGGCCCCTATAAGATTCATATGTGTAAATAGCAAAATTTATTTAAGCTCAAAATGATGGAGGGAAAACCCAAATAGATTCCTATGAATGGGATCTACCTGAAATATTTCATTTAAGCAATATCTCCCATGTATTATAGTTAGATAGTTTCCCTTTCCTTGTTGCTCTATTTTCCTTTTTTTTTTCCACTCTTTATTTTAACAAGTGTTTTATGAACACGTGGCCATGGCTCAAAGTCTTTTCAAAAATTTCAAAACTATCACAATCACTAAATCTCTCTCAAATCCCCAAAATTCCCTAAGGTACCTTTACGCAGCCACTTTTATGATGTGTCTGACACACTATCCCACGTAGATTTAATAAAATTTACTAACAGGGTTTTAGTTATAATGCCATTTATGAGACTTGATGTGTCATTAAATACTCTAATGACAAGATTTAAGGCTAAATTGTGTCTCATCCATTCTTATGTCTTTTAGGAAAATCCCTGTTACTTGCATTTTAATTCATAGCAAAACCTACTTAATAAAAGTGCCTTCCCTGTTGCAAAGCTTCCATACTTGTTACATAAGTTCACTAATTCCTAGTATAGACATAGATATGGAGGAGGCACAGTCTTCACAATAGGGCTTTGGGATTTAATAATCCATTGATAAGCTTCTCACCAGCAAATCATATGCTTCGACCCCTACACAACCCTTAAGGACCTATCCAAGGACTAGAGTCCCCAAAGTTGGTTATGCGATCGACATAGCAAATGTGAAGGATTTTACAGACGAAATCACAGACCCAACTCTTCAAAATTCTAGCAAAGCTCTACAAGAAGGGGCACACCAAAGATGTATCTATAGGGCCAAGGCTAGACAATCTAAAACATTTGGGATGAGGATATGGACTTCTCAATTGGCACAATTCATTATCCCAGGTGTACATCCATGCCCTGACTTAGTTGAAATGTGCATAGAATTTTTTTAGGTGCCTTTGAAAACCATATAATAGGGTCAATTCATGGTGAAAATTACATCGAAGGCCATTAGGGACATGTTGGCCCTATATCATGATAAAATAGCCACATTTCTCATCATTGCCAAAATGCAGAAAATGTGGGCAAACATTAATAATCAATTGAGGTTTCTCAGATCAAAATTGCAATTAGGGGATGATGATACCATTATGATAGTGTTACCAATAGGAAGGGCACAATTTTCATAGGCCAGGCAAGAGGCACTATCCATGATGGCATTTATTTTTGGAATGAAGGAGGACATAACTATCTATGATTGGCAAATGGCCATCCTCTTTAGATTAAAAACTATAGACAAGTCTCAAGAGTATCGGCTGGACTTCTCAGAGAAGATTTCCTATTTAATGGTTGATCAACTCACTCGATTCAAATCTAAAAGGGTTTTCAATTATTCTTCTTATCTATTTCACCTCATATTATATCAAAACTCTAGCAACTTTTCACAATATATGCATCTGAATATGTATGACCCAAGTTTCAGTCATAATAAAACCATTCTTGTGTCCACATGGACACATATCTTATCCAAAATGTCTGACCCATATGAATTTTGGGAACTTTTTGTTGCCGCTACCTTTTGTCACCTAAGCCTAGAGCCTGTTGAAAATAGATTAACTCCAAGTGTCAGAGACCTCATGACAAATTGCATTATTCCCTGTGACTACTTTTTTGGATCTCATCATACCATCATTAGGGTCCATGGTTTTAATGGAGAACTAGTGTTGTTACCCAAGATTTTGACTCCTAGGTTAGCATTTTTAGAGGTCACCAAGCAAGTGTCTTTAGCTGATAATGACTATGGCACTGGAAAGAAGAAAAAGAAAATGTATGATATTCCATGGGTAAAGAAAAACACGACCCTAGAAGTCAAAGATGTTGAGCACTTGTTGCTAAGGAAGCTAGCTATCCTAGGTTTCTTTATGATTGAAGATAAATGGAGATATTACCCAAGCAATTTCATAACCTTATGGGTCAAGAATAACAAGGTTGGTGCTAAAATTATGCATGAGAGTTGTCTCTTTTGGGAAGATAGAAGAAACCCTAAGGAAGATATTTTTGATTTGTATGTAGAATTGATAGATTTGCCCTTTCAAGAGGCCAGGCCATGGGAGACCTTTTATGTTAAGGAAAAGGTTTTTGACCCTAAAATTAGAATGACTTTTGGTTTAAAAAGGGCATTGAAGAACAAAAGATGGAAACTCGAGAAAATAGAAGCCTATTGGAAATATAGGCAGGAGATTTTTGAGATAACTCACTCTTTGGTAATGTAAACTCAGATTAGAAATGGGAGAAAATCTAGGATGAATGGCATCCATCTCCTATCTCTAGCCCTAATACAAGAAAACTTTAGACACAGTGTGGAGAGTTAGAGGGGGAAGCAAAATCCACTCATATAGTGTAGGCCCCAAGACAAACTTCATCTACAGTCGCTATAGAAAAACAAAAGAATGTGGTATCCTCACCACCTAGAGCTTCTTCATCAGTGTCAACCTTTGGGGTTCCCAATTTTGTGAAATCACCACTAGTAGTAGTGGTAAATGTTGAAGAGAAGGAAGCACAACAAGAAGAAAAAAGGCCAAGGAAACATAAGAAGCTAAAACTTCAGCCTGATTTAGATGAAGAGGTAGAGCCCTCACAACATCAACCACTAAGTACATATGTTGTTCCTCAGGTACGTGTTATTTTTCCTTCATCTTCTCAATCTTTTTCTTCTTTTATAGGGGTGGCAATCCCAACTAGCCAAATATTATCACCTACCACCTCTGTTGTGCCAATTTCCCAATTTGCCCCACCTATTACTACTCAGGCCATGTCATCACAGGTCACATCATTGCCTCCCTTTTCCCCCTCTATCCCAAAGAGAATACCTCCCTAGATTTCCCATAGCCAACATTTGGCTATTCCCTATGGATTTCCATAGGGTTATCCTTTTATGGGTGGGTATATTACCTCTCCCTCTACCTTTTAAGCTCAAGCAAACACTGCTAAGAAGGCTAAGGAAGCCCAAATGGATTAAAAAAGGAAGAAAGATAATAAAGCTCTGGCTGCACCAAACATGAGGTCACTATTTGACCCAATCCAGCAGTAGCTAACTATGACTCATTTGTCACCTAATGTAGTCAGCCCAAATGAGCAGATGCAGCCTCAAGATTATACAATGAGTGCAGTGGCTATGGATATGTCACTTTTTAAACCATAGGATAGGGTTGAATTTCTAAATAAAACCACTTTTGTTGTAGCTACTGATTATTTGAAAGTATCAAAGAAGCTACAAAATGTGGAGGTTGATCTGGCTCAAGAGAAAGCAAATGGTAGCAATCTAGCTATAGAAATCAAAACAAAGAATGATGAAATAGAGAATCTCAACAAATAGTTTCAAGATATTGTTTCTTGTCAGATTCACCAAGCTATTCAAGCCCTAAATGCTTCTTTAAAAGAAGAGCTAACACAAGAGAAAGCTACAGTGATAGCCCTAAGGTAGGAAAAGGAAACACTATAGAAAATATGTCAAGAAAACTTGCAACTGGTCACTCAGTTCCAACAGAAGCTACTAAATGAGAAAAACAATACTACTACCATGCAGGCCCAACTTCAAGCTGAGCAACAAATAACAAAATAATTGACACTTGAGTTGGCTAATAGGCCAAAAAATGTAGGAGTTTTGAACCTGGTCAAGGAGCTATATGTATCAGTATGGAAAAGAATCTTTGAAGAGATTACTCAGCTCAGACCCTCTCTAACTTTCCTACTAAATGCATAAAAATTGTGCAAAAAGATGGAGACTTCAATCCAAGCCACTCTGTCCACTATCTCTTTGAGAGTGTCTGATTCTCAAATGTTACTGAAAAAGCTATATGACACAACTGATGAAATGTTATCAGTAGTAGGGATTAGTGACAGAATGTTTACTATAAAAAGGATGAATGAATTTCTCAATTGTAACTCCATAGCAATTAATTACAAAGAGCTCCTAGATGTGGTAAAAGAGGGAGTAAAAGACATGAAGAAGCAAATTGAAGATTTGGTGCAATTGGGTCTTCCCTACCCTTTTCCTGATAGCAACACTATGTTAATGGTTGATGAGATTAACCCTTTGTTGTTAGCTAGACAAAATGATCAGTCAATTTTCTAAGGTTTAATAGATGCTTCATCAGTGTCAGAAGTGGAAGTTGTCTTGATTCCCATGGCCCAGCTTGATTTCTAATTGAAGATTGCAGTTCATGTTTTGTAGAGTTTTTCACACAAGGACATCATCAACCTTGATTTAGCCTTCTAGGACTTGCAAAATAAACAAGGACTATCTGATGTTGAATGGTCTGTTTATTAGATGGCCTTATAGAATTTGTGATTTTTGCCACATTTTTTATATATTCTTTGGATTATTTTTTGAGCTTTGTTTTGAGTTTTATTTGTGCACTCCAATTTTGTCCCTGTACATTCTAGTTTTGGTAGTGAAGGTTTTGACATAGAGTGTGGGCATGGCTTTTTGTTTTGCCTAAGTTTTGTCTAAGTCTCAAAGTCATGCGAAACATGCCAAGTGTCATTAGCTGAGAAACATTATAATTTCTCTAAGTAATGTGGGAAATGCCACGTGTCCTCTTATATACTCATAGAGCTTGACAAGTGTTAGCATCCACATTTTAGTTTCTTATAAGTTTCAAAAGCTTCTTTCAATAATATTCTCTCAGTGCACATGGAAGGTGCCACGTGGCAACTATGGAATATTTTAATATGTTTCTCTAAGTTAAGTGGAAAGCACCACGTGTCCCTTGTAATATCTATTGACACAAAATATTGCACCCTTGGTAGGAGGCTGAGCTCGTACCTTCTTCACGTAACAATGGAAACTCCCCTCTCGTATGTGGGACTGGCGAAGCTAGAGGGGAGAGTCTCTAGATAAGGGCTAGCTCCCTCTGATGTATCATTTAGGCCCTAGTTTGTCCTACTACTAACAAACAAATGTAAAAAGGGGGGGATGAAAAGAGAGAGAGAGATACTAAAAACAAAGCCTAAGCCTAAAAAAGAAAAGGTGATACACCAGAAAGTGTGACCCACTCAGGCCCGAACATACACTTTTCACCGAGAACCAACTCCCATACACTTCATCTGACATGAGAAAGCCTTCTACATCAGTGGGTCAGGGGTCTATGGAGACATACAGAGGAAATAACTACTAGAGGCATTCTGAGACATGTTGCAGTAGCCTATCCACTTCACCTATACTCCTCTAGGGACACTTTTGATAGCCCTGTAAAAGGAAACCCCAAAAATTGCACCAGACATGCTGAAATCATTTTGCAAAAGTATTAAGAAAATGACTTAACACAAAATCAAGGCATAGACACATACTAAAGATGCAAAAAAATCATAATGGAGGTAAAAATGATGTGTTTCGATTCAAGGTAAATTTTTGGCAAAGCTCTGCCTTACAAGCCCAATAGATTTTTGGGTAGAGTTTTGCCTTAAAGTTGAGAGTGGATTTTTTCTCAAAAGAGAAGTTTACAATTTATAGGAAGAGGAAGAGCAACTTGGCATTTCTTGGGAAATATTTTGGCACTCTTTCTACAAGTGGCCCATGTGCGCTAAACACATTAGGAAGAGGAAAGCCACTATTACTGATGTCATTCCTCAAAAAAGGCTTGCTAGAACCATGTTGTACAATCTCCCAAATTGACTTTGACATTCAAACATTAATACAAGAGCATGGCCATGCCTCTTTTTGTAAACAGACTATAGTTTGTCCCCTCATCAAGGCTAACTATAGAAAAATAGGTCATGCCACTCATTTGCAATAACTCGCCTTCCCTTCACCACTTGAATGCTTTGTCTTTTTTGCTCCTTGTCTTCTTCCTACTCTTTTAGCCCTCGAGGGTGATCTTTTGGCAGGTCGCTGCATTCCTTGGGACTTTTTCATGGTTGGCACTTGGGCATTTAAAAACCAACAGCCTTTTTTGGCTTAAATTTGACATCCTTGAGCCCGTCACCCCTAGACTTTCCTTCGGATTCTTGCCTTGCCCCTTTCATTGAGAGTGCATCTGCCTTTGACACATGTCATAATCTACTGCTTGGGCACCTAGAAGACACTTTGAAATGTGGATGTTGACATATGGTGGCTTCTACCAAGCTAATAATGGGATGTGGTAGAATTTGCTTACCTCAGAGGGTCCTTTGAGAGTCAGGCAAAAGTTGACATGTGGTCACTTCTGCATAGCTCCTAGCAACTCATGTTGAAGTCCTCCATGATTGCCACTTGTTGCCTTCTGTGCTTTGGATTTTATGGTGTAAAATTTGACATTTGCACACCTGTCACTACTTGAAAACCCCACAACTCCCTTTGAAATACTCCCTACCCTCTGCAAGGGCTTTTGGATCTTGAACTACCCTCTAGCTGTAGGGCACACCCTTGAACCAAGCCGTTGAACCAACCCATTGAACCAAAATTGGTTCAACAGTTCAACCACTATGGGTTGATGAACTTGTCATAAAATTGGTTCAATGAACTAAGGCATTGGACTTAAAACATTGAACCAAGTGGTGATTTAACTAGCCAAAGTGTTAAACCAAGGCATTGAACTAGGTGATGAACCAAGTGATTGAACCAAGCATTGAACCAAAGCATTAAATTGGTTCAATGGTTCAACCATGCCACCTTTTCTTGTGATTTTCTTCAGACTAGAGCTTGAAGAAGCCTTGTAAAACCCATAACTCTTTGAACTGATCCCTTATGCACCAAAGGACTAACCTATAGAGTTCGTAGAAATCTAAAACCTACAGAGTCCGTAGATTTAGACCTGTAGAGTTCATAAAAATCTTGTAGAGTCTATAGAAATGAAAAGATTCATGCAAAATCAGAAAAATGAAATGGCCTAGAATAGTAGGGATAGAAGGGGATCAATTTTTGGCCTGTTGGGCAAAAAATGTTCAACAAATTGGTGACTCCCAGGGGAAGCATGCATGCTATGCTTAAAGACTAGTTGCCTTGCAGTCCATTGGGCACAGAGTCAGATGGAACTATGAAGAAAGGTTAGCAATAGCCCCAAAGATTTAATAATCAAAACATGAATCTTTTTACCCCAGATGCAAAGGGAAACACATAAGGCTAAAAAACACTACATGTGCAACTGCACTTAGGGAAAGCAGGAAAAGAAACTAAAAATAAACTACTATATATAGATAACCAAGAAATTTTGCTTCCCTCCTAGATCAAAAGGAAAACTTCTTAAGTCCCCTTCCTACCAAGAAGACTTATGGTGCCAGGCAAGTAGCTAAATGAAAAAGAGAATTGGTGACCTGCTCCTCTTGCCTATCACCTTGCTTGGCTTGTATCCGAGTGGATCAGAATCGAACATGCTTCTAACATATATGTACTCTGCTTGTCCTTAGAAGCTTGTTGAATGCTAGTCCTTCATATTGGTGCTTATCACCAAGAAATCAATGGATGTTGGCTCATCACCATTAGCCCTTTGATGTGCATAATCCCCTTACAGCACATCATGGTCTAACCCATTTCCTTTTGCTTCGTTGAAAACCCTGTCAGACTCATCCTCTATTTCCTCTTGGCCTTCTTGAAGAAGGGTGACTATGGTCATGTCTAAAATGGAATCACAAACTAATTTCTCATCCCATAGAACATCACCTCTTTATTTAAAGCTTTCTTCTTCAAGGCCTTCCTTAAGGAAAATAGACCTCTCCTTTTCCTCCTCAAAGATCAAGATCTCTAGATTTTCAAAAATATTCTCCTAATCCTCCTCCAACTCAGGCTCTTTGGTGTAGTCATCCTCCTCATCAAAATAACAAGGAAGTTCATCAAACAGAGGGGAAGAGAGCTCACCATGCTTTTGTTCCTCCTCATATTGTTGGAACATCTTCATGTATGTGTGACCTGCATCTTCTCCATTACTGATAAAGTCTTCACAAGGAGCATTGATGATGATTTCTTCTTCGTTATTTCCCATGATAGCCTCTTGAAGAATTTTAGATTAGATCTTCTACTCCTCACTCACCTCTTGTAGAACAGGTTCTTCCTTGAGGAGTGAAGTGGAAAAAACATGTGGAAGAGGAGGCAGTCCTTGAGCTAGAATCTAATGATTCTCCTCCTTCCACTTGGCTAGCACTTCATCAATATTAGGTGCAGCCTGATATCTCTCTTGGAAATGTGTAGGTGGGGTGTGTTTAGACATGGAATGTGCCATTGGGTCTAAACCATCCATCACACACTGGCTAAGGAATCTCTCTCTAGATTCCAACTCTACAATTCTCCTGGCTAGATCTTCTTGGAAGAGCCTTTCCTGGAAGACACCAGCATTATCATGAGTAGGGGTAACCTCATCTTCTTCAAGGTTTTGAGAAAAACCTTGCTTCTCCTCCTTCCTGCCCCATGATTCTACTATTTGCCCCCAGTTCAGGATCTTAGAATTGGAATTTTGCTCCTATGAACAGGCAATAACTTTTTATTTTCTCCAAGGTCTTAGGGCTCCTCCACAAGGTCTGGGAGTTTTATCTCTCTTTCAAGAAGCAGTCTCATCCTAGCCTCTAAATCTTCAATTTATTTGGCTAGGTTATCCTAAAAGAGTCTTTTTTGGAGGTCACTAGCATCATCATGTTGAATAGGAGTAGTTTCAAGAGAGATGTGTTGGTTTGTAGAGTTTCCCCCAAAAGAAGATTCACAATCTAAGGAGTTTAGAAGGTTCATCTCCATGGAGAGTTGCTCTGATGCCCTTTGATGTTGGAAATCTAGGCACATAGGATTGAGAGCAGATGCATCAGATGAGCTAGAGTGGGCAAGTGTTATTTAATAGAAAGGATTTGGTGAAAAAGAGGGGGCTTTCTTTAGAATAGGAAGGGGCACACAAGGCTGACTACCTTGAATAAATGGATTTCTCCATTTTGCTACCTCCTCCTCCATGGACTGCATGGCATATGCTTGCCTAAACAAACACTCCCCTTTATACATCAACTCCTGCTGATATCCGTACTACTCCTCTAGTTTATTAATCTCCTTCGTCTACTTCTCAAACTCCATGGCACTTCCCTTATTGTTGAAGGGCAACTAGGAGAGCTGCTTGAGGCAATTCTTTGAAAATCTTGAGCTTGATCATGGTAATATGAAGGAAAATAATACCCATGATCTTGTGCAATAGAATTATACATACAAAAATGATTTCTTAATGGCACCAGGCTACTTAACCAGCTGATTCAACTCAGAGTCACCATTAGTGTTGATGCAAAAGCCTCCAAAGGCTAGTCAGTTGAAGAACATACCAAAATTCTTCAACTCTTTGGACACAACTTGTCCTAGTTGGTCCCATTGGGTGTGTCAAAAACTATTGATGCAAAAGATTTCACCCTTGGCAGGAAGTTGAGCTCCTACCTTCACGTAATAATGGAAACTCCCCTCTTGCCTGTGGGACCAATGAAACTAGAGGGGAGAGTCTCTAGATAAGGGCTAGCTCCCTCTGATGTATCATTTAGGCCTTGGTTTCTCCTACTGCTAACAAACAAATGTAAAAAAGGGGGGATGAAAAGAGAGAGAGAGAGAGAGAGAGAGAGAGAGAGAGAGATGTTAAAAACAAAGCCTAAGCCTAAAAAATAAAAGGTGATACACCAGAAAATGTGACCCACTCAGGCCCAAACATACACTTTTCACTGAGAACTAGCTCCCATACACTTCATCTGACATGAGAAAGCCTTCTACATCAGTGGGTCAGGGGTCTATGGAGACACAGGGAGGAAATAACTACTAGAGGCATTCTGAGACACATTGTAGTAGCCTATCCACTTCACCTATACTCCTCTAGGGACACTTTTGACAGACCCATAAAAGGAAACCCCAAAAATTACACCAGACGTGCTGAAATCATTCTGCAAAAGTATTAATAAAATGACTTAACACAGAATCAAGGCATAGGAACATACTAAAGATGCAAAAAAATCATAATGGAGGTAAAAATGATGTGTTTCGATTCAAGGTAAATTTTTGGCAGAGCTCTGCCTTACAAGCCCAAGAGATTTTTGGGTAGAGTTTTACCTTAAAGCTGAGAGTAAAATTTTTCTCAAAAGAGAAGTTTACAATTTATAGGAAGAGGAAAGCCACTATTACTAATGTCATTCTTCAAAAAAGTCCTGCTAGAACCATGTTGTACAATCACCCAAATTGGCTTTGACATTCAAACATTAATGCAAGAGCATGGCCATGCCTCTTTTTATAAACAGACTATAGTTTGTCCCCTCATCAATGCTAACTATAGAAAAATAGGTTGTACCACTCATCTGCAATAACTCACCTTCCCTTCACCACTTGAATGCTTTGTCTTTTCTGCTCCTTATCTTCTTCCTGCTCTTTCAGCCCTCGAGGGTGATCTTTTAGCGGGTCACTGCATTCCTTGGGCCTTTTTCATGGTTGGTAATTGGGAATTTAAAAACCAACAACCTTTTTTCTAGCTTAAATTTGACATCCTCGAGCCCATCACCCCTGGACTTTCCTTTAGCTTCCTACCTTGCCCCTTTCGCTAAGAGTGCATCTGCCTTTGACACGTGTCGTAATCTGCTGCTTGGGCACCTAGAAGACACTTTAAAATGTGGACATTGACATGTGGCAGCTTTCATCAAGTTGATAATGGGACATGGTAGCATTCACTTACCTTAGAGGGTCCTTCGAGAGTCAAGCAAAAGTTGACACATGGTCACTTTTGCATAGCTCCTAGCAACTCATGTTGAAGTCCTCCACTATTGCCATTTGTTGCCTTTCATGCTTTGGCTTTCAAGGTGTAAAATTTGACATCTATGCACCTATCATTGCTTGAAAACCCCATGACTCCCTTTGAAATGCTCCCTACCCTCTATAAGGGCTTTTGGATCTTGAACTGCCCTCTGACTATAGGGCACACCCTTGAACCAAGCTATTAAACTAACCCATTGAACCAAAATTAGTTCAATGATTCAATCAGTTCCATAGTTTAACCACTGTGCGCTAATGAACTTGTCATTGAACTGGTTTAATAAACTAAGGCTGACTAAACCAAGGCATTGGACTTAAAACATTGAACCAAGTACCGATTTAACTAGCCAAAGTGTTGAACCAAGGCATTGAACTAGGTGATGAACCAAGCGATTGAACTAGGCGTTGAACCAAAGCATTGAACTGGTTCAATGGTTCAACCATGCCACCTTTTCTTGTGATTTTCTTCAGACTAGAGCTTGAAGAAGCCTTGTGAAACCTAAAACTCTTTGAACTGATCCTTTATGCACCAAAGGACTAACCTGCAGAGTCTATAGAAATCTAAAACCTGTAGAGTCCATAGATTTAGACCTGCAGAGTTCATAGAAATCTTGCAAAGTCCATAGAAATGAATAGATACATGCAAAATTAGAAAAATGAAATGGCCTAAAATATTAGGGATAGAAGGGGACTAATTTTTGGCTCGTTAGGCACAAAATGGTCAACAATATCTATGGAGACCACCAAGTGTTGACATTTGCAGTTTCTTCCTTTTATTTCATTATTAAGAAAGGACTATGGTGGGCCCCGGGTGAGTTGCTAAAGTAAGTAGAGCATGCCAAGTATCATCATTCATGTGAATCTAAATGAGTCCCAAATGTTTTTATAGTGTTTCTAAAGCTCAACAGAAGCTGCCATGTGTCATCTTTCACAGGATTCTCAAAAGGTATCTAAAGCTTCTATAGACAAGCGGAAGCCGCTACATGTCACTTGTTAAGACTAGTGGATGCTGCCAAGTGTCATCACCTATTTCACAATGAGAAATTCCACATGTATCTATTTCATCTAATGAACTTGTAGAGAGGCTACCCATTTTAGATCTAAAGGATATCTTCTGTTAGACACTTCTAGTTAAGTTCTAGTTCAGTTAGACTATTTGGATTTGATTGTGTAGGCAATCTTGAGCTAGTCCTATGATATAAATATGGGTTCAAATGGGAGGAAAATAAAAAAGAGAGGGAGAGAATTTTATACATATAGATTGTTATCAGATATTTACAAGATGTTTTGGAGACTTTCTTGTTGTGGCCAGTAATATCATTTGCCTTTGTTCTATTTTCTCAATTTAGAAAGTTTGTATAACTGTGCACATATCAATGCCTTTTATTTGACTGGAAAATTAATAAGAAGACTGAGTTTTGTGCCTTTTCTGATATTTTCTATGTTATTGCAAAAGTCTAAGTTGTGAGCCTTTGATTTTATTTATTTTCATCTTTTACATTGATCATGCATTGTTTGCTCTTCAATGTAATTTAATCCTAAAGATAGCTTCATTGTGCTTAGTATTAAGGAACAAATCCTACTCAGGTGCATCTCCATCATTAAATTTTCTTTCATTGCATTGGTGATTCTATTTATTTTTTATCCCTTTTTCCCATAATACATTTAAGATAAAGAAGAGCCAGCTTCTTTAAAATTTGGAGGTTGTTTCGGGTCGCAAGTCCCACGTTCCTAAAACTTCCCATGTTGGTGTTGGAAATAGTGCAAATTTAAGCATCAATAGATATTTCTTAAGTAAAGACTGATTCATACATATTTTATTTGTAGCACATGTAATGGAACACAATTCATAGAATCATACCCATATACATGGGCTTCACCTCTCAGGTAAGTCCAAGTACATTACTCTTTCCTTTATCCCATTTATTTTACTTTGCTACATTTCTAGAATAAAGGAGGCCAAATGTGGTCATCTAAAATGTCATTTATTGTAATGAGTGTCACTTGAGATGACCTTATCCTTGGATTATACCTAGACATATCTTAAGGCCTCTTTCGATCCTTTTCTAGCATATATGTGCATCTATCCCATGCCCAAATGTTATAAAAGTTACATTAAGCCATCACCTAGGCATCCCATGCCCTTTTTCACATGTGCTAGCCACCTATATAATAGTGCATTCTGTATGGTCTATATCATAGTGTGTTATTGGTAAAGTGGGCAATGATATTGATCCTTAGCTTCTTTCACTCCCAACAGATATATTTCCACTCCCTAAAGCATTTTAGGTTCAACAAAGACTCATTTCATGTCTTGAAAATCATTAGAACACTATATAAAGACCACTCTCATTCATTTATCCTTTAGATGGCAATTCTCATGAACAGACTCAAAAATAGTTGTAAAAATTAAGTATATTAATCCCTAATTTTCCTTATTTCTACATACATCCATCTACATTAGCTTAGAGCTCATTTTTACTTAGATTTCTAGTTTCAAATCACACTCAAAGCATTCAAATTGGCATTCATACTTAGGCATACTAGAATCATTCTCACTTGTACCAACATTTAGATTAGGAGAACTACATTGGGCTTGATCCCCTTTCAAGGTATTGGTATGTAGGCAATATTCAACACACAGAGTGCTGAGGTTACATCCAACCTACCCTACCAATGCCACTCTTCTTACACTTATGTTTGTCAAAACCCTAAAAAACATGAAAGCTTAGGGTTCCATATTGAAATCAATCAAAATAAAGCATAGACAATGATCTAGATCTTGGTCATACAGCTATAGGATGCCTAAAATAAAGTGAATTTCTATCCTAAGTTTCACTACTTCATCTACACAAGGTCAATAATGCTACATAAAAGTTTCATAGCATAGTGTGCTATTGGAAAATAGGGACACACTACTATCCAATGATGGTTTTGATACCTATTTTCTACTAATAACACTCTACCCTACTTCTACATCACTTTTTAGCCTACTACTTGATTATCTTAGTCATATTTTCCATATAATTACACTCTTTTCAATTCATTACTATTTATAATTTAAACAAATAATTCAATTATTATACAAATTAGTGATTGTTGATACTTTAGTATTTGATTCCCTAATTTACATACTCAACATTTTATCTACCTAGGGTTTCACATTAATTCCCAAAATAGTTAAATTAGTCATTAGCTCATTTGTACATGTTGGATTACTTTTTATCTATAAGCATATTATTTATTTCAATTTTTTACCTAAATTCATTATTTATATAATGGCTAGTCAATTTTCCTTGTACTTTACTCGTGATGTCCCTTTTAGTTATGATAATTAATAGACAAATCATAATAATCAAAAATTATGGAAGAAACATATGTGTATTATTATGATTTTGATGATGTAACAACCAATAGATAATTTTATTTTGATGAAACTTGGGAAAATGAGTCTATAAAAATAAATTCACCTTTAGATCCTCCTCTACTTTATTCAAATAATCTAGAGAAAAAATATCAATTCAAGTCTCAAAAAAATAAGCATTCAAAGGTAAAGATATCAATATAAGATTAATGTATTTTAAAATAAGGATTTTTTAATAAAATGAATTTTAAATCAAGAATCAATTTGCTCCTTTACAAATAGCTGATAGTGAGATAATATGTTATAGATTTTCTCCCTTGTCGACCAATGAGGGTGAACTTCCTTTATCTTCCCTTAACACATCACAAGCTACAATTGAAAGGAATGACATTACATCTCTTACTAGTTTTAATCCTTTCAATACTATTGACTAAGATATACAAAGTAACTCATATATAATAATTGAATCTCTCACTATAAATAAAATGATTATCCATCCACCTCTTTTAATGCTATGCATATTCAATCCGATATAGCTAGGGTTTGTACTTGTGAAAGCCTTTAAGATAAAACAATAAATTTGTGAAAAAAATTTAATAATTGTAAAATAAAAATCAATAATTTAGTTCAAAGATCATATCACTTGAAAAAAATTAAAATTTACTAAGAATCTAGAATATGGTGCCGTCAATCATGTATCTTCATATAACTATCATGTGACTCACAAGAAATATACATCCATAATTAATGATTTAAAAAGTATAAAAAATTCTAATAAAATTCTAAATGATATTCTAAGAGAAATGATTTGAAACAAGTTGATTACATTACCTTTTACGCCACTCCTAAAAATATAAAAATGCCATTGTGTATATCATATAATGCATGGGCATCATACAGATAATTGTTTAGATTTGAAGAATAAAATACAAAGCATCATTGATAATGGATATCCTATAATAGATAAATATATTAAGAAACCCTCTTATATTTAATCTCCCAAACAACAAATGCAAAAATAACACAAATATAAAATATGGATACCAAAATACAATTTAGAATAAGAAAAGATTCAAAAATTAATATTAGAGAAATAAAGATAGAAAAATACAATTACCAAAATAAAAGTTGTACAAATTCAACATAATTAAGAAAGAGCATTTTTGAAAAAAAATCATAAAAGCATGTCCAATGCAAAATATTCCTACAAAGTATAATGACACAAATATGGCTACTAAATAATCAAGCATTATATCTAATTCATGCATAAAAGAACAAGATAATGAAACCTTTATGGTTACATATTCCACTCAAGAAGTCAAATCATAAATTACTTATCTTTGTAGTGTTAAAACAATCATACATGATCATTCCTTAGTTCAAAATAAGATGCAAGATCCTAATAATAATGAACATATTCAAAAAAAAACTCAAATATATGACACAATAATTTTATCATACATAGATAAAAAAAAATATTATAAAAATGGCATATTAAATTTTTAATAACATACCAATAAGTTGATTCTATCCTATGGTCATGATTGCATTGATGATTATGATCTTAATAATAATGATGATTGGGATGATCCTTATGATACAAGGCATATACATACACATACAATTGATGTGATCCTTGGATTATAGTTTCATGTATCATGTTTTATGTATATTTATTTTACTTCATTGATATTTATTCTATCCCAACTTTTATATAATTCTTTTATACCTTGGATTCATTTTTCACTTTGTCACTTGCCCTCTTGATTGTCAAACTGATTCAAACAATCTAAAAATAATATCTCTATAGTACTCCACTTTATTACCATTGCATACTTACCTTAATATGTGTTTAAATCTAAAATTTATTTTGGTACAAGGGTACCTATAGGGTTAATAATATATAAATTAATAATCACAAGGTGATAAATATATCTATATCACGCCAAATAAATTATAAACTCAAATAAACAACATTTTAAATTTATAATACTAAGATATTTCAAAAATAAAATCTAAAAATATTGATTGATATTAAAATGAATTAAAAATAAGAGTACTTAGTTGGTTTACTATGTGTATGCATATCTATACTAAAGTAGGTTGGAGGTGGATTGGATCAAGATTTTGGAACAGTCATCAAATTCTAGAATTTTTCATTTTGTGACCATGGACACTTATGGTGGATCTATATAGTTGCATTAATGTCGGTTTTTGAGTTAGATGCAAGAGGCTAATATGAAATAATGACTAGATCTAGATATGAACACCTAGATCCTTTTGGGATTTTTATTTCCTTTCTTTTTGTGTGTTTAGATTGGGTGCATATATTGGCACTCTTTGTCAAATGATCAAATGTTGGCTTATTCAACCTTAGAATGAATGTGGGAAAAATGGGTTAGTGGGCACATAGTGTCAATTTTACCCAAGTACCCCTCTATTAATGGGCACTATCTACATATCCAATACTCTAAATATGTCCTTAGACTTATGTAGTTATCACACTAAATCACTTATTCCAACCTTTAAGATATGTTTCATTTACAAATTGTATGAGTTTCAGGCACTGGACACTTAGTTTGAAAAGGGATGCTAGCATTAATGTAGGCATCTAGATGGGATGCAAGTGTCTAAAAAGTTACAAAATAGGTACACATCTAAAACTAGTAGAGAGGGATAATAATTATGTTTATATCAATTTTCACAATATATAAGGCCTTCTCATTAGAATAATAGTGATAAAACTAAGAGATAAGTAATTTACACAAGAGATATTGAACGCAAGCCTTTTGGTAGTTGGAAGGTATCAAAACTTAAGGGCACAAATATAATAGGTATTTTCCAAGGGTAAAAGAATGAATTTTTATGTAATTCATATTTATTATCTATATTCCCCCCTCCCCCATTTAATATAATAATGATATTGATATTTTAAAGGAACTAAAAGCATAATTGGGTGTGTATAACACACCTTGTCTTTGCATGAATCCCAATTGAATGATTTTTTAGTGACTGACATACAACCAAAAGCATATCACAATATATAATCATTTCATATAATATGTAATTGAAATAATTTGAAATGATCAAAAGTAGAGAGAGCAAGGTTAGGATTGCTCCTATGTGTCAAAGCAACCATCTTTCTTTTTGGAAATTTAGTTTAAAGAGATGCTTCATGTAATCATATAAAATGTGAAATTAGATGACTTAGGCATGGCTAATAGCACCAAACTTATAGGTCCTCTTTCTTGCTCACTCAACCCTTTTTATCTAGATTTTCATTGATTCCTAATCACCCATAGCATCCTAAACCTAGCTTTTTGAGACCCAGGTAGCCGTCTCAAACCTAGATCCATCCCCCTAGGTCTCATCCTCCTAGGATGATAGCACCCAACATGGATAGGGGTTCCAGAATTCAAGGGTATCCTATTTTTGATGTTGTTTTGCAAGTTCACTTTAGCTTCAAACAGTCAAATTTTCCTGATTCCTTATCTTTTCCCCTATCAGCCTAATACAAGCTTATCTAACCCATGATCATCAGTTTCCTTATAAAAGGCCATTCAATATACATTTAGAATGGTTGGCACTCATTTATAATAAATAATAAATAATACAAGTAAGTACACTTAAGCATTTTTCCCTATTCTCTACATACAGCCTTTTGAAACCAATTCAAGCCTATTCAAGCACTCATACTAGTCCCTAATCATCCAAAGTACATTCTAGTTTTGTATTATAGTTGCATATATCACATAATTTCACCAATCACTTCAAATGGTAGAACTACATTATCTTTATCCCTCTTTAGAGTATTGGTATGTAGGCAGTGTGCCCACATATAAGGGTGTGAAGTGCATCTAACATACCTTTTACACATTAACCCCTTATCTCTTTCCCAAGTTTGCTACTCAAGTTCAAGTATCAGGAGCTCTTAAGGGTTTTTAAGATTGAATCAGATACACAATGAGATCTATATAGACTTAATCTTTGATATTTCACTACCAAGGTGTCACAAGCCTACCAAATAAAACCCAAAAAAGTTAGATCACTAAGACAACAACATTGAAAGTGGACAATAGCACCAGAAGTGGACAATAGTGTCAAAAAGTGGACTACAGTGCCAAGTAGAAAGGTGTCTTGAGTTTATCACTCATATCCAATCCAAAAATAGAGTTTTGGGTCCTATTTATGATAGTCTTCCATCCCTACATAGTAATTTCTAGATCCTACCTCATCTATTTCAACCCAAAAAAAACTAAGTTTGATTTCTTTACACTTCTTACTTTTTTTAGAAAAAGTAAAATACATATCTATTTATACAAATTAGTAGGTTAATTAAGACATATTTATTTATTCATTTACATTTACTCAAACCTTTATTTTCTTAGGAATTAAACACATAATTCCCAAAAATAATAAAATATATGGTGAACCTGACTTACTTCAAATTTCTACATAAAAACCTTAAAAACCCTAGGGCTAATTATTTTTTATTTTTTGCAATATTTTCCTAATTTTTTCTGAATTTAAAATCATAAAACTATAAATTAATTGAAATCTTTTAAATAAATTCACCCAAACCTTAGTTTGCACATACTAGGTCCTATTTCCATGCAAACACTTGCAAAACACTAGAAAAAATATACTGCTAATTTTAGAAATATTTTTAGATTTTTCCTCAATTTTTCAAAACTAAAGCTACAAATTTTCTATAAATTTTTAAAATTACTGCACTAATTTTAAAAAATATATCTCAAAACCCTACTTGCATCAAATACATCCTTAATTATTTTTAGTACTTTTCACATCATTTTCTAAAAATTTAGTTGCATACCTAACTTAGAAAAATCACTTTCAAATTCAAAAGTTCATAGTATTTTACAAAAAATATTTTTGAAATATCCCTAGTCATATATACTAGTTCCTCTCTACTTCTTGAGGTATCACCTTACATTTATAGTCAAATTACAAAAATGATGCTCCGTTGTTTACAAATTCTTCTTACATTTCTTGAAAATAACAAAGAAACCATAATAGGCCCTATCATATACATGAATGATGAAGTCTATCATATGTTAGTACAAAGTTTCATTCTCTACATTTCATTCTTATTTTTCATTATATGGGATGATGTTAAACAATTTTTTCTTAAAAATATTAATCCATCTCTTGCATCACCTCCCTTGGAGCCTCTTCCCCATATCAAGTCATGTTGCATGGTCCATTTTACTCTTCCCCAAGTCACTACCCATCACTAGAGAGCCCAATTGACACCTTTTGTTCCTCCACCTCCTTGACCTATCGATTATCTTCACTCTCCTCCTGTAACAACTATAACTCCTATATGGATAGTAGATAATGTGGTTATAGCTATTACTAAATGAGTAACTATGCCTCCTCCACCTACCTAGGAGCCCCATCACCCTACTATTCCAACCTATCCTAGGCTCAATCAACTAACACAGGTAGATTCGCACAAGGAATATGACATTGTCAATCAGTTGAGAAACACTCTAACTAAAATTTCAATGTTAGAACTACTTCAGAAAAATAATGTATTCAAGGACATTCTTTATCAGGCACTCACTTAGACTTGTATGCCCCTTGATTCAGAACCTTCTTATTTTGCATTAGTGGTTAATACTCTAAAAATATAGAAGATACAATTTCTTTTGATAGGGAGGACATGCATTCTTAGACGGTTATTGATCAAAATTTACCACTATTCACACAAGTAAAAGTCAAAACCAA
The DNA here is from genome assembly GCA_037957365.1 of Torreya grandis. Classification (NCBI taxonomy): domain Eukaryota; kingdom Viridiplantae; phylum Streptophyta; class Pinopsida; order Cupressales; family Taxaceae; genus Torreya; species Torreya grandis. Next base: position 8,192,513 of record JARHVA010000086.1, on the reverse strand, counting down.
TGCAATCAAGAGATTTCTCATTGATAATGGTTCCAAAATAAATTTATATAATATCACATTCTTACATACCATGGGTATAGATTTGGTATCAATGCAAAAAACATATAATAACATCTAAGGGTTGGATGATATACCTTGATAGACTTTGGGTACTATTACTTTGGATATCATGGTGAGCCCAAAAACCCTCCCAACATAGTTCCAGGTCATGCCAGGTCCACTTCACTATAAGTTTTACTCAGATGACCTTGGACACATACTATGGGTGTTATCCCTTCCACTCTTTATTGATGTATTAAGTTTTTCCATGAGGCATATCTATACACATGTCTAGAAGACAACCAACCATTCAAATATTATTGACTTATAGAGTCATCTTTGACTATTTCATCTGATGGGACACCATATATCATAGTATAGCCACCACTTCATAGCATTTCTCTGGATCAAATACATACATATTAGGTTGGCAAGACTATCACTTCCCACATTACTCTACTCATAGTCACACCATCAACACCAATTCTTTTTCTAATCATTGTAACTCTAGCCATTCTAGTTACTTCATCGATTACAATTTCAACACCTATTACACATCTACCATCACTAAAAGCCACACCAATAAATCTAGTTGATTTTATAGTTACTCTACCAGTTATAGATATTTTAATAGTAGTGTTTTCTTCTGCTACTATAATTGATGAGACTCCTATAGCATAGTTACCCCTTGTGGTAAATTTAGAGTTACCATATGTACATGATGTTGATATAGATTCACAGGCTCCTTTAGATGATGATACAGGACCCACACTCATAGATGAATATTTGTGTGGATTGAGATTTACACTAGTCAGCCTAAGAGAGTATCAAGATAACTCTAGAGCTCTCATCCCACATCTTATATCGTTTTTAGCATCTCACACTACACTCTCAGGGTATACTCCACACTCATGGCCACAGGTAGCTCACTTGGCACATATAATCTACATGATTACTTCTATAGATAAGAAGTCAATTGTTTAGATTCAAGTAGGTAGCACATAGAATCAACCTCAATTCATGTTATAGACACTACTTGATCATGGGATGATCACACTACCTATAGTATGACATAGATCTATCAATATATTTACATAGTAGGATGGTCACCCATTTTATAATTTTCATAGGATTACAAGCCATGATACAAATTCATACATAGCCTTATATTAGAGATTGAATAAACTAGAGGATCAAGGTATTATTCAAATTATAGCACTAGCTTCACCACTTCCACTAAAGTCACTTACCAATAGGGTTAAACATCCAAGAGTAGAATCAACATCTCCACCACTAGAGTAATTCTTAGTTTACCCTCAACATTATGACATCACATACATAGCATTTGTAGCATATGATGATACTTATGATGATAATCTTAACATATTTGATGATGGTCAAGATTCTTTCCTCCATTTTCATCCCTAGTAGGCTCCATCTTTGGATCCCTTCCTACCACCAGCCTACTCTTTTATATTATGATGTATATACTTGTACATATTTTATTTTTATCATTTATTATACAAATGGTCTCTTTAAATTCTTATACATAGTTCAAACATTTTCAAAAATATATAAAAAAACATTCAAAAAAATTCAAAAATGCCAAAACAATTTTGATTGTATGCATCATCCATACTTTACATCACTACTATCATGTTAAGACTTACATTTGTTGTTTCATGTTATTGTATGTCAATGTGTTACATTACCATGCTTCACTTGATCTTCTTTAAGTGTGTGTAATGACATCCAACTACTTGATTACTTCATTCTACCCATAGAGGGGTCATTCTTACTTCTACATTCGAGACATACATTGTTATACATACCCACTAGGGGCATCTTCTACATGACTACACCATCTAGGTTATGTCATTCCTTATCATGATGATGTACATTACTTTATAGCTTACATAAAATACTATATTGGCATCTCACTAGTATCTAACACTTGTGTATTTCTTAGCATATACCTAGTCTTATACTACACATGTTTTGCATACTTTCACATTTGCTTTGATCAACTAGATGTGCTTGTCTCTTTCTAGCTATTACATTCTTTCTCTACTTGCTTAGCGTAGCTTGTGTGATTGCATTTTCTAGTTATTATTTGAATCCTAGTTGTGCCTTAGGACATGTGTCAATGGAATTTGCTTCTTTTCATGTGTGTGCCTTAGGATATTTGCCAATGTCCTTTTTTTATACTCCTCTAAGTGTCTATGGCCTATGTACCAATTTTTCTTATTTGACTTGTATGTGTATGAGGCATTTGAACATGCCTTCCATGCTTATTTCCAGTTTGAGTGGTATGTGCCCATGTCCTTTATTTTCATAGCCCCTTGGCCTATCTATTATGCTTCTTTATTTTTTATTCTTTCTTGTTTGTTTGTTTCTTGTTAAATGTGTGAAATGCCATGATCCATATCATGCATTTTCTTTGCTTTCTTGGATGCCATGTTGGACATCATGATCCATCCCTCCAACTAATAACTAACAATTAACATCTCTAGTTCTAATTTAGTACATTGTACATGCTTTCACATTTTTATATCTATCTAGGCATACCCCTATTGATCTAAAAATATCTCAATATAAACATTACTATATCTTGAAACATATTGTAAAACATCAAATGCTATATCATATATCTTTTTACAATTAACACACTTATAGGACTCTTTTCTTTTGAGGGTAGTCATTACAAGTTTATCATTCCTACCCTCAGAAGAGGGGGCATCAAATAAAGGCTTTATCATAAAGATAAAACCTCATAACAATCAAAACAACAACATTTATAATATTTAGCATAGAATATAAAGGTCAAACTGATCAAATTAGAGCAAAAAAATAGGAATAGTCTCAGATCAGCAGTCAGTTTTCACACCAAATAGTAGCACCAAAAATGGATAGTAGCACCAAAAATAGGGGTGTCCATAGTTTGGTGCTCCTATCCAGATAGAAAAACACTTAAGGTTTCCATAAATAGACAAAAAGTTTAGTTTAGGGATAATTTTTGCACTTCCATATCCTTCAAATTTAGTAGTTTTAGCATAGTTTTCTCATATACAAGGGGTTATCATGTGTGGCATGATGGTTCTCACTTTTAATTCAAATTGGGTAGTTGGCATAAATTCTAGATCATAATCCATGTTTCAGACATCAGTGATTGGGGGTAATGTGCATGGAACATTAATCTTCTTTTTTTCTAAGTTTAGTTTATTCCAAGCATTCTCAGTAGTTGCATGCCTTACTCCATCTACAAGTGGTTGGTATCACATTCAAGTTAAACTTTCATATAATTTTAGCTTTATGAGTACCCAATTCCTAGATTGGCTTTCATATAAGCCTAGTACATCAATTTTGGAGTGGATTTCATACAATCCTAATCTCCATCTTTAGAATTGGCCATGAGTGGCCTAGTTTCCAACACACATTCAGCTATCTACGCCATAGTGTCAAATTTTCAGCACATTCATGGGCTCCATTAGCCATCTCATATGACATCTATTCTATACTAGTATCACTTCATAGTGAAATGATGGAGCCAAAGGGCCAGCCTTTATATTCTTGAGCCAAGTATTTAGAGGGATTGGACACACATTCCAAACATCAATTAGCACATGCATGATTCATTAACTTCATTTAGTGATGATGGAGCCAAAGGGCTATCCTTTACATTTTTGATACACATTCTAAGGGATTGAGAACTTAGCTCTATTTACAATATTACTCTTGATTGAGCATAGACTTAGCATAATCTAGCATCACAACAGGTTTTGTGTTGGTTCATGTACTTGATGAGGTGTATTCATTCCTCTCTTCATTTACTCAGCTTTTATATGTTATTATTTTAGATATAGCATATCTAGTAAGAACTAATTTAATTCATGTTTTTATTTTTAGATTCACACATCATGTCATGCTCTCTCTATGCACATCCAGCATCACACAACTTCATGAGCTTTACCCTTACAGGTAAATTCAAGTATGCTTTATATTTTTCTTTTATCCTAGTATTTTGCTTTGCTACATCACTAGAATAAAGGGGGGCCAAATGTAATCATATAAAATGAAAAATTGGATGTCTTAGGCATGGATAATAGCACCTAACCTATAGGTCCTCCTTTTTGCTCACTCAGCCCTTCTTGGATAGACTTTCACTGATTCTCAATCACCCATAGCTTCTCAGACTTGGGTTTTTGAAACCCAGATAGCCCTTTTAGACCTAAATCCATCTTCATAGGTCTCATCCTCCTAGGATAATAGTAACCACCTTGGATAGGATCATTTTAATTCAAGGGTGTCTTATTTTTGGTTTTGTTGTCCAAGTTCACTTTAGCCTCAAATGATCAGATTTTCTCGATTCCTTATCTTTTCCCCTGTCAACCTAATACAAGCTCATCTAACCCATGATCATTAGTCTCCCTATAAAAGGCCATTCAATGTCCATTTATAAGGTTTGGTACTCATTCATAGGAAATAAACAAGAATACAAGTAAGTACACTCAAGCACTCTTCCCTATTCTCTACATACAACCTTTCAAAACCAATTCAAGCCTATTCAAGCACTCATACCAATCCCTAGTCATCCAAAGTACATTCTAGTTTTGCATTATAGTTTCATACATCACACAATTTCACTAATCACTTCAAATGGGATAATACATTAGATTGATCCCTCTTTAAAGTATTGGTATGTAGGCAGTGTGCCCACACATGGGGTGTGAAGTGCATCTAGTGTATCCTTTACACATTAACCCCTTATCTCTTTCCCAAGTTTACTACTCAAGTTCAAGTATCTGGAGATCCTAAGGGTTTGGAAGATTAATTAGATACATAGTTATCTCTATATATAATCAATCTTCAATATCTCACAACCAGGGTGTCAAAGGCCTATCGAACAAAATCCAAAAAAGATAGATCACTAGGATAGTAGTGTTGGAAGTGGAAAATAAAACCAAAAGTGGATGATAGTGTTAAAAAGTGGACTAAAATTCCAATTAGTAGGGTGTCCTAAGTTTGGCACTCCTATCCAATCCAAAAACATAGTTTTGGGTCTCATTTATAATAGTTTGCCATCCCTACATAGTAATTTCTAGATCTTGCCTCATCCATTTTAGCCCAGAATAGGCTAAGTTTGTTTTATTTACACTTATTACTATTTTTAGAAAAGGTAAAATACATATCTATTTACACAAATCAGTAGGATAATTAAGACATATTTATTTACTAATTTACATTTACTCAGACCTTTATTTTTTTAGGAATTAAACACCTAATTCCCAAAAAGAATAAAGCACTTCATTATGAAATATTTGAGTTAATATTAGGACAATTTGGAAACTTAAAATTTGATAGTATAGGTTGTTATAAACCCTTCAAAACATTATAATTCATCGATATCTTACATAAATATAATAAAATTACATATTCAAAACCATATTCAGATTGAAGGAATTCATCAAATAGATTAAACAGATTAAGGTGCAAAGGAACACAGGTTTACTAGAATCTTAATAGTCAGCATATACTTATATAATAAAAAAATAAAGCAAACAAAGTACTCACTGTGTGCATAAAAATTATAAAATATATTTAAGAAAACCATTTTAAAATAGTTGTATTAATCTCTATCACATTCAGAACCATATATAACTACACATGAGCATTAGATATAGAGTTATAATGAGCATTATCTCTTCACGTTCTAGCCTTTTGGCATGCCTAAAAGGAGTGATTCTTTGATTATATCATCTATACTTATGCTTTTCAAATGTTGAATATGTACAAAATATTATAAAAAAGACAAAATAGATCAATTCACACATGTTCATCAACAATATTATGTTATTTTAGTAAGTCTTATTCTTCACCCAACACTTTCCTAGACTTAAAATATTATCTCATCCTAAGGAAAAGTCATAGTAAGATATTATGTTCTAAATTTGAGGGAATAAACTAATAACAAGATTTTTAGTTATCGCTTTCCATGTCGTTTACTAATTTTTACCCTTTACACACTAATTAGCCACCCTTTCACATTTTTAACTAACGTACTAGCTTACCATTCTTTCAAGTTTTCAATAGACTAGCATAACTAGGTGGCCACCCATTGTGGGTTTTAAACCAACCTAATTTTGATATTAATGTTGAAGTATATCCTATTAAATTGTGAAAAACTTGAGAAAATTGTAAAATTTGGAGTGTGAAATACCTACTAAGTAGCTAGTGGCGGCATACTTTGAAGTGGCTGTGTAATAGGCTTTTATCATGTTGGTTTCTCATGTTGTGGATGAATCACTTAGATACATAGATTTTGGTGGGGGGTTGTTATTATTGATAGCTATCTTATTATGTATTTTTGGTTATCTTCTTCTATTATAGGACCTATTGTAACTATTTTGATAGAATGAATTTAGGCTCATCCACAAGTTGGGTAATGAAGGGATCAATCTAGGAAAGATCTTTCTTGAGCATATTCTAGTCCATTAGCACTTCCCACACCATAGTAATCAATATGAGTAGTAGGATTTGAATCACCACTAATTTTTGAACATATTCATATTTTGTGATGTTTATTAGTGCTTTAACATTTGACACCTTAGGTTGGATGTCCAGTACCAACTCATCCAATCGATCTACATACCTTTGAGCTTGAAGAATAGTAAATGTAGTGCATAGAGTCTCCTTGTGCCTAGTTAAAGTTTTTACATATTAATATCCCTTAGATCTAACAATTAACGTAGGGTATTTATCATTGCATCAAAAATAACCATTTGATCATCCATTATTACTTTGGATTTTTTTGTTGTTGTAAAAATAGTTTTAGTAGCAGCCAATGAATTGATAAGGTGTTACCTCTAATTTAACATCCCTTATGTTATCTACTTTGCTTCCTGCATAATGGTATCGAAAACATGTTTGTATTTCTTGATTACTTCATAGAATTCCTTAATTTTTTATTTTTTATTATACCCTTGGGCTCTTAGTGTTTGCAGTTGCTACGTAACTAGCTAGTCCTTTGTGAGTTATTTCAATAAATCTATGAACTATTTTTCTTTAGACATCACATGGTCACCTAGAACTTATGTAACCAGTGTAGGGTAGTTGTTATTAATAATTTAGCACACATTTATAAGTTGGTGGAATAATTATGAATTATCATCTTATAGCTAGAATAATTCTTATTCCAAAGTTGAATCCTTTTGTGATATTGACTCTTAGAATGTAGTTGTGCCCTCAATCTACTTGGTCAGTAAAAACTAGGAAACATCTAAAGATGTTTTAAGCATAGTGGTATCAAGGGCCATGGATGTGGTTAGATTAACTATAGTAACTAATGTGAATTATGCTAAAGAAAGATAAATTATGGTGTGTTGGGTGAATGATGTGGGAACATCCCATAACCACTAGCTATTGATTTAAGGTTTTAGTTATGAATCCTCCTCTTTCACACCTCCCTATGTCACCAGTTTCTATTGTTTTACACGCTCTGCTTCTTCATTAGATTTGGCCTCTTTTTCTTCTTTGGATTTAGCTTCAAATTCAGCCTTAGCTCTAGCACCTACCTCAGCTTGGGATTTTCCTTACACCTCAACCTTAGCCTTAGTTTTAGCTTTAGTTTTACCTTTGGCTTCTACCTCAGCCTTAGCTTTGGCCTCTATGTCAACCTTAGCCTTGGCTTTGGCTTAAACCTTGGCTTTGTATTTGTCTACTTATTCTTAGGCCATATGATTGGATTTTTATTATTTTATGCATGACTTTTCTTTTACATTTTACTTTTCTTGAGCCTTTTTTATCGCCTCAATTTCTTCCTACTTTTATTGCATAACCTATACTCGATGTTTTTTGTTGCCTCTTCTTATTCCTTTTTCTTTGCATTCATTTATTTGGCTCATTTATTATGAGACTTTGCTTCCTCATCATGCTTATTTTTAGCCTCTAATTCTTCAACTATTTTATTTTGACTCTTTGATTCATCAACTTGTTTCTTTCACTCTTTTTCTATGGCTTATTGTTGGCATTGCTCTTCTTACATAGCTACCTAGTTCTTGCATTGTTCTTATTTGGTAGATTCCTTTCACTTTACTTTTTTTTTTTTTTTCCTTTTTCTCTTCCTTTTTTCCCTCATCTCTACATCATTTTATGCTTCTATAAGATCCTCCTTTTCCCACATAGATTTTTTCTAGAGCTCTAGTTGAGGTACATTGGTTTTTTTAGTTTCTTACATGGGGTTGGGGAATACAACATTGTGAGTAATTGTGAATCCTCTAAAGTAAAATATTACACAACCGTACCATGAAATTCAAAATTATTTTTCCTAGATGTTGGAGGAGGATTGAGGATCTATTTTTACATCTTCACAATCTGTCCCTATATCTATTGTTATACCTCTTGTTCTTGTTGTGTTACACTTGCCTATGTTATTTTTGAAAAGGACAGCATTCTTTCCTTGAACATTTGAGATAGTCAACTATGGCATGCATCTATGGTCTATGAAATATTGATAGTGGTGGATTTTATTATGTTTTCAGTTAATTTAGATGCACAGTAGAGGATCTCGTAACTAGATCATTGTGGAATATTTTTTTTGCTTAATTTTTATGAGCTACATCTTACCCTACAGTGTCAAAAATGATAGAGGTAGGAGGTTAAATTATATTAACCCAAAATTATTACCTTGCCTAATTGCACACCTGATAAGTACACATTATTTTATAGAAAAATAATTCCTTCTCTTCTTTATGCTTATACACATCATCATCGATGTCTTCTAGCATAGACTTTAGGACTTCCTAATTGTCAAATCCCAACTCTATAAATTCACACTCAACTAATATTTTAGGTATATGGATATTCTTTAACCAAGACTTTGATTTTCATGTTCTCTTCTTTGGAAATGATGGTGAGGCTCAACATGCTAGTACTTTTCTCTTCCTTTGTGTAGTTGTGTTGGAGCCATTGTTGGTTGTCATGGTGCTTTTGGTTGTATTTTCTATTGTGGTTGTAGTTGTGATTGAGGTTAAACTTTTGGTTCTACTAGTTATTATGCACCTAGTGCAATGTAATACATTGGTGGCATTGACCTCACAACTAGAGCTTTATACCTCAACACTTCTACCTTGGCATATAACATAGTAATGAAAAATGGGAGTGAAATCATAGTTGCTTTGGGTAACTCATGTACCTTGATGTGGATGTTTTTTTTTATATTTATAACTAATGCATGTTATCCTATATATTAAATAGCATCTTGGGGTATTCTAGAATGTGATCAGATCATGTTTAGGGCCTCCAGCCATTACATATTGAAACTCCCTAATTTCTTGTAATATTATCATGTTTTTATCCACGTAATGTTTTTGAATGTAACAACAGGCTAGAAATCTATAGTAAGGTTGACTAATCCTTCCATTGATTTCCACTCTATAAAATAAAGAATCAAAACCAAAAATTGATATTAGAATGTTTATGAGGTGCCTATTATAATATTTTCAATGTTTTTGGATATATCAGGTGTGAGAAACTCAAGCTAGTTTAAGTTTTTGTGAAGGCATATCATGTGATATATAATGTCGATCACACCTTTTGTCACTTGATTCACCTGCTTTATTATTTGACAAACCCATTTGGTAATGCATTCAACCAGGATGTGCACCAAAGTAAAATCTTACAAATCAATGGGCATGCCTATTTTTGCCCTTGTATATTTATCCTTGGTGTTAGAGTAAATTGGTGGAGTGTGGACTTGTACTACAAGAGGTATTATCCATGAGTTAGGAGACCTATTGCTCATGCCATAGTCTAAGGAAGATTTATATTGTGACATCTAGTGACAAATTAATAGCTCCTTAATTATACCTACTAAGAAGAGTGAACATTAACTCATCTAGCTACTTAAAAGTAGGGAGTTTTATCAATCATTCCACATTTTAGCCTTGAAACATATGTTGAAGAGCTAAGACTCATACCTATGTTGCTTCTTATGAATCCTACACAAATAAAGTGTCTTATATTGCATCAATGATGTCAAATGGGTATGTATCATATTATTTGGTTTGTTATAGACCTAGGCCAATCTTTATTTCCTCTATTTATGTATCTAATAGTAGAATTGGTAATTGAGATCTCTCCATGGTTTTTCTTGTGGATGGTGTTGAATACTTACTTTACTTGTTCTAGTTCTAGTATACAACTTGTGTGCAAGAAGGTGTTTTGAAATCAGATCATAAAGTTCACTTGTTGGCATATGTATGTAATGTATTTGTGTTATCCATGCCCTTTATTATATAGTTTTTCATGCCTAAATATATATAGTCAACTAGTTTAAATGTGTTACACTAATTGCACATGAGTTTACCTCATAGATTAATATCAATCAACTACTATTTGATATGATTTACATTTTTATGTTTAATTTCTTTGATTCATATGTTGTCAGGTAGTGGATGTGATTTAGCATCCTTTCATTTATCTAATTTATCTTATGACCCCACCTATAATTATTCCATACAATCTACTTTGGGAAAGATGCAATCTATTCAGGTGCCTTGTCATTAACCATATTGAATGACCATTATCCATCCTTTTGTCATACTTATTTTTTTAGTGTCATCTTCTTGGACTTATTTGATGACCACCGTGTAGTTTCTACCATCTATCCCTCCTTTAAGATATCTCTATAAATCAATCACAATATACAATGTTATCTCTTCCACTTATGTTCTAATGTGTTGTGATCCAAATATCACACTATACAAACACTCTAACCCTAACAAAAAAATAAAAACACAAAACAACATTAAAGAAAATTTTTGACTATATGGTGTTACTCGACACCTTATCTGATTTTTAGCAAAAAATGATAGAAACTAATGATGGTAAGGCTTAACCCTGTAGCCATTAACACATCCTAATAATATGATTCCCCACATATATTTTAACACAATGGTACCATATTATGAAACTTTATAAATAATTTAAGGTCCCTTCTATCTGATGTGTAGTTTTCTTAGGAATGCCTTAAACCTACTATCAAATAGTAGTAACACTTGTTCTAGATTAAATTTCTTAGTCATAAGTTGTGATCATGTCATGCCTTCTGGTTTAAATTATGGATCTCTTGCATCCATTGTTCCCTTTTTTGAATTTCCTCCATTTTGAGAAAGTCCATTAATCTTTGTTTTAGGAAGTCTTGGTCACCCAACATCATAACCATTAAATGCACAGACTTAGAACAATGTACTCTATAATCATTACTACCTCAAAACCATAAATGAGCTAAAAGAAATTAAAGTGCATGTTGCACTTGTAATTTTTTTTTATGCCCAAAGAATCATAGGAATGTGATCCTCCCAATCATCCCTTTACACATTGAATATTTTCATTAAAATATTTCCCAATACTTTGTTCGATGTTTTGGCTTGTCCATTTACTTTTGGGTGATAAGCCATGCTCATATGGTATGAGATAATAAAATCCTCAGTGAGCATCTTGATAGTTTTATTGATTAAATGAGTTATCTTCTCACTAAATAGTTTGATTGGGAATCCAAATCTTGTAATGATATTTTCATATAAGAATTTGGCAGCATCCTTCACACTATAACTTAGGGTTGTAACAACTTCCACCCACTTGGTGAAGTAATCTATTTCAATAATAATGTACCGTGGATGACTTCATTTTATTAGGGAACTTATAGGTTCAGCAAAGTCAATTCCCCATTGTTCAAATGGTTATTTTATGAGGAGCATTCAGACCAAAGGCATCTCATTGTGTTTGATTGGTATTTCCCACTCTCTTACACACATCACAATGCTTGGTCATCCTATATGAATCCTAAAATGGGTTTGACCACAAAATACCACTCTATAAGATTTTTTATTTTAGTGTTTTGACCTATGAAGTGGCCCCCTATAATTCTTTGATGTGTTTCTTGAAGAAGTTATGGTCGTTTATGCTATAATGTTATTCCACACATCACATTGTCTTTCCCAATATTGTACAAAAATCCATTAGAGAGAATATATAGAATAGCTCAAGTGACCATTTATTTTGTATCCTTTTCCATATAATGTACAAGGAAATTCCCTTGCTCAAAGAAATTTTCAAGGTCCTCCTTATTCTTTAGGATCATAGCATCCATGAAAAATTACACATCTAAGGACTCATCCTCTATTTCTTTCAATTCTTCACCATTTTGTATCCCACTCAAATGATCTGGTCTAACATTTTTTCATCATGGTTTCACATTGATTTATAATTCAAACTCTTGAAATAAAATTATCCACTGAGAGACCCATCCTCTCAACATCAATTTGTTAACCAGGTATGGCAATGCCTAGTGGTCTATAAAAAGATCAAATGGTGTGGCCAATAGATAATATCAAAAAAATTGTAATGTAAATACAATTTTTAAGGCTCTCTTTCTATAGTTATATAGCTATTCTCTATTATTGATAGATTCTTGTTGGAAAATGTATGGTATGGTCCAACCAACCATCCCCTAGTTTCACTAAGGTAACCCATACTACAATTCCAGAAGCATCCATATCTACATAGAATGGCTTATTCTACTTGAGAAAAACTAAAATAGGTGTTGTTATCAACCTTTATTTTAGATTGATAAATTTTGTTTGGGATTATGATGCCCACTCATACTTTATAGCAATGTGTAGCATCTTTTCCATTGGTGTAGATATGGTTGTGTATCCTTTTATAAAAAAATTATAGTATCTCATATGACCTAGAAAGGTGCATACTTCTATAGAGTTGGTTGGGCATGGCATCCCAAATATTAAAATAATATTATCTTGGTCAACCAAGATTCCATCACTACATACAACATGGCCCATAAGAACACCAAAAGGTGTGAAAAACAATCACTTTTTTAAATTTAGAGCTCAACACCATTCTAACATTAATCATAGTTTTGATAGATTCTCTTTAAAAAAGGAAAATATAACCCAATCATCCAAATATACTTATATAAAATCATGAATGAAGTCTTTAAATTTAGTTACTATAGCTCTATATAAAACTACTGACACATTATTCAAATTGAATGTCATTATATTATAAGAGAATGACCCCTATTCTATTATAAAGGTTATCTTACCTTGGTCCTCTTTTATGATCAGAATCTAATGGTACCTTCTAAATCCATCTATGAATGAGTACACCTCATGACTTATGACTGAATCAAGGAATTCATATATGAATGATATTGGAAATGGATCATTAATGTAAGAATAATTGAGTGTAAAATAGTATCCACAAACATAAATCTCACCAGACTTCTTTGGTTGTATCACTATGTGACTCACCCAATCTACTTTTTAAACTAGATAAAGGATTTTGGATTCTTACATTTGACCCAGTTTAGCATTTACTTTTATATTTATGTTGGGGTTTATCTTTTATAGGCATTTTTAAATGGTTCAAGTGCACTCTTTCAACTCTATGTAAATCTCCCCTAATGACAAATACACACCTTTCACTTTAGCTAATTTGGTTAGGAAACCATCTTGATAGTATTGTAGAAGATATAATGCATCTAAGATATATTCCTACCCCCAGTAGTCTCCTATAGTTGTAAGTTTAAGAACTGACTCTATTCCAATGTTTTCTTCAATATTTTTTAGTGTTTCTTGATACACTTTATTTGATCCACTTGGTAGAGCCCCTCATAGATTTCACTCTCCTTACCACTTTGGAATGTTTATGTTGTGCAGTCTTTCTTCTTCAACTTATTATGCACTTTGGGTTGTTTTTGGTTCAACTTCTTGTCCTGTTTCATTGAAACTTTATAAATCTAAATCTCTATCACTATCATTTGATTTCATTAGCTCATCTTTTATTCTATTACAAGGCTTAATAGTAGCTTGTTCCTATTGGTTGGCCTTGTAATTGTTAATCATTAGATTCAAATAATGAGCTACTTCCTACTATCATGATGACTATGTTACAACTCCCAAATCTTCTACTCATCCATGACATAGAAATATTTTTAATTTATGTAATGTATTGTGCACCAATGGGTTATCATCCTCAAACACAAAAGTTTGAATGAAGTCTTGTTTCACTTGTGCCCAATGTTTTGTTTATCTCTTATGCTCTTGATTCATGTACTAGACCATTGGTAGTGGTGCTAGTGTGTGACTTAAAATGTGTGCCTAATACCTTGGCTCCACTCCTTACACAAACCATATATTTACACATCAATGAATGTTTATCTTAGGACATTGGACTTATTGAAATAATGGCCATTCTAATTTCATATTAAGTGGTAACTAAAACCATGCATGAAAATACTAACATGCTTCTTCCAAATGTATCTCTAGATCTTTGAGTTTCCAACCAAATCATAGTAGTTCCTTTTAGCACATAGTTGAGTGTGTTGACCCTTTGATCCACCTCCATCACATGGTGTTATAACATAAAAATGAATGGATTAAGATCTTATATCACATAGTATTGAGGTGATTAATTTTTAGTGACAAACACCATGAGTAGAGGTCATATCTTATGATCTCCCCTAATAAATTTTAATATATGGGTGTATGAATCACCACTTATGGAAGATGTTGTTTCCCAAGGTAACATACCCTATGGAGTAGGCTCTATATAGTCTATTATTGTTACACCTATATTATACAATAAATATGAATCTAAATTAGTAGGATATCACATCTATAGAGAGGTACAACTTTCAAGTTGAAACTGGTGTGTTGGAAAAAAATTTATCACCAGATTATAAAATGGTTGTATTTTTTGAAATCACTCCATCTATAGGTTCAAACACTGACACTCAAAAACTCATAGTGCATTCTTATATGTATTTGTGATGACTTTAAACCAACTATTATCATAATAATCATATGATGACTTAGGTTCCTTAAAAATTATGTAAGGGTTCTACTTCACTTCATTCAAATGGATAACAACTATCTTGTCTCTTTTATGAGCCTCAAGTTGATTTTGCACTATGTTAATAGTTATTTGACCATCATAATCCCATTCTTACCAATTAAGTTAGGGTAATGGGACTTGGTTGTTTTCATGTTAATAAATTCAAAATCACTATGCAGACTTAACTTGGCCACTCTAATCTCAACATCCTCAAGCTGACCAATCAGTTCTACACACCCATAGTCTATGAGGCTGAGGGTGATAGGAGTGTAACTCAAGTGTGACCCACCAATGGTTTCCCATGTATATATCAAGATCATATTAAAAATACTTTTGAAGTCAAATACTACATTAGGGTTTTCATATCCTATAAGCTTAGTGTCTATTTATGAATCTACATCCCATGGTTTCTCTATTTTAACATACCAGACCACCTTTTTGGTATATTGTTTTCCCTTATGTGTGCACTCCAAAATATTATGTAATAGATTTGTAATATTCTAGGAGATATATTAATTCAATAGTGTGTTGATTAATTTTAGTAAATATATGAGCATTATAATAACACCTTCCTACTTCATGATCCATACAATTTTTCCATACATCTATGGATGTGGCATCTCCGTTTGGCACACTCTATTATTGTATGTATTGGAGGACCTGCACATATTGATACATTAGTCTGTTATCTATATCAAGGTCAATATATTTGTCCCATTTTTCCTTTATGATCTCTTTATCCTATAGCATCTCTAATGTAGGTATTCCTTTTTCTTCATGTTACTACCTAGTAGTTGCTTGTATAAATACATTTTATTTAGGTTGTGCATTAATCATGTTCATATTGTGCACTAGTTTTTTTTTGTTTCTATAAAACTAGGTAATCTTTTATTTAATGTTTCCTTTCCACTATGAAATACACACAATATATTTTTCTCTACAAGTTAGTAGGATAATTTCATGCAAAATAGTTGTACTCACCACACAAATAACATTGCATGAGTTGGCAAGCTTGTTGATTATCATTGTTTTGACCACTTGGATAGCCTCCTTGGTATCCCCCTCTATATCCTCCTATATTATTTTAATATCTAAAATCATGTTACTATTATCCATCAAATCCTCTTTGTTATTATTGTTATGCATTGTATCCACCATATTCATGTTGTGGTGAAGTAGGAGCCCAATTTGACTGTTGTTGTTATGGAATTGCATTATTTAATGAATAATGGTACTTGTATTATGGAGATGATGATGTCAAATTATCCATACCCTAAGGTTGATATTGATATTAAGGTGTTGAGAGTATCGATGTGACTACCTTATGTCGCACTCACCATTTATACCTCTAGGCCTAGGATTCCTTTCTTCATAGTGGGTAATTGTTGTGTTGCAACTATGACAACATAATTATTAATATCTTCCTTTAATTATTTCAAGGCTTGATATATATTTTCATCATGGTTGGTTGACATTAAAAACTATATTAAAAACTCCAAGGCTTTGGTATGTATTATTATAGCATACGACATTTAATAGTTGTGTCCCCTACTAATCTATAGACTTCATATAATCCTAGATTTAGCTTAGGAAAATCATTCATATGATGTCCCTATGGTATAAACTCCTTTCACCATAAACCCAATTTAGGTTTATTACTTTCATGCCTCTCACCAATCCTCTTCATGAAAGCATTTATTTTCACTTCTACTTTAGATCCACTGGCTGGAGCATTTCCATAATACTTTATTTATTCTACTCTTAGTGTAACAGATCGAGCATGATCCTTTATTAAAAACTGATAATATGTAATAATAAATATGATTCTTTAGTATAGTCCTTATACAAACTAGGTAGCTTTATCCTTATCCTCCATCACAAAATCAATTTTATTCATCACATCTAAGAATATACAGTCATAGTCCTACACAAATTCTCCACTACACTATCTAATATCCTTTAGGTCCTGAATAGTCTATATTGCACACTTATTCATTTTGATTTCTTCCACTACCTATGATTTAACTTTCTAGAGATCTATCTATTTACATATCTATTGAAAATAAGTTAAAAATCCTAACTTGATAAAGCTCGTATGAGCTCTAACTTCTTCACATCATCAGTAATTATTGCCCTGACCTACCACTTCATGCCATAGGTTAAGAGATATTTCTTAGGGTCTATAGACCCATCATATGATGTTGTTATGCACTCATGACTATGACTATAGGTTGTTTTACACTGTTCACTACAACTATAGTCTTCTATGTACTTTTTACTGGCATTTTAAAACTAGATTAAAATTAAATCCAACTTATTCTAGTCTATTATTATCAAAAGACTTCTTTGTCTCTAAAGTAAGCTTTCCAAACTCATCTATAATGACTCAAATTAACTTCCTCCCATCCCTTCCTTTTCTCTTGGTGTTTTAACTAAATAAAAATTATGTTGGGGGGTGTGTACTCTAGAAATTAATGATCTATATCCTTCCCTTATTCCAAATATGATCTTGATTCTATCATAATTATACACTTCTACATAATCTCTTCTCATGAATATTCTTCCACTACTCTAATCACTTTCCCTCTTAACTATGAACTACTTCTATCTTTTAGCTGCCCAACTTTTATTCTGATTTCTTCTTCTTCTTTACTTTACTCCATCTCCTCACTACTCAAAACTCTAACTTATTCTTCCTTAAAACATTTTACTTCCCACACTGCATCTACTCTACTTCTTGCACCTTGAAAATCCTCTCTTTAGGATCCCCTTTCTTCAACACCTTCTACCTTATTCCTACAATTCATATTTAAGTCTAGATTATTTGGGTCATTCCATCTCCTATATTGTTACAATTATCTTTCTAATCCCAAAATATTTTTTTCACTCTTGCTCTCTTCATATTCCATTATTTTTTGTTCAAATTCAAGTTTATCTACTCAAATCCACATCATTCATTCCTACATCACATTCATCCCCATAACTCCTAAAGTAATTACTCCATGTTGGAAAAATTAGGCACCATGGGCTTTCCCACAACTAATAACTTGATCATAGTAGGTACTCACCAAAATAACTTCCCTCAAATTTTCATGAAAATTTGATCCTACATAGTTTCAAAATCTAAATAGAATTGAACAAAAAAATTGATGATATTATCGTCAATGGTAGTCTTTGTCCAATAAATATACTATGTAGGTCCAATCAGTGTCTAAGTTTCATAGGTTTTTTAGTTTTTCCTCTAACAAAGTTATGAGTTTAATCCTTCATGGCTAGAAATAATAGTACTCTAATATTGATAACTAATGGTTAATATCTTATTCAAATTTCACCAATATATGTTGTAGATTTTTCCATAGATATGTTCCTCAGTAATTTCCTTCATGGTTTTACCTATTTTTCTTGCTTCTTCCTTGACAAAATTTTGAATTTTTCATCAAACCATCTCTCTATATTCCTTTGTCCTAAAAACCATCTAAACATGTTTAGTAAAGTTTGATGTTCACCCCACCATTATTATTAGAGGTTCTTGGAAACCCTTTAAAACATGCTAATTCAGGGATAGTTTGCATATAAATAAAAAAAAGACATAGTTAAAACCATATTCAAACTAAAGGAATTCATCAAACAACTTAAATAAATTGATGCATAAAGGAACATAGGTTTATTATAATCTTAGTAGTTGGCATATACCTATATAATAAATAGATTAAAGGAAACAAATTACTCAATATGCACATAACAATGATAAAATATATTTAGGAAAACCATTTTAGAATAGTTGTATTAATCTCTATCACATTTGGAACCATATACAATTACACATGAGCGCTATATATAGAGTTTTAATCAGTGTTATCTCTTCACTTTCTAGCCTTTTTACAAGCCTAAAATGAGTGACTCTTCACATTATATCGTCTATCCTTATGCTTTACAAAGTATTAATACATACAAAAGTTTATACAAATTACAATATACATCAATTCACATACATGTTCATCAACTATACTCTATGATTTTAGTAAGCCTTGTTCTTCAACTAACACAAGTGCATACATATTTAGAGAGATTGAAGAACACCATTCCCCCAACCTTGGTGAAAAGTTGAGTTTCCACATGACCATTGAGCTCATATCAATCATGCAACCCAATCATATTTATAACCTGGAAAGTGTGAGTGATCCAATAAAATAACACTATATATCTAGTGAGGATGGATGATTTAATCACTCAATCCTATAAATGTGGTGAATTTATATGATTCAATAAATTCTAACTTATAAACTTGGTAAGATTGAGTGATTTAGTCATCTCAAATTTTTCAAAATGTGAACCAACTACTACATTATATTGGCTCAATAAAGTTTGTAAAAATTCATCCTATGTATGGTAACAAACCATAATAGTATTTTAAATCTGAAATAAGATTTGATTTTTCAATTTAAGGTTCTCTTTTTCATGGCATATGCAACTCATATATGTTTCAAAATGAAACCTGGGTATAGTAATGGTACCAATGTATATAATGCCATAAATGTGTATCTAAATCATATAAAAGTGAAATTTGGCCAAGTTTAATATTTGAAATTGTGAAAGACATATTCCCATGACATGCCCCCACTGAATCTAGAGAATATAATAACTAGTGTAAGTGTGTAGAACATGTTTTTATAACATGCCCTCACTATAATATGAAAATGTGGAATCCATGCCTCTATGACATGCACTCATTGATATTCCCCATCTTTTGAGGTTAGGAAAAGTAGAAACTAGTAGTTACCTTACCTTAAAAGGAAAATATAAATGTATAACTTATATATGGATCATGTAGCATATAGGAGTAGCATATATAGGTATATATAGCAATGAATTACATAGTATATGATCACATCAAGACCTAATATGCATGATGTAAATAATGGAAATATTTAGAGAGTAACTATTCAATTTAGGTTGGAGATATTTTTAGTCTCTTTGGATTTTTTAGAATCTAAATATTTGTCACTTAAGACTCTCCCTAGGATTGGATCTGATCATAATCCATTGGAGTTGAGTATTAAGGTACAGACTTCAAAGGTTAAAAACTATCCAATCAAAATGGAACACATATCATTTGAATATCCTAACATTCACAATAGTAATTTAGATTGGTGGTTTCCAAATGGAAGTGGTTCATTTATGTTCAACCTATCTAAAAAAATGAAAAAAAATCAAAATAAATATCAAACAATGGAACAAACAAGTCTTTGGTAATATTCATCTTCAAAAAAGAACATTAAAAGCAAAAATTTCAAATATTAAAGAATAAATTGAGGAGAAGGGTTACGAATTAGATATATAAAACAAATAAAGACATTTATTATGTGATTATCACACTATTTCAGCAAGAGAAAAATCATTATGGATATAAAAATATAGAAATCTTTGGCTCGAGGAAGGAGATAGAAATACCCATTTTTTTCACTTGTCCACTTTTAAACATAGGAAACATAATGCTATCAAAGAAATATATAATAGTGAAGGTCATATTACTTCATATGTTGATTGTATCAATAAGAGAGTGTCAAATTCTTCAAAAATATGTACAAGAATGATTTCAAAAAGAATATCAGATTTGAGCAAAAATTTCTACATGTGATCCTAGAGTTAGTTAATTAGGAGGATAATAAAGTGATCATAGTAGTTACATCTAATTAAGATCTTAAATATGTGCTCTCCAAGATGAATCCAGACAAATCCCCTGGCTTAGATGGTTTCCCCATTACATTTTTCTAAAAAAATTGGGATATTATAGGAGATGATGTGGTTGCATATGTGAATGAATTCTTCTCTACCACTCAAATTTTAAAGGAATTCAATCATATATTTTTAGTTCTCATTCTTAAGAAGGAAGGGGCTCTGAATTTATAAAATTTTCAGCCTATTAGTTTGTGTAATTCTATTTATAAAATTATCACTAAACTAACTATGTTAAGAATGCAACCTATCATGGAAAAAATCATTCAAAATCAACAAGGAGGATTTGTCCTAGGTAGGCAAATTCAAGATGGGGATATTGTGGTGCATGAATTCATACACTCTATTGAAAATATCTAAAGAGAAGCAATGGTGTTATAATTAGACATGGCTAAGGCCTATCATAGACTATTCTTGGATAGAGTTATGTATTAATTTGGATTTCAAGCCAAATTTAGGAAAATCATTAGATCTTGTATTACTTCATGCATGTTCTCTATTTTAATGAATGGGGTATCTCATTATTTTTTTAAGAGTACTAAAGGGGTGAGACAAGGGGATCCTCTATCCCCTTTTATTTTCATCATTATGGTTGAAACCTTGAATAGATTCATTTCTAATGTTATTATTTCTTTAGATTTGAAAGGTTTTAAACTAGCCCGTTCAGTGGAACCTATTTCTCATCAACAATTTGTGGATGACATAATTATTTTGGTTGAATCATCCATTTAAGAATAAATAAATATCTAAAAAATTTGGTAATGTATGAATAGGCCTTTAACCAAAAAATCAATTTTGACAAAAGCTTTGCATATTTCTTCAATATGTCAGTGGTCAGACAAGCTAGAATAACTCTTATATTTTGTTTTCAAATCAAGGAGACTCCCTCTTTTTATATGGGTATGCATATATTCAATAATCAAATTCCTAAAACAACATGGAATCTTTTTTTTAATAGATTTTTAAAAAAATTGCAGGATAGAAAGGCAAGCTTTTATCTCAAGATGGCAAGGTTTTACTCATAAAAGTGTGTTTTAAAGCCTTCTTATATATATGCTTTGTATTTTTAGTTTTCCTAGAGGAGTTGAGGATAAATTATCTAAAATATATCACAATTTTATTTGGGTTGGAATGGAAGAAATAAATATATTTCATCTTGTCACTTGGAATAAAGTCTTCTAAAAAAATGGTGGTCTCAAAATAAAAAATTTGAAAATGATGAATAAGGTTCTTGTATCGAAGTTCATGTGTAAATTCATCAATTAAAGCATGGTTTTTACTAAAATTACTTATTTAAATTATTTATAAGGGAGGAACCTAATCAATATTCCTATTTAAGATCATTATGTTCATAGTTCACATGTCTAGAACTTCATGATCACAAATAAGGATCTGATTAAAATATAGTCTAAATGGCAGATAGGAAATGGGCATAAGATCAATTTTTGAAAAGACATATTGGTTTCATATCTTCCTCTTATTTATTCTAAGATAAGACAATAATTATAAGAAAACATTTAGAATAAATATGGGAATAAAGTTCATGAGTATTGGCAGGAATTGGAAGGAGCTAAATGGTAGAAAAGTTTAGATAACATAAATCAAGAAGATACACTAATGTTATCAAATCTAAATAATTTGTTGAGAAATTTTCATATACCTATAATTAATATAGAATATAAACTTGTTTAGAAGGATTCTTTCAATGGACATTACCAATTTAAATTAGGATATGACTTTATAGTTCAGGAACCTAAAGGCAACTACAACTAGGAGATATTATGGGACAAAAGGCTAATTCCAAAAATAAATTTATTTCTTTGGGTGTTAGTTCAAAATAAAATTAATACAGTTGATAACATAAGGAGAGGATTTATCTTAACCAATAGATGTTCCCTTTGTGAAAAGGACAATGAATCTATTTTTTATTTGCTAGAGAGTTAATCTTTCTCTCAGGAAATATGAATCTGTTTCTTCAACATATTTAATGTTTATTGGGTTCAAGATGGTTATCTAATTAAATTTTGGCAGTCTTGGGGGTGCCCTTTTTAACATGCTCTTATCAAGAAAATATGAAAATTAAAATTGTCTCATATTATATGGCTCATTTGGGGAGAGCACAACAATAAAAAATTTAAAAGGCAGAGAAGAAATAGCAAAGTTATTTCAAAAAGAATATTTGATAGTATATTGTAGAATTAAAATATTTTTCCAATCAAAAAAGGTAAAAGTCTACTCCCCTTTGAACTAGTTATAGCTCAAAATTGTCAAATTGATACTTCAGAGATGGGAAAGTCAGATCCTAAAGAGGAAATTAGGAAAATAACTAAATGGAAACCCCCTCCTCTAGGTTGGATGAAGCTCAATTTTGATGGAGCTACTAAAGGGAATCCAGGCCCAGTTGGAGGGGGTGGAATCTTAAGAGATCATCAAGGGGATTTGGTTACATCATATGATATATCTATGGGAGTTAACTCTAACCATTGGGCTAAAGCTCTTGCAGATCTATGGGGGATCAAACTAGAAAAACATTTGAGAGTTAAAAAACTCATAATTGAGGATGATTTGCTAAATCTTTTGAATTATTTGTTTAGAAAAAAATTTAGTATCTAGTCCATTAAACAAGTTATAAAATAAGTTATAGGTATTATATACTCCTTACATTAAGTGATTATTCAACACATTTATAATGAATGAAACTTTATAGTGGTTTGGTTTGTTAATAAGGGTGTGACCTCTTTTGGACAACTGTCTTGGTTGGACTATGAAGATCTCCCTAGGGAACTTATTATAAGGATAAATGATGAAGGTTTTTCTAATGAACAAATCCTTAGACACATTAGGGAAGCCTCTATCCCTTAGAGGAAAAATAAATTAGGCCATTTCCTTTAGATACGGTCTTATATTGGCCTGGTTAATATTGCTTGGGTAGCTGGAGAAGTTTCTATAATTGTTGAAGCATCTAATAAATGGCCCAAAAACCAAAAGCAACATTATTACCTCTCAGATCTATTTTGTGAAGTCTAAAGTTAAGAGTAAGGGAAGTTTTTTTATCTCTATGTTGGTTGTCCTAGAATTAGTATGGGAATTCTCAATAGAATTGAACCAAAAATGGTACAAGAAGTGAAAAATAATGAGAGAATTTAGGAAGCACTGCAAGTGGGTGGTTTTACAAGCTTCATGGAGAAGATAGAAGGGAAAGATAGGCACATTTTGATCATGTTTTTGAATTTTTGGAAGACACAACCATCATTATTAATGGAGTGACTCTAAAAATCATAGAGGAACTTATTTCTCATATAACTAGTTTGGCCATAGAGGAGACTAAAATCTACAATTTGGCCAAATATTTCAAAAGAGATGAGATTTTCTTGGAAGAAGGGAAACAACTAAAATCATTACATAATGGGTTTGATTAAGAATCACTACCCAAGTTGTTTTCTTAGGTCACCTACTATCTAATGCAATATGTAACCCTAGAAGGTACGTACAACATTGTTATATGGTCTTTATTCAAGATGTTGAACTATTTTAGGCATGACATTCCTTTCAATCTAATTTTCTTCATTCTGCATTCTCTTGAAGTCTTGGTCCTAAATTTCAAACATGGAAATTATTTGGCCCCAAGGCATGAAGGGGTAATTTTCCTCATACATAAATACTTTAAGGGTATGAACTAGATTAACCTAGTTTTTTCCCAACCTCAAAATAAATCTATGGAGAGTTTTTTGATTGACATAAGGAAAATAAAAAAAGTATGTATTAAATATCCTGGGAGCTCCAATAGGGTTACTAAGGTAAATAACCCCATTATTCATGTTATAAAAAATTCTAATTCCACTGAGGATAAAACTACTAAGATGCTTGATAATATTAAAAAATGACTTAGAAGTGCATCAACAGGAGAAATAGGGAAAGTAGGGTAAAGTTAGATGTTTGGTAGGAGATTCTATGGATGTTGAAGATGATAGAGATGTTCCTAGAGAAGGGAATAAATATGAGGGGAAATCTGATATGTCATATTAGAATTATATTCCTAAGGTTGAGGATAATAAATAAATGACTAAATATGTCTCTAAAAATAAAGGTAAGAATGTAGAGGTCAAGAAACAAAAAGACCTGAATGAGAATTTTAACAACCTTGTCAATTCCCTTAAGGGAAAGGAGAATTATGATAATATGGTTAAATAATTATGTCTTCAAAAGTCTATAATGCATTGGTTTATGATGTATCTCACATATATTAAATTGAAGATCAATTTTATAAATTAGGAGAACATTAAATTGAATCAAGACTCTTCAGCCAAGGAAAATGAGTAATAATTACAAAGCCTTCAATTTAGAGTGGATATCTTAGAAAATGAGAATGAGAAGCTTAAGAATAATATTAGATTTTTAGTTAATTTTATAAAATAATCCATGTAAGAGGGGATTCAAAATGTAGATAATCTCATAGCTCATCTCAGGGAGATATTTGAAACTAAGACATCTGGGAATGATAAAGGTAAGCAAGGACAATGTAGTGGATCCTAGTATGTCATGGACAAAGATAAATTATTGTCTCAAATTGATGATAATATTAGAAATATTAAAACCTAATAGTAGGATGTATCAAGTAATTTATACTTATATTAGGCACATTTCATCTATAGTTGTCCTTTATTGTTGTTTTTAATGTTCATGGGCTATTTTTGGGCTATCTTCAACCCTATTTTATCCTAGTTTCTCTCATGGTCTGTTGTAGGCATTTATCTCTCTTTTTTTAATACTACTCCTAGGGTATGGATACCCTAGTTCAAAAAAATCCCCTCCCCTGATTTAACCTCAATAAAAAAACTATACAAGATCAATAAGCAATCAATAACACACACAAGATCACTCAAAAGCAAGACAAAATGAAATGGTCCAAGGAGACCTCCTATAAGGGGCATGTTCAAATGCCACATAATTCAAGGGATATGACTTACTCAAATGTCAAAAAAGCATATAATTCCATATTCAAATGTCCACATACAACAATCTATAACATATTCAAATGTCAATTTAAGAAAACAAAAGCACTTGGGATGTAAGTAATGGAGAATATTCAAATGCTCAATTAAGAAATAAAATATAAGACAATAGAAAGTAAAAAACACAATCAATAAAGTGATAAAAATGAAATCATGGAATCAAAATTAATAAATATAATCATATTATATTAGTCCTTGGATATATGTGTTAGTAAAAAACATTAAATACATAACAATCAAGTACATTGTGAAATATCTAAGCATGGATAAAGGCATGTATAAGTACATAAGATCAAATATGAGAATGGAGGTGATAATATAATGGTTTAACCTAGGTGTATCATGATAAAATAAGTGAATTCCCATAATTTAATGATGACTTGAGTAGAGGGAATTCCCAACATCCATATCTACATATATTATGTGTCTAGGTATGCTTTTATCACACTTAAAATATTCATGAAACATATGTGTATATGTATAAATAAATGATATGTTATATACCAACATGGAACCAAAAAAATAGATAACATGGAGATAATAACACATGTGTATTCTTAATATTTTTGTATTTTTTAGTTTTTATTTTATATTTTGATATTTTTGAGGAATGTTTGAAAAGATTAATTGAATAAGTCTTCATCATCAAAAGTTTTAGGATCTATTATGACATTTTTCAACATTTGTTTATAGTGATATATTTTAACCTCCTAAATGTTTCTATGTATTTGTTTTATAGAAATTTTTGGCATGGGAGGATGACCATATCCATCATGGTGTATGAAAATATCCATATCCCTAACAATAAAGGTGATATACATATCTATAGTATTCAATGTTGCATTCAAATCAATGAACCAATGTTATCCAAATTTTAGTGTAAATGTGGTTCCCAATATATTATCCATATGATCATGGGGATAACCTATGGTCCACATGATATATGTAGCTTATTGTACCCATATGATTTTGACATCACTAGAGAGTATGTTAATTTAATTGTATTCTGGCCTAACTATGGAAGAAATGTGGTGCTAAAATTTGTATCCCAATTATTCCTATCAAAATTGATATTTTTAAAGTATACCCCACAAATATTATCAATAATAGTTATATATTTGTGCCTTTTTAATTTGGAGTATGGTTTTATTGTGAATATTTGTAATTATTATGTATTTTGTTCTTGTCAAGCATAATTTGTATGTGACCTTCACTCTTATATTTATGAACTTGGTTTTACAATGCCTCACATTGATTTCTATTGCATAAAATGATCTGATGATAGTTAAAATATGTTAATCCCTCTTTAGTAAGAAGTATGATGCATGATCTATGTCTATTAAGGGGTAAATATATCATCTTATGTTCAACATAGAAAGTATTGTATCTAGATTATTTTGGTTTGTTATTATCTATACCAAATGTTGTGGATTATTATGATAATCCTCCACATTATTTACATGGTGTATCTTAATTTCTCCCTTTTAAGTTTTATTCAATGTTTTTATCCAAGAGGGGTGTGTGGAATAATAAAAATTTACATGCTCACCTTCTATTTACATTTTACCATTATTTTGATTGTATATGCATCCTATGAAGGTGGATTTAGCTTATATGTGCCATTATCTATAGGTTTGAATAGCTTATGTGAAAGATGCTCAAGTGGATAAAAGTTTAGTTTTTATAATCTCTCATCTATCATATCATGGGTTGAATCATCATCGTTATCATTGTAATCTTAAACATGGTCATCTTGCTATTTGGTGTTGAGTACTAAAGTAATCTTGAATGTTTAATTTTGTTTTGGTTTTAATATTATTATTTACTTTTGTAATTATTCTTACTCTTGATGTTCATCCATGTGCACCTTAGTGGTTAGTGCCTTATTTGTATCTAGAGGTAAATGATCCATTGTTCTTGACTCACCTATTTCATAGGTTTGTATATTTTCAAATGGAATGTAATGTTTAGGTGGTCTCATTTTAGGTATCCCTTATATATTATAATTTATCATTTTCCAAAATTTAAAAGGTTCATCGTCAACAAGCATTGTTAATAAGATTCTCTCATGTATGAATTTTACACATTGATGTAATTTAGATGGTACGACTTCCATTGTGTGCATTCATCGTCACCCCCAAATTAAGTTATTATGTACAGATTAAGACATGACTTGAAATGTATTAGGAACCATTTTTAGCCCCAATCTCACATCCAATGTGATTTGGCCAACTGGAATGTTATGCAAATTATTAAATCCTTTGATATGCATAACTATTTTTTTGATAATATTGGTATTAATGTCTTTGATGGTTAGTAAATTATGATATATATGTTTAGGCCTAATCCATTATCAATTAACACCCTTTTGGTTCTTTTGTTATTCATACTCACTTATATGAACAAAGGAAAATGTTGGTCAATAATATCCTTGGAAGGTAAATATGTTGGATCAAAGGTGATAAGTTTTGAATTATTTTTTAGATACTGCATGATTTTATAAATTAATCTCATTCAATAGCACTTGAAACTTAGGTATCACATGATGATTAATATAGGATATCCTTATAGATAGTATATTGATTAAGAATTTTGAGGATTAAGATATTAACATGCATTTTATTAATTGGTCAATAAGGTCATAACCCTTAGATTTCATCATAAATTTAGGTTTAGGATTCACTTGTTTTATATTAATAGGTGGAAAATTAGGTTGTGCATAATTTCCTTTTCATTTAATGTTAGCATGAACCATTGAATCCAATATAAGTTATGGGAAAATAATGGGTGTGGGATAGTATCTATCACTCGAATATGAGGTAGGTGGAATAAATGGTTGACAACATGCATGTTGGAATTAATATACAAACTATATTGTATTAAAAAAATAGTTGGAAAGAGAGATTAAATGTATCTTTCATTTTTAAACACTCTCATTATATTAATGGATTCATTTATTGTGTTAGATTGCAAGTTTGATAAAGCAATCATAATAGAAAACTACAACTACAATTAGTAATTAGAGGCAAAAATTTCCTATATATACATACATATTAATCATAAGTATAATAAGTGAAACTAATTCTTAGATGTTGAATATTTTAAATTAGAAATAGAAAAAATAAGGAAAATCCTAGGTCAATTGTAGGATTTTGAGACTAAAGGTCAGGTTCAACAAAAGTTTAACCCTAAAATTGATTTTGGTATAAGGGTAACTATAAGGTTAATAATATATAAATTAGGAATATACAAATCAATAAGCACAAGGGTGATAAATATATCTATAGCAAGCAAATTAATTTTAAAACCTAAATAAACAACACTCTGAACTAATAATATTGAGTTATGTCAAAAATAGAAATTACAACTATTGATTAATATTATAATGAATTAAAAATAAGTGTACTTATTTGGTTTATAATGTGTATGTATTTCTAGGATGAAATAGTCGAGAGGTTGACTAGATCAATATTTTGGAATAATTATCAAATTCTAGAATTTTACATTATATGACCTTAAACACTTATGTTGGATTTAGATGGTTACATTACAACCACTTAGATCCTTATAGGTTTTATATCTCCTTTATTTTAGTGTGTTTATATTATGCACATATATTGTCAGTCTTTGTCAGGTGATCAAACCCTAAATTCCTCAATGTTGGAGTGATTGTTGTAAAAATGGGTTAGTGGGCACATAATGTCAAGATACTCCAATAACCCCTTTGTTAATAATCATTGCCTACATATCCAATACTCTAAAGAGGGAATTAGACTTATGTAATTATACCCTAAATGTTTCATTATGTGTGAATGAGGACGTAATGTGTGATAAATAAGTACATAGAGTGACCAAGCTTATAACTTATCAAATATGGCTCATGTGATGTTCTTTCGGTAACTCATAACTGTAAGAATACTGATCCTATGCCTAATATGGAAATAAGGATGAATAGGGCATATTTTCTCATTTTAATACTTTCTTTAGTGCTCTTGGTAAGTTTCCTTGTAATCTAGGTATTTTCTATGTCTTTTCTATTTGTGGAATTAATGAGGGTTGATCTTTTATATATACCAATCCATTTTGAAAATATCTCACATTAAATAACTTAGGTAGACCTTTAGGATAACTTACATTTTCAAATTGGATGAATTTTGGTAACTATATACTTATTTTTAAAAGGGATGCTATCATCAATGTAGGGGTGCCTAGTTAGGACACAAGTGTCTAAGAAGCTATAAAATAGGTACAGGTCCAAAACTAGTAAAGGATAATTATTAGATTTATATAATTTCACATAGTATAAAATGCATGGTCATTAGAATAATAGTGCTTAGACTAAGAGATAATAAATTTAGGCACAATATATAGTGAATTTGATCCTTTCGGTAGTTGGAAGGTATTACAATTGAAATGTAAAACCATGATAGGTATTTGCCAAGTGTACAAGACTGAGTACTATATAATTTAGATTTAGTGTATACACTGTATTTCATTCAAATTTGACATAATAACATATATCATCTTCCAAATTTAGGATCATGTACATTATTATATATCTTAATCATTTATGATACATTGTTATGACTCGTTCACACATACATTGGGGGAACCTAGCTTGACTTCCTTCTTACCATGTTATTCTTTAGCACCTTGTTGAGGATTTTTAGAGTCCCTCCCACTTCCTATATTTTTGAATCCTTACTTATTATCACCTTATAAAACTCTTTATAAATTCTAATTTTT
This sequence comes from Torreya grandis, assembly GCA_037957365.1. NCBI lineage: Eukaryota > Viridiplantae > Streptophyta > Pinopsida > Cupressales > Taxaceae > Torreya > Torreya grandis. The sequence continues at coordinate 8,162,067 of JARHVA010000086.1, read as the reverse complement.
AAAAAATTCCAATAAAATTCAAATGTTTCAAAATTCCAAAAAACAAAACTAAAATATTTTCAAAAAATTCAAAAATCATTACCTAAAAAGTATTTTCAAATGTTACTAGCTTACTTATTTACAAATTTTATTTATTTTATGTTATATAGATAACATTTATTTTCATGAGGTACTTGAGTGTGAGAGAGGACATACTTTAACATGGTTTTAATGTTGGGATTCCCTTATTACCTAACAACCTTGTTAATTTGGGGGCATCCCTTCTTTCTCATGAACATTTCAAAAAGTTGCATCTATCAACAACCTATCTACCATGTTGAGCTACATATCCTACAAAAAAATTTATACTCACTCATATTATATATTATTTACATGAATATTCTATTTACTAACACTAACATTTATATATATGGCCGATGTAACTTAGTCTGATTTGATTTAAGCTTCTTTCTTACTTTCATGCATGAAAAATTAGAACTTGTTTCATTATTATGTGTGTGGTCCTTGTCCTTGTATGTGTAAATTATTTATTTAATGTTATTCCCATAAAATTTATGTGTGTCTCTTATCCTTGTGTGTTAATGTGACATTCGCATGTCCCTTGTATGTGGCCTCTGGGCCTTATGTGTGACATTATATGTAAATTGTGTTACATTGTATCACATGTATTTTATGATCATTGCTTGTTATTATGGTTCCATGATTCATATAATGCATTTTTATTTCTCTTTATTCTTACTTTGGTTCTTGTTACATATCATGCACATTATTATTATGTGCTTCAATTATATATTCAGTTAACACATGAAAATTCAATATTATATTCAAATATTATGATGAAATACATTAAAATTTTCATGTGCTAATACATTATTACACTTTTCATATATTACATAATTACTCTTTTGATATAAGTGACTTGTAGGCTATGTTCCTCATCTCAAAAGGGGGGCATCATAATGGGCTTATCTTGAGAGTTTAAGTCCTCATGATAAAAAAAATTAGATTTATGGTACTATATAGTTTCAAAAATCATATATTATGGGGGAATGTGACATGCATATGCACTTATTTCTATAATTAATTAAATATATATTTTCAATAATCATGCATGGTAATGTGAAAAAATAAATACAATTAGATTTTCTCAAATAGTTACATATTTCAATGATTGAAAAGTTAAAATGGGATTCAACATCAATTTAGTCTACAAAAGGGGGAATAGTACTCATTCATGTTCAAGTTAATCCATTTTAATTTCAAAATTTTAAAATTTTCAAAGTTTAAAATTTGTAAAGTTTTAAATAGAATATAAATACATCTATAACAATGTGATTCATCTTCATGTTGCAAGTGGGCCATGTAAGAGTCTAATGACACTCAATATATATTTTTTCACTTTTTCTATGTAGAGATCCACATTTGGTGCTTCCAACCCTTAAAATATATTATAGAGTAATTTACATAATGAAATGAGATTTGGATCATACAATATGTTCAACTCAAAAGAATTTAAAGGTTTTAAAATTGTGATTTGGTCACTTTCAATTCACCACAGGTTCAAAATTTATATAAATTCATCAACAAGGGGGAAACACTTATCCATTCTCAAGTTATAAGGAGCTTAAATTTCATATATTTTAGGTTTTACATTAATTCATCTTATATGATCAATATTTACATCAAAAGATAAAGTGTGTGTGTGTGTAGACACAAAAAATAGTATTTATTTCTATCATACCTCATTCCACTATCCTTGACTATGTTTTCTTCACTCCTATGGTGGATGAGCCATTCCCTAAAGTAACCAATGATCTAAAAATATCCCTATCCAACATTATAAGCAAACTAAATTCACTTTGAGAATAATCCCAACTTTCATTTTAGCTATTTTTTCATTATGCAGATGGATGCCCTATTTGGACATGATTGACCCTAATATTCTTTAGTTTTACTAGCTACATACTCCCACCAAATATCACATAGTTCCTCAAATTTAAATTCATGTAATAGGTTATCCCATAAATTTAACAAGCCCCATATCAATGAATTCCTAAAATATCACTATAAATAGACATTTTAAACCATTTTTCACACAAGATAATTCCATATTGAAAATCAATAAAAATATAATTGCATATTAAGATCAAATTCCATATTTCTCCCAATTTGAATATATAAAATGCTAGTAGTCATGACTTAAAGTTTGATTACATTTCTAATGGAAAAAGTCATGGTTGAAGCACTTGATCACATAATAATTTCACAAACATCTAACATTACACTATCATTTGACACACACCACTATAGAATGAGATAACTACATGAAGTTTGATCCCTATTTAGATTATTGGTATGTAGGAAATTCTCAACACAAGGGGTGTTGAGGATAAACACAAATTCAACCACTAACCCTTTTTCTATTTTATTCCATTCATTCCTCTTGGTATATTTTACTAGGGTTAAAAGTGAAGTGTAATATATATAATACTTTTCATGATGGATCAAAGGCTCCCACACAAGAAAATATAACATACATTTGAAGGGTAACCTTTTAACATAAATTTGTCATCTTTATGTTGTTGGTTCTCACTAAGGATACCAACACACCTCACTCTTATCAAGATCTAAAACTATTTTCTAGAGATCCTAAAAACCCCCTTTTTAGATCCAAAGTAAGTAAATATAGTCACACAACTTGTTTCCCAGTCTTAGTCACAATCCTACATTCTTATGTTATATCTAAGTTGTATTTCTTTGGTACTTTCTCTTTTTAGCATATTTACAAATTTAACAAGTTTCAAATTAGTTTGTGTCATTTATTGAATATCTGTAGCATTCTTATTTTACATAAAAATGTACTTCATTTAGGTAATTAATTCACTTATTTTTCAAATTTGATAAAATATATTGTAATTATGTTTATTTATCAAATATTACTAAACCTTAACCATAGATGGTTTTAGGGTTTATATCCTTATTTTTTTTGTTTCCAATCACTATCTTAGTGTTTTTAGATATAATAAATTATTTAATACAAACAATCTATCAAGTCTTTATTTCCTATTTTATTCATTTTCAAAAAAAATGTTTTTATCTATCATAGATGTAGTGATACACTAAGTTGTTCCCTTGTTGAATATTTTTAGATTTCAGTTAACAATTTTATAATGAAATAACCTATTAATAGATTTTGTGATATATATAATAAAAAATTACAAGGATATCTTTCAAAGAATCAATATATGTAAGATATATTCATAAATATTGTTCAAGAGGAAATTAAGAACACATATGAAGTCCACTCCTCTGAAAACTACAATCCTATGAATTATTTACCTTTTTTTGACCCATTGGATACGAATTTTGTACAACCATTTATTATATGGGAACTTAAGGGATTCAAAAAATTAATAATCCAATTCCTCCTTAGTAACTGGGAACACCACCTTTACTTATCACACATTCTCCTTTCCCAATGTACAATCCATTATGTATGAGATTCAATCTTTGTAATCTAAGGTGTTACATTTAGAGAAAGGTGATTCAAAATATAATTATGTGTTTAATTCCCATACTTTATTTCACACTCTATTATGTTATAATGGATATAGGTAAGGGATATATAAGGCTTAGAGAGAGTTGGACTCAATAAAATCCCCAACAAATGAATTATCATGGAAGACAAACCAACACCTAAGCTATGTAAAGAGATAACCACATCTCTACCTATTCTCTATGATTATACAAATACCAACAACTTTTATATAAAAAACTAACTCCCTTGTCTTAGTTTCATTTAGAATTGTCAAAACCTTGTTGTAGAATATAGACACTTTCTTATAATGCATATGTATCAAGATAAATGCATTTATCCTTAAGATATTTATGTAATCATCTATTTAGGACTGGAATTATCCTACTAAATGTTTCTAATAATATTTTCAATATTATTCTTCCAGATTTATAATCTTTAGTGAAATTCATTTCAATGCATGGGTCTAAATACATGTGTAGTAGATTGGATAACAACTACTACCTGGTACATATGATCCATCTTAAAGTCTAACAGCTTTTCACTAAATTCCCAAACTATCTAAAACTTTACCTTGAACTATGAAATTCTCATCAATGCATTTTTTCCTTAATATATAAATTTTTTAACTTGGGTCAATAGTTGATCACCCACAAACCATCCTCAGTCATGGTATTTCTATCATTTCAGCATGTACCTTTTGGACCTGAGCTCAATTTTTGAGAATCCACATCATTATTGGATTTCAATTACTGGAAAGAATAAACTAAATTGAATTAACAATGAAAAGAAATAAAAAATGAAATGAGGAAGAAGAAGAAACTAAATGAATCCATTAAAGATATATTTAATTAAATAATGGGTTACGTCTTTCCTTCTCCATACACTCTCCTATAAATGATTTTCATCTTGCCTTTTGAATCTTATACTCACATGACTCAAACTTATTTTTAACACCCTTATATTTATTTTCTTACTTAGTTCTAAATTATACTAAATTTCACTTCCATATACCCATGCTAACACATTGGCATGATAAATAGTAGTATATTCTCTAGCTACAAGTTTTGGGGAACCTAATATTTTATTAAATGATGAAAAGGGTGACCTCAAACAATGTTTGAGAACACTCCATATAACATGTATGGACTATGTGTCCAATGACATATTAAGTTATTTCTAAGAAGTCTAAAATAATATGATTTATAATGGTGTTTTAGATTACCTCATCAATCAGTCCATGCATTCAATCCCCTAGCTAATATGTTTCTAGCACATTTTCTAATCAATATGAGTGAGAATATTTCATATGCTTAAATTTTTCAACTTGAATAAATAATCATATCATAGAATAAATCATAAGGTACAAGATAATGTTATCTAAAATGACAAGTCTTATGGGAGACATATAATTACATGATATATTCAAACAAAGTTTGATTCCATCTATACAAGATTCCATCATGTTTAATAAGTTTCTCTCGTTCATTGATTTATGCCAAATAGCAAAGGAAAGGAAAGTCAAATTCTTCGCAATGAATAATATTAATTATGAAACTCATATAGATTGAAGTACAAATAATTCAAACAAGCCATGATATAATGTGAGGCTAATTTATATTAAGAATGATCAAAACATAACAGTACATGTAGTTTTTAGAACCAACTTTACATTGTATTATCAACTCCTACATGGAGATAGTTAATCAATCTATTATAACCTCCATATAAAGTCCTCAAAATTATATTATAATGCAATATTATATCCATCCTTGCCATTAAATAGGTTGATGTGAATAATCTTATTTTAAAATGTTTTGATGAAAATGCATTTTTTGATTTTCATAAGGCACCAAACCACATTACTAGTAAATACATCAGTTTAAGGTAAAAGATTCAAGATTTAATAGATGCCAACATAATTGATGTGGTCACAAGTACAAATAGGTCAAAGTCACAACCAAGTGAAATAAAATCAATGAAAATATTTAGTGACTTTTCCAATGCATATAGCTAATGAGACAACAAATAAATTAGGAGTGTAGTATGGATACAATGCATACCCTCCTCAAGTTTCATATCATTCTCATACATATGCATGACATCCTTTGATAATAATCATTGGTACCTATCTTAATTCATTTCCCAATGTATTCAATGGGTTAGGATCAATCTGCAACTATCATATCTCTAAGTACTTGGACTTGGATAAGTTTAATCAAAGCAAACCCAGTGATACTTAATGATTTAGGATGTGACCAAATGGATCCACAAACCTATAAATAGGATCACCTATAACACAATTTCAATGGAAAGGGTTACAAAACCTTTAGACCAGTAACACAATGGATTATCTCTAATTAGATCTCTATTTATAAGTAGTCTAATATTTTAAACAAGAAATTAAAGTAAGGGGGAAGGATTGGAAATATATCAAAATGGGTAAGGATCCATTGTATACAAATGGGGTCCTTGGCTAATGGATAAATTAGAAGTATAATTTTTTATATCCACACTAAGTTTAAGTGTAGAGAAATCTTAAACAAGGAGATTTATATTCATTAACCAAGAAATTATGAAACATCTATCTACTAAATGAAAAGATCTATGGTTAAAATATACTTGCCTTGAATATGACCTGCCAATTCTCATTATACCCCTTCACTAATGGTGTTTTGAAATATATTATTTTGGTTATAAGGATCTCAAAGGATAAATTAAGATATAGGCTAAAATTAATGATCCTAATTCATCCAAAACTCCATAAGACATGTTTTATTTCAAGAAAATATCCTACACAATAATTATTTCAATTGTAGATCTAAGGAATAAGTGTGAGCAATATTAATGTGAAAATGAATGTCGCTCATGTTGGAATGAAATGGTAACTTGTATTTATAATATTAAAATTCCTTACATATCTCTAAAAATTAAGTCTATGCCATCCTCTATCTTATCTAGTTTGGAATGGGATGACTAACCTAGAACTATGTTTGTCAAGTTGATATATTTGTGAAGGTTACATTGACATATTTGTAACTGCATTGATATGGTTGATGTGGTAGTAAAGCGATGGGTGATAAATAAAACGACATGAAACAAGGCTAATGTATTAGGAGATATAGGTTTTGATATATCTAGAGGGTAAAATATGGAAGGAGATAACTTAGGGGATCAAGTATAAGGAAGCTAGAATTCATATAGGAATTATAGATAGTCAACAATATCTCTTACAAAGCACCAAAGTCCTTCCCATACCTTTTTGGTGTACCCTTTAAGTCATGAAATTAGGGATATTGAAACTTAATAGGTTACTACAAGATAAAGCATCAATAAATGATAAAATTGAAAAAATCTAATGTGTATACATATACCCCACCTAAATCTCATCACATGTCACAATAGTGGAACATGGGTGGCACTTCAATAAAGAACATAGAAACATAATAACTTAGCAATTTGAATTTAGTTAAAAAGAAATAAATCAATCAAATTAAAATAAATTTTATTTTTGTACCTTCATTTACCTTATTTTTGTGGAATATAAGATACAATTGTAGCAGATGAGAGGTGCCCTATGTGTGGAATAAAGAGGGGTACTTAAAAAATTATAAAAAAATTGAAATAAATAGTGAAAATACTCTATTAGTACTAAAGTTTTATCTATCTCACTAGGATTCTATGGCTTCTTTTGGTTCACGAAAAGGACCTATCAAAATAAAAATATGGAATATATGGGTAAATAACTGAAGGCTAAAAAATTGTAAATTTTATTTAAAATGGTGAAAATGTGCCCATTTATGCAATTTCATTTTTTTGAAACTATAGATTTGTGTATCCAAATTTATCAATTTGGGAGATGATGGCCTAAGGATTAGGAGGCAGATGAGCTAGTGGATGTATCATATCTATAGATGATGTTGTATAGGTATGGAATGCATCAATTGGTAATTTTTATCATTTTGGATATAAATGAATTAGATTATGGAAATTAGGAGCAAGGGAAACATCATGAATTTTTTCCCCAAAAAGTGTAGAATGAGAGTATAAGATAGGATGAGTAATAGTTAGATGAAAGAATTTAAAAATTAGGCAAGGGTAATTTATTAGGGCCAAGTGAAAAATCAACATGTTGTTTGAATGGTCTTAGATAGGCCAATGTAGTTCAAACATAATAAGGAAAAATTATGGTTGATACCATATAAATTGGCCAATGAAGTTGAGTAGATTTTTAGATGATGTCATATGGCATGGTCAATGTAGTGTGAAAATAATCAATATGTTCAATGATGTATGGTATGAAAAATGGTGTTAAAGATAAAAACTAGCTAATGCAGTACAATAAGTGGTCGATGTCATATAAAATGTACCCAAGATGGTCGATGGTGTATAACTTGGCCAATACCATGAAGTGTAAGGGTGGCTAATGTTGTATAGAATATCTAACCTAATAAATAAATCATGAATGGTCGATGTAGTAATATATTTGTTTTATATAGTATATAATTTAATGAAGATGGTCAATGTAATAATTAATTTGATAAATGTTGATTGTTATGTTATTTTGTGTATTTTTTTCATATTTGGGATAGAGAATTTATTTGTGTTTTATTTTTTGGATTTTGTAGAGACACTAGAGGTTATGAATATTTGTAGATGTGATATGGTTACTATATATACTAGATAAACTATTTTTTGGTGGATCAATCACAATAAATTATCATCTTGTTTAGACAAATCATAGAGATGCACATGATTCCATTAAGTGTGAAGTTAGTTTCCATGTCCTTAGGCATATGGGAGAGATTGAAGAACACATTATATTATATGATGGATGGGGACATGATTGAGGTAAATACCACCTTGGAGGATGGCCAAGTAATTTTGGGAGTGTTGGTCACACACATATTAATAGTGTGTGATACCACATAGTTAGTTGATGATAGGAGAGCCTTAGCTATGTGGATAATAGGCTTAAAGAGGTATAACCAGTGAGGGTTGGTCATATGTCTATTTTATATGTATATATCATAAAATTATTTAGAATCCATTGATTGGACTTGTGATAGATTGAGTGATTTATCACAATTCAGATGGGAGAGTACCAGTATATATTATAGGCTTATCTCACTCAATGTTAGAGTAGGGAAAATTATATGATTTAGATTTTGATCTTGTTTTTATTTTTTTGATATGGATTTATGATTATTTATCCATGTATATACTATTATTTTTGTTCTATTCATTAGATGAAAGTATCACATAAGTATGCATATGGATGTAAGATCATGTGATGAGGACCATTGCACACACTCCTACCTTATAGATTATCTAATATGATCATATTATCTTGTATCCATTTTAGGGTATTGTGGATGCATATCCATCATGTAAAACCATTGTATAGTCATGACATTAGCATAAGATAATAGGACACTATATTTTTTGGGTAGAGCCTCATTCAGGTGGTCATGTACCTAGTTAGTTTGGGTTACCACACCTAACAACTACACTAGTGGTTCTAAAATTTTAGACCCACCGTTAAAGGGAACAGCATGCTATGGGAGGTAGAGGGATACTTAGTGATATACCTATGATACAGCCTTAGCATCTTAGGATAGTGAGATGGTAGTGCATATGATAACAAAAAACACACACTAATAGAGGAAAGATGTTAGTAGTGTATCAATGCCACAAAAATAGTAGTGGGATATTTTTGCATAGCCATCACCTAGTTAGACAATAGTGTGATAAGTATGCTATGGATCATGAAAGGATCATATTATCATGTTTGGAAAATATAGATACTTTTCACCATCCTAGAACCACAACACTTAGGAGGTGATAGCTAACCAAGTAGATGGTGCCCATTATGGGTGAGTAAAATGTCTTATCTTGAATACTTTTTTTGGATTTGATGTATAGAGATACATGTTAAATATATTTTTAGGATTTGGATATATCTATGAGATCTAATGTCATTTTAGTTTGCATTTTTTTTGATGTTCTAATAGAGGAGGCCTGATGGAGGACAATGGTGGAGATTTCACACCATGGTATCATGGATGATGTGCTACCACATCATGATACCACATAGTTGGGATATCCTTTTGTTATTTTAGCCTTGGAGTATGTGAACTAGTTTAGGCTAGTCAAGGTAGCTACCTAAGAAATAAAAATATATGCATAAGATGGAGCCCAGGTAATAGTACCATTAGGAGTTAGTCAAGAAGAGCTACATGCATGTCAGACACTCACTCATGATAGTGTCATAAATTTATCCAAAGTGATTAAGGTGTTTATATTATAGGACCAGGTGACCAATTTATAAAGTAAAGTCTAGGGGTTATATTCATAGACACAGTTCTTATAGTGGATTCAATAAAGAGGACAATCTTGACAAGCCTCCATGCATAGTCTAGCACATCCTCCACTTGATGGACAAGGTGGACCTTAGACATAAAGTTGATGTTGTACTATATTGTATCATGATGTGTAAAATTGATGATCCATTGATATATGTATGTATGTGTGACTCATTTATTGTTATGTATGGATGTATTTTAATTTTTGCATGTGTTGATGAGTTATTATGTTATGGGAAAATGTATGAGGTATGTTTTATTATTTTATATCAAATGTGATAAAATACATGTAGAATGAAAATAATGTAAAAGGATAAATAAAAATATATGTAAAATTTGAAATGTAAAAGATGTAAATGATAGAACACACTACAAAAGATGAGATATGTAAAACATTGTAAGTACAAATATGTGAATATATCAATCAATGAAAAAGAATCAAAAAAATATATGTAAGTAAAATAGGATCCAAAATGTCAAAAAAACATATGGAGGAAAAATATTAGTGAACATAAATAATAAGAAGCTCATAAAGAATAATGACTCAAACTTTCTTGTGTTAGTATGAAAATTAGATGGTGTGGTTATAGATGATGTAATTATAGCATAGGTATTTTTTAAGGAAATCCTGGTCCTATCCCAAGGTCTTACATTACAAATCATAAAATAAATACCAATAAGGTGTAAGTAATAAATGTGTTCAAGGATGTGATCATCTAAAATAAATATCCATCAAGGGTAATATCAAGGATAATATGATGTAAACAAGGAGTGGGAGAAACCACATAGGTGATGTGGATATCCGTAGTAGAAATGAGATAGACTAAACATGTGAGCATGTGTTAAAAACCATTGATATCAAGGACCTAGGGCACTCTAAATAGTAAACACAAAACTTGGACTAAAAATTGAAGTAAATATATCATCCCATGAAGTCTATATGTATGAAAATTAAAATCATCCTGCCTTACCACAACATGTTCCCCATTCCTTAGGACCCCTTACAAAGTCACCAATCTAATGTGAAGATTGGGTACTTGTGTGAGAAATTAAGTGGCACTATAAGTATATGGTATAATGAGACCTCCTACCCTAATATACTAGCCTACCACACCCCAATATATATCAACTCTCTCATGATCCCAACTATAGAGTTTAAGCTTTGACTAGGATATGAGATGTGCCAAATATAAATCGCATATTTTTGTGTGATTTTAAATTTAAGTTTATTTTTTCCTTTTAATTATTACCTTTTTATTGTATGACATGGATTTTAGTTTTTTTTAATTTTTTATTCCTCCTCCATATGGATTCAAAAAACAAAACATGAGTGAAATAGGTAACTTACACAGGATATCTTACACTGGACATGAGAGAGGAAGGCCTAAAGACCATGGTGTCTAAATATGCATAGACTTTCCCATAAGTAAATGTGTAATATTAAAACTAACATATATGTGATTCAAATGAGAATAATTATGGGGAAGAGGGGGATCATGAGAGATCCATGTATGTAATAAATTATGTAATTATGGATATGCTCAAGGATGATTAAAAAGAGGCAAGGTAGTGTTAAGAGAGGGATGAAGGTTATGTTATGGTATCCATGTCACTAGAAAACCATATTATCCTACAAAGAATCTAGCTCAAGCACCAAGGAAAATGATAATGATTCCAAAAATAGAAGGAATGAAAATGTTCATAAAAAGAATCATAATGAAGTGAAGGAAAAGAATAAAAACCCAAAGATCCTACCTAATTTGTAATATATAAACAAGTGGGAAAAAGTATTAAAGGACCAAAAAGAAAATAATGGTATAAACAAGATGTTATAAATGTCTAATAAATGCAAATAAAAAGTAAATTTCTCCAAATTAGAGAGAATCATGATATATTTAGAATATAAGAGATATTTAACAAGGCATCACAAATGCAATAATAAATTATAAATGTCAAATCCAATCATGTATAAATTTAAAAATTAATATGATATGACACATATATGTGCTCAAAAATGTTGATATATATCTTTACATACATCATCAATAACATCAAATAAGTCATGTTGTAACTAAAATATAGATTTGATCTTAGTCTCATATATATTCTCAAAGAGTCATGTGAGGACAACCTGACACATGATCACTATAGAGAATGTAGGAGTATTACAAAGAGGAGGAGAATGTAGAGCCTCATGTGAAGGATAATGAATACAAGGAACCTATATAAGTGTGTGAATAATATCCTCCAATATGTGAGAAGGATCAAGTTAAGCAGAAGGTTGTACCTTCATTAGAGAATGAACTTGGGAATTTTATTGAGATTGGAAAGGCATATGGCTCAGAAAATCATAGAAATACTACTGGAGTACTCTACATTTATTAGTGTTATGTTTGAAACACTAATGCCAAAGATAATAGACTTACCCATGCTTAGGGATATATTTTAAATATATCTTTGGAGGTGGTATTTTTTTATCATTGCAAGGTTATGTGACTTTAGGATGAAGCACATCAATGTACTATTAAAGAGCTTAATAGTGAGTCAAATTATGTGTAGTGATTCCATGGAAATAAAATGTGCACCTAGGAGTAGCCAAATATGGTGTTTGACTATCTATGGTAAGAATCAAACCTTGCATCTATGACTTTTTAAGTAATATATAGTATTCTCAATAATCCTTGGCCCAATGATTAGATATATATTGAAACTCACAATATGGATCATTTTCCCATCATCTAGCTGGGAAATCATGGTGAGGCTTAAATGGGACCTCATCAAAAATATCATCATCATCAAATCATCTATGAGTGGGCTCATGAGTAGGAGCTAAAGATACATCATGAAGATATTGCCTTAGTGTAGGTCATATTAGTTTGGCTAACATCTTGGTAGGATGACTACTCGAAGGATCATAAAATATGGTGAACTAATATGGTCTTCTCATGGAATGATAAATGATATTACTCTGAAGAGGTTTAATAGTGACTAGATCAGTATGTGAGGAAGCTAGTACCTACTCCATATTAGACCTATGAACATAAACTGAAGAATAAACAATGTTAGGTGTAGTAGAAGTATTAACAACATCGACTAAGTGAATGTTATGTGAATTTTATATGAATGTAAATTAGACTCATAATAATATTTTAAGAAAGATTTATAGTGAAATATTTTTGCATCCATGGTTTGAGCATATCCAGTTAAGAAAGGGTAATCTAATTAATATCCATCATCTTAATTATGAGTGTGTAGATCAATATGGAAAACATAGTGTTTTAACCTTTTAGGACTTAGATGAATGTAAATCTTATGTTGTTAAAGAGTTGAGTATAGTAAATTAGGTTATAAATATGCAATAAATATAGCCACTAATATGTTATAGATTTGACTAAATTTCACATTTTTAAAAATAGCAATAAATAATGTAAATGAGAAGTTAGCTAGAAAATGATTGGGGTAGATGACCTAAAGGCTGAAAACTGAGGTAGAGTTTAGTTTGAGTGTCTCAAATAGGATCCATGTGTCAAAACTCCTCCTAAACATTAATGCCCTAATTGGATAGTAGCACCATGTGGTGTTAGCATCCCTATTTTGGTGATAGTGTCCTTTGTGTAGAACTATCCTAAGCTTTTAGGTGAACCTATGTCTAGATCTATCAAGCATGTTCCTACACACACTAGTTTTAGATCTTTGTATATGACCAATTTTGACTAATTTTATGAGTAAACCCTAATATTTCATGTTAACAAGACATCTAGTTGATACAAAGTGTCTTATTAATGGGGTAGGCTAGACATCCTCAATACCCCATTGTGATGAGAGTTCCCTACATAACAATACTCTGAGGAGGGATCAATCCTAATGTATTTCTCCCCATTGAAGTGTTGGTCTAAGTACAAGTGAATCTAGTATGATTGTTGACTTGAGTGTTTAGGATGTGCTTGAGATGGGAATTTTGAGTAATCGAAAATTAGGAATGTTATAGATGGTTGTATGTAAAAGTAGGGTAGAATAGAGATTTAGAACCTTGAGTTTGCACTTGTTCTGAGTTTGTATGTGTAATTGCAATCTAATTTCCATCCAGTAGTTAAAGGTCTAAAATTCATGTATATATATTATTATGATGCTTGAGCGAGTGTTAAAATAGGTCCAGTCTAACCCTAGGTACTCTAAGATTTAAAAAGATATCCATTTGTTGAAAAAGGCGGGAAAGGAAAATAGCACCAAAATTAGGACACTAGCACCATGTGGCACTATTATCCCTACTATGGTGTTAGTGTCTATGTGGAATAACTTGAGGCACTAAAGACCAAGATGTCATAATTATGGTTTGGGAATACTTTAGGGATGTCTAGGATGCTTGTGGTCTACACGAAGGATGGATAAGTGTGAAAATAGGCCCTAAGATAGGTACAGGGCTAAGGTAGGGATAGGTGGTCTTAAATAACACTCTTAAAACTCAAGTGTCATTGTTAGGTGATTACAATCCCCCCTTTATTTTAGAAATATAGCAAAGAAAAATGACTAATATAAAGGAAAAACAAAGTGTACCTAAACTTACCTAAGAGGTGAAACTCATAAATCTAGATTTAAGTATGTGAATCATGTTCCCTTATGTGTCTTGCAATTGAAATGTGCATACATTAGTCCTTAATTAAGATATATCAAAATTAAATACAAAATTAAGGAAGTAAAACTAAGTAAAGAGATAAAATAGAGTAAAGGGATAAGAGAGAGAAAAGTAATGAATACACCTCATTGGGTACGTGAATTAATATATAAACCTAGTGATAACTTGTGTGTGCATGCATATAGTGATCAATTGGTAAATAACTTGGACTGAACTAATGGCTTTTTCAATCCCCATGTGTTGGTGGCTCATGAACTCAATCAAATTTTGACTCCATTATTTCCCACCCCTACTTGGTGGATCATGACCTATGAATAGATTGGATTGGACTAATGGTGTGTCCAACCCTCTGATGTAGGTGGTTTAAGAAATCAAGTAGACTATGATGCATCATTTACTACCCATGTGTAGTAGATGCATCTAAAACTTAAACTACATGATGTAATTGAGAATTTATAACTTGATATCTCTAACTAGAGATGTCAAATCTATGTTCACTAAGGTATATTAGGTAGTTATAGACCACTCAGGAAAGCCATCCATTACATATGGAGTAAGGTATGAATTTGGTGTGTAATATGTAACATTGTGTCTAATGTATTAGTATAGATAATGACATGGAGTTTGTCATTCCATATGATCAACCAATGTGTAAGTGAACATACGTAAATAATATGTCATGCATGTACCCCCAAATATGATATATGAACATATGGATTATATAATGAGTTTTAATTATCTATATCTAAGTACCTAAATTGAAAAATGAGAATGGTCATGCTGTGTATGATTCCCCCAATCTAAGCAAATTGGTATGAATCTAAGCTAATTTGAACTAAAACTAGTAAATTTATAACTAAACATTCATAAACTTAGACTATACCTAATTTAATTTTTTAGCAATTCTAGATTTTTCTGAAATATAGTCTACTAGGTAGTAGCACCATATCTTAGATAGTAGCACCATATGGTTCTAGTGTCCCAATTTGGGTTTTAATGTATGATTGTTTTGATTTTTTTGCAACTGTAACTAATCTATATGTCATTGTTTCACACTATGTTTACCTAAGTCTAATTTTTATACTTTGAGCTTGTGTGCTAAATATTATAATCTGAGTGCATTCTGATAACCCAATCTTTGTGACAAACCCCTATAAATTTCCCTTCTTTTTAGGGGAATTATCATACCTATGCAAGAATTATCCTTAAAAAAAATCTCTACAAAATGTGTGTTAGCTAGAGAATATATGATATATGCATAATAATATGATATAATTTGCATACATAACATCAAAATGTAATATAATCTAAACATGATTTATTAGTGTACGATGTATGTTAGATATAACACTCACAAGGTTGTCAAGATAGTAGCAATGTATATGAATAATAAATATGAGTAATAATTGAGTAACTACCTAGGGGGATGGGGTATGATGTCTATCATGACACCCAAGTATGAAGGGAAGATGCATGAGGTCCCTCATGGCATATAAAACTAGAGTATGTAACAAGAAAGATACAAGTGTCATGGCCATGACGCATATAAAAAATCATGCATACAACACACATGAGGAATGTAAAGTAGACCAAGAGGCCACAATACAAGGGACATGGGCACATGTCACTAAATATTAGAAATAAATACATAGAAGGCCGTGTTCAAATGTCCACATATGCAAACAACAATCAAGTTGACTTGATCCACATAGTAGGACATGGTCAAATGTTTGTATACATAATCAAGAAAGCACACACAAGGACATGGACACATGTCCAAAGCATACATACATTTAAATAAGTGGCATAAAGCCATAGATCAATGGCATATTCAAATTTACTTGAATATAATAATCATAGAGACACAATCATGTATAAACTAGGAAATCTATAAATGAAAGTATGCATGAACATGTAACAAAAAACTATGTAAGAGTGAAGAGCTACATATATTGAGTTTAAAGTATTAGTAGCTGGTAAAAATTTTGAGTAGGTGTAGCATGATCAATATCAAGATATAATAATGTTAAATCTATGATGTATAGTGTAGAGAGATGTAACCTAATAATTGAAAATGTGTATAGGGTGCCCCGAAATGGGTGAATGAGTCAAATTAAGAACTCATTTATCTATTTATATGCCTCTAATGGGTAGATAATAGTAAATCTAGATTGGTGTAGTGTACTTGAGTCTTGTATCAATATTCAATCACTTGACAAAAACAAGTTAAGCATGTGTATATGATAAAATTGACTATACTATGATAGCTAGCATATGTAGTGTCTAGAAAATATAAGAGATGTAAACATGACAATGCATACAATCTATACTTTTGTGTTTTCCTAAGTAAATATTTGCATGTTTTTGTCTTTTTAACATATTATAATGTATTTGTATTTTCTAGATATAAAATATGTACAAACAACATGAAAATGAAACTATATATAAGAAGAAAGAAATACGAAAAGTATGTACAAGAAGGGAGGAACAATACTAACCTATGAGTTTCATGGGAGACTAACTATCAATGTGGTTTATGTAAAATAAAGTAATAGTGATCATGTGTGTTATATTAAAATTTAATTGAGGTCCCATAACCTACTGTACTAGTGATCTATAGCTGGCACTGCCTGTGAAGTGGTACTAGGAATCTATGAAACTTATCATGGTGTCATGTGAACTATAGGAGTCCTATGGACCCATATGGTAGAATATGTTGTAGATAGCATATGTTCCCTATTCTAATAACCTTAATAACTCAATAATATTGATCTTAGGATAAGAGTAGAGGAAGGCCCTATAAAATCTACAACATATCTTTGATGCATGGGTCTCTCTAATAATGGTCTAGGTGGGAGAGTATGTGTATGTGGCAACACTATAGGAGTAGACCTCACATGTACTCGTGTCTCCACTAAACTCTATGGTGTACTAATAGGAGCTATGGTTGGAGTTGTAACTAGTAACTAAGTTGTAATTGGTAACTATAGTGTAATTATCTATGGGACAAATATAGGATACTCATATGAAAGATCCTCAACTATGATCATCTAATTAGCATGTATATATTTAAGGCATATATGCATGATGTATGGGATGTCTCATATCTATTATACCCATGTCTTATCTAATAACATGTCAAATGTGTCTGCACTAGCTACTACTAAGAATCTAGTGGCTACATGTGCTAGTCCAACCTATAGTGGAATTATAATCTCCCTGATGGAGCTATGAAAATGGCCATTGAAACCATGAATAACTATGTCTTTATGAGATATATCCTATTCTAACACCCTAAATTTTGTATAAGTATCATATTTCACATGTTAATACTTGACCCATTGTCAACCATAACACTCTGAATATGATGATGATCTATGTAGGCTATGTAAGCTCGTTCATAGAGTGCATATAAATATGAATCATCGTTAACAATCTCTTTCTCTAATAAAGTTATGAGTGTTCTATCTAGTAGGTTAGTAATCAATACACCAATGATATTGTGTAAGGAGCTTGAATTCTCTATATTAGTGTGATATGATGCTGGTGGTGGATGTTCTTGATACATGTAGTAAACACCTAAAGTTCCCCCTACCTCATTTATTGTGTGATTTAAAAATAGATATAAGAATATTTTCAATGCCTTATATTCCATTTTTTAAACTTTGGGTGCCTTTTTGGATGTGCCCACATCAATTATGTTGGCCTCTATCAAATCTTGTATGTTATGTTTCAATGTGATGCATCAGTTTATTATATGGCCTAGTGCTATGTGATATTCGTAGAATTCATTGGAATCATGTATTTTTGGAAGAGTTCATGTCTTATCAACCTCTTTTATGAGAGGGAGAGGTATTACATTACATTATAAGATCTACTATGAAACATGTGTTGGTGGTTTTGGAAGGTTGGTGAAAACTTTCCAAGGAGGAGCTAATAAAACTAGGTGAGGAGATGACTTTAAAGCTATGTTAATTATGACCTTTGGATCATTTTTATTTTCAATGGCCCTTAATTTGTATGGAGGTTTAATATAGCTCTTATTATTTATTATAATCGACTTGTATTTTTTCATTTACCCATAGAAAGAAGCTTAACTTCTCTTTCTTTCACTGTGTGGCATAAATTTGTGAAGGTTGGAAACTTCTTGAATAAGATGGCTTCATGTATAGTTGGAAGTATGATCTATTTGAATATGTCTTGGATATCTCTATCTTCCATGGGGATTTTCAACTTTTCTAATATAATATTATATCTCAAGACATATTTTTCAATAACATCATTTGATTTTTGCTTCAGTTTTGCTACTTGATCATATGAGATCTTATCATTGATGTCAATTAAGAAGTGTGATAAAAACATATTTTCTAATGATTGAATGTGGTGATAGACTAATATAGTAGATCATAAAACCACTATAAGTCATAATCTTTTTAGTTGTATGGGAATAAATTAGTGAGGATCTAATCATTTGACAAGTAGTCTAAGCATGGTGTGTGTAAATATTGGATATGGTGCTCTCAGTCACCCTTACCATCATACAATGTAAGCTCGGGTGCCAAAAATATGGTGGAATGTGATGGGTCAAAGGTGTACATAAAATAACATGAGAATACAAGGTATTTGATGATCTAATAGATCCCTACTCAAGATGTAACACCTTATCCTATAGAGAATGAACACCATGCATAAGTGATTTTACATCTAGAGAGGAGGAACTAGCCATAGGAGGTGTAGCTACCACTAAAGTTTGTCAAGTTAAAACTAATTTGTGTATAAGCTAAGTCATCCCCAAAGTAGGTGTAACAATGTTGTTATCTAGGGGAATATAATATTAACTATTATTTGATTTTTGAAGTTCTTCATGGATAATATTTATAAGGTCATCTTTCATATCTGAATGTTTGGAAAAAAATCTTGCAATTGACTCTTATTGGTGTCATCAAATTGGTTGTTGAATTGTGTCATTGTAGGTTGGGGATTAGGAAAACAAAAAATTATATATTTTAAACCTTTAAATAAATTTAATCTATGAAAAATTACAAGAATTAAATACTAAGACAAATCTAATATTTTATAATTGATATCTAAGCATAGAAAATAGAAGGATACAAACCCTAAGAACATCTAGGGTTAGGGTTTGAATAGTATTTAAAGTAAGTTGGGTTCACCAAATGTTTTAACCTTTTAGGATTTATACGAATGTAAATCTTGTGTTTTTAAAGAGCTGATTATATTAAATTAGCATATAAATATGCAATAAATATAGTCACTGGTCTATTATAGAATTGACTAAATTTAACCTTTGTAAAAATATCAATAAATAATGTAAATAAGAACTTAGCTATAAAATGATTGAGATGGATGATCTAGAGGATAAAACCTAAGGCAAAGGTTGGTTTGAGTGTCATAAATAGGATCTAGGTGTTAAACCCCTTCTTATATAATAGCACCCCAATTAGATAGTAGTGTCGTGTGGTGCTAATGTCCATGTTAATGGTAGTGTCCTTTGTGTAAAACTATCCCAAGCTTTTGGGTGCACCTGTGTCTGGGTCTGTCAAGTAGGTTCTTATGTGCACAAGTTCTAGATCTCTATATATGACTTGTTTTGATTACTTTTATGAGTGATCCCCAACATTTCATGTTACTAGGGCATCTGGTTGATACAATAATTAAAGTGTGTTGCTAGTGGGGTAAGCTAGACATCCTCAACACCCCACTATGATGAGAGTTACCTACATACCAATACTTCAAATAGGGATCAAGCCTAATTTAGTTCTCCCCACATGAGTATTAGTTCACATGAAAGTGAAGCTAGTATTATTGTTGACTTGAGTGCTTTAAATGTGCTTGAGACTATAAATCTAGGTAATTTAAATTCAGGAATGTTGTAGATGGTTGTATGCATAAGTAGGGAAAAATAGGGATTTATAACCTTGATTGTGCACAACTTGTTATGAGTTTATATATTTAATTTGAATTTAATTTAAATATAATAGTTATAGGGATAAAATTCATGTATATATACTATTATGGTGCTTATAGAGGTGTTAAAATAGGTTTAGGCTAACCCTAGGTGGTATAAGATTTGAAAAGATATCCATTTATGGAAAAAAGAGGGAAAGGACAATACCACCAAAATTAGGACACTAGCACCATGTGGTACTATTGTCCATATTATGGCACTAGTGTCTAGGTGGTAGAATCTAAGCTACAAAGGGTTAGGATGTCATAATAAGGATATAGGACCACTTTAGGGGTGTATATGGATTCATGTGGCCTACATGAAGGCTAGATAAGTGTGAAAATAGGCCATAAGATAGGTTTAATTCTAAACTAGGGATAGGTGGTCTCAATTAGAACTCTCTGCAATCAAGTGTCATTTTTAGATTATTACACATAGACTAATCTATCATTTAATGGATAGTGGGGATCTAAATTTTTATGTAAAACTATCAAAATTATAAATTCATCAGTTGATTTTTAGTGTGAATGAGGTCATAAAAAATGGATAACTAACTAATAATGTTATAAGGAAGATACAATGTTTTGATCTTAATATTGATCTCATTGGGTTCATATTTGTTAGAATTTAATTATTTAGTAGGTATGCTTCCCATAATTTTAGGGTGTCCATTATAGATTTGGTTATAATTAATGAGATAATTAAAGCATTGAGATTCATGAAAGGGTATGCTAGGAATAAGTTCAAGGGTAGGGTTTTTCTTAATATATATTTAGGTTTACAAAGGTCCATAACTCATACAAATAAAATATCAAGAGATATATAAGGAAGGAAGAGGATTATACAAGAGCACCTAACCATTCTTACCCAAAATGGCAAACACCCATAAAAATGGGGTGGCCCAAAAAAAGCTAGGGAACAAACCCTAATACGAAACAAAAATAATATCAAATACCTAAGGGAATGACACCTATACCTCCAAAAAACCCATCTAAGGAACTAGGTAGACTTTAACATGAAAAAATTAAGATCTATGTGATATCATCCTCGATCATGTTAGCCTCCACTATGGTGGTGTTTGAACCCTACATAGTTTGGATTTGAGAATAACCACCCTCCATGTTTGTATGTAGAGTGTAAGAGCCTTTGTGTATGAATTTATGTCTCAGTTTTCTACACTCTACTCTATTCCATCTACTTCCCATGTGAGTTTCACCAAGGAGAATACCCCTCCCAATACAACCACAACCACCATAACCTACAGCCTCCTTTATATGTGTACTAAGACTGATCTTCATGTGATTGTATTAAAAAAAAACTTAATCAACTAATATTGTTTTCAATCTAGGCCCTTCATTTCCACTACCACACACCTATCCTCAAAAAAATTGATCGGGTACTTATTTTCCAACATCATATTTTTATAATTAAAGTGGCTTAAGATCCTATCCAGGGAAGGAAAATGTGCCATGACTACTTCTATAGAGGATACTAACATGACCCTCCTTACTATAGTTTCCTTGGTGTGTACCAATAATTCATGTAATTTGAAGAAACACTCCTGCAATTCACAAAATATTGCTAGTGGAATTAGCCCCACATAGTTCAATCCAAAGAAGGGAAGCTTAGGACTAGTTTTTATTTTGAGACTAATTAATGTCGCACATAGACCACCTCTTAATCCAATGCAACACCAACATTTATACAACCTTTATAGTTGTTTACCCATCCTTTACCACTCTTAATAATTTTCTAGATAAGGTTATGCCACATCAAAATTGGTCTTGTTTCACTAGACCATCTATAAATACTCTTAAGCTAGAATTACTTTTACTATATACAGAACTTCCACATTCAAGGTCTAAAAAACCAACCTAAACCTATAGTTTGAAACACTATCATGGAAATGCATTTCTCACTTTTCTACCCTAAGATATATCACTAGAACTATCACCACAAAAAAATTCATTATAATATACATGGTTTTCATCAAAAGGAGTGCCCATAGAATTAACATACAAATATGGAAAGCTCCAAAAAGGATTATAATTCCCACAAATGCACCTTTATCCTATAATTTTTTATCATTTCACATGCTACAACATTGAAGGCACATCATGTTAGTGAAGGCTTAGCCTAGCTATGTATTCTTTGAGTAGACATCCTCCCCTAGATATTTTCATGCTTATATTTAATCAATCTCATCTTATCCTAACCATGTATCCCATTTATTATCAATTATTGGGTCATTATTTTATTCAACCCTCTAATTTATTAATAAATTCACCTTTGTGTTTGTTTTCTTGTAGTAGTAACTAACCATCTAGGATTTCATTTTTTCCAAAGATGGCCAAGTGTTTACTAGAATGTTGTTGATATTCCAAACCTTGGCATGTCAAATGCTTATCACATCCATAATGATCTTATAATCCCCTTTTATCACCATTTTATCAATGCCACATTGGAGTGTCACCTAAATACCTAACATTACTATTTGCACTTTGACATCATTATTCATTCCATGCTATAGTTTGGCTAACACAAATCTGATTAGAGATTTGAACCAATCCCTAATAGGACATCTTACTCTAGATACACCTAGTTTACCTCTTTATACTCTATCAAATTTTAACTAAAAAAATCCTATAGAGGAGGAATCCAAGTAGAAATTTTTTTAGCTAGCATGTGGATCTTTCTTATTCTTGACCCATTAATGGGAGAAGGGTAGGTATTTTTAAAATATCACATTATTGGTTTTTTTTTTAAATTCCAAGGGGTAGTATCACCTTAAATCATGTATATAGTACCATTATGGTGAAAATTGGCACACTAACATGCAAAAAGATGTGATGTCTCTCATATGATGTTTCCATGGTCAACCAATTAAATGTTATAATATAGTGTAAAATTAAAAATTATGACCTTAACTCTAACCATGATGGGAGGGATTATACTAGGGAGAAAAACACAAACTAGAGTATGTATTTATACTCCATCATATCCTTAGAATCTACTTTGGGTATATTCAAGGTTGCATTTTGAGTATCCAAGGATTTTGATGAATTCAAGGGAAGTGACACAAGTACATGATACTTTTTCAATCAATGCATGTTTGACTTGAATAGTACCAATTTGTAAAATAATTGATAGAGGAAGATCTTCCACATGAAGTAATATTTTTTTATAGATCATGGAAATAATAGGGAATTTGAGTGAAAGATAATAATATAAAGATTTGTCAACTAGAATGGGCATTTGTTCACACTATTAAAGGATACTATCCTCAGACCCAACAAAGGTAGTTTTTTTACCCATAGGTGGATATCAAGGGATGTTCATTTAAAATATAATTTGAATTAATAAATTATAATGACAAATGAAATTCCTCATGATTTTAAGGAATTAAATTTGAGATGTAAATAGATAGAGTTTTATATAGGGTCCCACTCAGCATATCCTAAGGGGGTTGAACTAGACTGAGATAATGGTCCATAATGTTGAAGCAAATAAATTGAAGGAGGGGTTAAAGTATAGTTAAACTGAGGAAAAATAGAAGTGTGGTTTTAACTCAACTAATGTATTTTATTTAGGAGTAATATGTATACAATCAAAAATGCATCATGTCTATAAATCAATCTTGGCTCAGAGAAGATAGAGTCCACCTACACTTCTGATTGGGAATAAATTGGTTAAGTGAGAGCATGACCAATAGGGGATTCATTAGACCTGATTAGGGGATCATTTATCACAATTCACCATGATAGGAAGGGTTATAAATCCTATAGTCTAACACAATCATGCAACAACCCTAAAAGAGTACTAGGTTTAATGTTCACTCTATTATAATAAATAAGAAATTAAATCTAATCTAGTGCACACTAAATCTAAACTAAACTAAACATGTGTAGAATAAATATACTCACATCAATGTCTATGGAATATTAATGCATGGGAAAGAATCACAACTACATTATCTATCTACTCTTACAAAGGAGAAATAAAGTTAGGAATACTTACCTTGAAGACCAACCTACCGAGCCTCAATCTCTCCCTTGGCCAAGGTGATTTGCAAGAAATTATTGTGGTTTGTAAGGATAATAAAGACAAATTAGCTCTAGGATACACAACCCATATATGCATCTAAATTAATTATCCATGAGATAATATCCATATCTCCAAAGATATTATGGAACCCTAATCTTTATTCCTCAAGTAGAATGATCAATAAGTAGATGTTTGTTTGCACTTATTCTTCTTCACCTTCCTATATTCAAATGGTTGGAAATGAACTTATATATAAAGGTGGATCTTAAAATAAATCCTTATGAATATGTAAATTGTACAAGATCAACCCATTTGACCCTATGTGTTTTTAGGAGATAAATCACTAGGTCCTGAGCTAGGTTGGCCGAAGGGATAACAAAACTCCAAGTGAAAAAATACCCCTAAACAGTCAACCTAATATAGTCAACTAGAAAAAGGGGATCAAGGAAATAAAGAGGAGGATAATTATATGACAATTTTTTGGCATGGGTAAAATAGAGAAGAGTAATATTAGGGTAAATGGTTTTAGGAGATAAGTGTGTAGATGGCAAGTGGCAAAAAGGACAACAATCTTATGAAGTACTAATGGTCTGCCTACCCCTTTCCCAATACACCCCTTAAGTCATGAACTCAGAGAGATTGAGACTTGATGGGTTCTTATAAGATACAAAGTGTTAGTAAGTGATGAAAATTTTAAAATATTATGTGTATACATATGCCCCACTCGAAGCTAATCACATGTCATGTAAGTGCAACATAGGATGGTGCTTTGGGATAGAACATGATAACACATAACGTTGATGCTAAGTAAAGTACAGTAAGAAAAAAATAAGATAAATGAAAATATATAATTGAAAAACACATACCTTTACTTACCTTGGTGTTGTAGATAAATAAGTATATTGCAAGAGATGTGAAGGCATCTAATGTAAAGAACACTAGGCAAACCTATAGAAGTTAGTGCAAAAAATAGCCAAAAATTAAAAAAATGGAATATAGGCATATAATAGTTGAAAATATTCTCTGACATCATGTATCCAACACATTTTAAAATTTTAAAAATGGATGAGTAGAAACAAAGATATAGATAAAATAAGGAATCTGCTTGAAAATAATTGAAATTTTTGAATTGCTAAAAAGTGTTTTTAAATAGGAGGAAAGAGAAGTCATTTGTTTTTTTTAACTTTTGAAGGAGAGAAAAAAGAACTCTAGAGACCAAACAATCTATGATGGTGAGGAGATGATAGGCTAGATGCGGAGGAGCTCCAAGAGCGGCAGTGGGTGCACTACACGTATGCAACTTTGAATCTTAAGCTAGTTTTGGAGTATTTTATTGAATTAAGTGTATTTTTAGAAAAAAATAATTTCTAGAATTTTTAGATGTTAGAAAGAAGCCAAATTAGATTCTATAGGTAGGAAAAACCAATATGGGAAAAGGTTTTAAAGTAATTGTGGAGAAAACTTCTAGAAGGCACTTTTTTAGGAAAATACAAGGGGTTAGTAGTGAAAAACAATTAGATTAACCCAATCAACCCAGTAGGCTAAAAATAGGCAAAATCCATACTACCAACCCAATAAGTATGTGTTGACCATGTATGTTTTATAGACTATCAACCTAGTACAGCTTTGCCAACTGATCTGAGATAATGTAGTACTAGGGAGGAGAAAATAAGAGAGTTGATATAGATTTTTAAGTCAACCAAGTCAAAAATAGGGAAATTTTGGTCAAACTAGGTTGACCAAAGAACCAAAACGGTACAAAAATGTGTGCAAAAGGTTGAAATAAGGTTAGAATGGCCTAAAATGACCAAGTAAGGGAAAAAGGAATGAGTAAGCTAAAAAAAGGTTAAAAAATGAATAAATTGAAGCAATTTAGGCTTGTTTTTTATTGAAGTTATAAAAATAATGTATTGTGATTATACATGACATGAAGGATTTAATAGATATTTTGTTATTTCTTGAGTGCAAGGATGACCTAGATTCTAGTGATTAGTAGATACATCATGGCTACCAGATCTACTAGAGTGTTTGATGATAGGAGATAGAGCTAGACTAGTATTTGTAGGCCTAAGAGGGATAGTTGATATGTGTAGGATTCCCCTAAGTGTTGATATGATAGTCATGTTCTTGGGATGCTAGGAATGAATAATTAACACCTTCAAATGAGAGGTATATGGGGACATGGTAAAGGTATTTATCACTCTGAAAGATGTACATGCCATCTTAGGGCTATCGATAGTAGGAGCACTAATGACTACAGGGATACTAGATATCATAGAGGAGAGGAGAGCCTTATTTATGTGGGTTATAGGTTCAGAGATGATATTGGTAGGTAGGAGAGTTATCATGTTTGATTAATATACATCATAGATTTTAGATATTTGGAAAGCTATGATAGGTCTTATGACACAGCAAGTGTTATGTCATAAGTCAGATAGTAAGGTACCATTATTCATGGTAGCCTTAAGCAAGATGATCCTAGAGGAAGGAGTACTATATGATCTCAGTTCTATCATGTGATTCCAACTCATACATGATGTGTATGAGGTGTTGGTTAAAGGGTAGAAGTTGATAGGATGAATTATATTACTAATGGCTTGGATATATGAGAGGTTTCTCATGTATCGACTAGCTTGGTTTCCCCATGTAGTCGATGATAGGTTACCTCAAGTGAAAATATGGAGAGAGGACCAGGTATCATTAATCATGAACCATATGTTAGCATTAAATATGGTGAGATACATATACATAATGTGTCATCCTTATGGGCACATAGAGACTACATGGTTGACTTGGGACATAGTTACACTAGCTAAAATGAGGATAGACATGGTTGAACACTACAGCTAATAGAGAGAGCCACATCTAGTGGTATAAGTACTAGGATATATGGGTTTACCTCATATAATGGCACCAATATTAATGATTGAGTATTAGGCTCAACATGTGAGAGAGCTATGGGGGAGGAGGGGACTAGGGCTACTAGTGATGAGGTTGATACTCAGACAACATCGGGAGTGACCATGGACTGGTCAGGCATGACATAGAGAAAATCAAGAGGATAGGGGTCAAAAGGTAGTTATACTAGAGATACCACCACTAGCTTCACAAAAGGAATAACTATGACCATTAAATACATGACAGTGATAGAGGTAGTAGGAGTAGGAGAGAGTGGAGACTATTTCCATCTTAATGACCTAGTAGGTGAGCCAAAGGAGAGTTAGATGATAGAGAGGCCACATAATTATAGGCTAAGGTGGATGCAATCCATGATATCTAGATTTGATTTGAGGATGTGTCAGGAGGCTGTGTGGATGGAGAGACTATGTTAGGCAATCACACATATGGTGAGACCATAGTGGCCCAAACACAGATAGATAATAAAGATGATTAAATTATTGCTTAAGTTTTTATTTTGAAATAGAGACTAGAGGTAGATAGATATTATGAGATATAACAATGATCTAATATCTATCTATGTTTTATTTTTTAGGATTGGCTAAGGATGAGTAGGATATATGGGGATCCCTTATGAGGGGAACACTCCATGACATATTAGATGAGACTCTGTAACCATGTGACCCTACTACATTAGAGGATCCTAGTGTACCATCTTCTCCAGCTCAAGTGAGTTGGTTTAAATTAGTATGGGATGCAGTAAGGTAGATATGAACATAGAGATAGAGGATGATACCAGCAATAGAGATGGGTGAAAGAGAGATATGATCATGGTAGCCCTTGGTAGAGGAGAGAGTTGCACATCTAGATATAGTGATGTAGATGACATGTGAACATACAATAAACCTAACCTAGTTGGTGTAGGCACAAGCATAGGTATCACACTTACAGGGACAGGTAGAGGAACTAAGATCTTAGTTGGCCTATTTATAACATACTATTAAGAGGAGTCAGATCGAGGCATTGATAGGTAGTACGGCTAGGCCATGAGATAGACAGGATGGATCCCAGCCATAGAGCTATAACATTATATATATAGTTGTATTTTTTGTATGAAAACCCATGAGATATATATATATATATATGATGTATCATTTTGGTATAATTATTTTTATTGTGTATGTTGTCATCATTATATATATATATATATATATATATATATGATGTATCATTTTGGTATATTGATTTTGATTGTGTATGTTGCCATCATTATGGATGTGGTTATTGATGCTTTGGATATATTTCTTTCTAGCATATGTACTTATTGTAGGTTGTATATGCTATAAGAAATATATGAGATGTGTTTTCTTTTCTAGAATTATGTAGAACACATGCATGGGTAAAAAGAAATAGGCAAAAAAGGAATCAGTAAAATATAATCAATCAAAAATGTACTACACACTATTTGAAGCTGGTAAATGTGTAATAAAAAAAATTAATAAGTATAAAGATCCAAGGGATGGTAAAAAAAGATGGTAAACAAAGGAATTTGTTTGTAAACCATATTTAAAACAATTAAAATCATACAAAATCATGTTGGGAAGTATGAAAACAATGTAATAAAATGGAAGGTATGTAAAAGGGCACAAATGGTATAAAAACAAATTTAATTAAATCAATCAATTATACTAAATCACATTGGGAATTATAAGAGAAAAACAAAATTGGCAAAAGATTGGTCTTAAATTTATCACACTAATTCAAGCTAAGAAGTATGAAAAATTCAATAAATGTTTGTATTCTTATATGCACTCAGAAAATAAGAAAATAAGAGCAAAAGAGAAATGAAGTAAGCATAAAACACACTAAATCAAGTTGGGAAGCATTATAATGATGTGTAACTTCATAATCAATCACATCTTCTCTCATATTTGACACATGTAATTCTATTTTTTTGACTTGTATTATTGGAAAATTTTGTGAGGAATGTTGGGTCCTATCCACAGTCTTACACTACAAGTCATAAGGAGAACACCACTAGGTTGTAAAAATTAGGACAATTGAGTAACAAAGGATGTGGGTAATATGAAGGAAAAAGGTGGTAATTTGTGAGGAATATTGGGTCTTATTCATGGTCTTACAAAGCAACTCACAAATGAGATCTAAAGGGGAGTGATCAGTAGGAAAAATAATATTTCTGAAGAGGAAATATGAGGGATATAAGGAATGAAAAAATAAGTTTAAAAATCAAGATTTAGGCATCTTATGAGAAGACCTTAGGAGACAAGAGGCATACTAAGGATATGAGAAGACATTAAGTGACTAGTGACCATCAATATACAAATGAAACCTGTTCACTATAGATATAAAGCTTTTTAAGCATATAAACATGCTAATAAGATAAAATCATGAAGGTATATTAGTCCAAAGAGAATTAAAATGGACCTACCTTCCCAAAATAAGTTCCCTATTCTTTAGGACCCCTTACAGAGCTATTGGTCTACTATGAAGAATGGGTACTTGCATGAGAAAGTAGGTAGCACTAAAAGATTTTTTTTATTCTTCTTTTCTAATATACTAGCCTACCACACCCCAAATTACCTTGGTTATATCACGAGGCCACCTATGGAGTTTGATCTTTGACTATAATAAGGATATGTGCTTTGAATCATGTCTTTTAGTGTGATTTGACTTTTAAGAATATTTTTGCCTTTTATATCATTGTCTTTTGTAAAATGATTTAGCTTTTAACTTTTTATTGATTTTTAAGATTCCTCCTCCATATGGATTTGGAAGGACCAATCATGAGAGATGTAGTGATACACACAAAGGATCTTTAGGCTAAGGCTAAAGGAAGCTAAGTAACCAAATTACAAATACTAACTATGACACCTAGGCTTAATAATGAACTAACATGTGATCTCAAGTCTCAACCATGTATATGCTTAGTTTGTGAAAAAGGAATAAGGGGAAAAGGAGATTCAAAAGGTGGATTGGTGAAAGGAGATTATAATGAGATACATTATTTTCTAACTAATCACATGGTAAAAAAGAGACAAGGACCAAAGTGAATAGGGTTTGTATAACTAAGCCACAATGACAATTATCTATGAAAAACAGAGATAAGAAAGCAAACAATCATGAAGGCAAGAAGGGAGTTTTGAGAAAAATTCAATAAATAAAGAGAATACAATGATAAATAAAGACAATCATATTCAAATATAAATGACAATATAAGCAAGATATAATACAAAAGGTAAGATCACTATATCAGAAAAATATGAATTTGATACAACATCAAATGATATAATATATGGATAAAAATAAAATTAGAGCACACATCCAATTAAAATGTAAATGTAAAGGTGTCATTCATGTGCTCATAAATACTAATAAATTTTCCCACACACATTATCTAAGACATCATATAAATCTCTATGAAGCTGGATACGAACTTTTATTAATGTCTTGTCAATCTTCAATGAAAACTAACAAAATATTTCTCTTCTAATCTCCTCAATTGAGAAAGTAAGAATACTCAATGGATCATGTTTAGGAGGGAAATTAGGCAAGGGATGTTTGAGATAATGCATGGGAGCAGGTTATATGGGAGATGTAGGAATCACTGGTGGAGAAGGATCCATGGGTGAGGGAAGGTCCATAGGTGAAGGAATCATGGGCGGAGGCATAGAATATGATGGAGGGACCATAGGAAAGGATGGAACCACTAGAGGTGGAGCCATGGGGGAATAAGGAGAAGCCTTCTTATGGAGATGACCTATGGGAAGAATGGAAGAAGGTTTGGGAATATTTATAAGGTTATCCTTAAGGTTTTATTGAAGGATATGACAATGATCAATGTGATGGGTACCACATTGGTACCATAAATAATACACCTCACCATAATTAGTTATATATTTAGGTATAACCTTCAAGGGAGGCATGGCTTTATCTGAGGAAGGAGAGGAAGGACATAAAGTATCAATATATTGTCACAAATTATGATAATGGGTAGAAGAATGATTATTTATCCTATGGAAGAAATATATATGCTTGTGAGTGGTCCTAAGAGAAACACTAATAGAAGGAGGTGTGATAAGAGTGGAATAATCTAGATAAGACTTGTCAGCCCATTTAATGGGAAATAAAGCCATTTGAGGTAAGGGAATAAAACCATCACCAAGGGAAGGTGATGATGGAGGAGGAATGGAACTAGGATCAATGGAAGGAGCAATAAGATGAGAAACAGGGGTAGGCTCAATAATAGTAAGAGTGAGAATAGGCTCAACTATAGTAGGAATTAGAAGAAGCTCAACTATAGCAAGAATAGGAATGGGATCTAATAAGGGCTCTACTAAGGGAGTATTGGGATCTACAAAAGGTCTAAAAAGGGTCTCACTAATCTTAGGAGTAAACCAACTATAGTGATCAAGGTACCTATCAAAGCGGTAAATATTGATCATAACATGATCTATGAGCACTCCTATGAGGATCCTCATAAACTGGAGGTGTTGGTGTCATCTCTACCCTATGATAAATTATAAAAATACTAAAATTAGGAATTGTAAATGAGGGAAAATCTAAAAATACATGAAAAGACTCAAGTAAATAAGAACAATAATGGGCAATCTCAGTATCACGGGCCAAGACAAGACCACCTAAAAATGGATCATCTAAGGAATAACAATCATCATAATCTAGGGTATGAATATCAATGATATAAATAGGGATGACCTTGTCATCCAAAGAAGTTTGGTGAATAGAATGTTGATTCTTAGTCAAGACTATGGGAATATCATCATAAGGATGATTTAGATAATGAGGCTACAAGGAAGTAGGAAGCTACAAGATGAGGTGAGGTGAGAGATCAAAAGTTTTAGTCTTTAGGTTAATCTCATCAGGATCATCATCATCAAAATCTAAGAGGTTAAAAAAGAATGTTCCCAATGATTTTAGGATGTTAATTGTAACCTCATGTTGAATTAATGGGAAAATTAAGATGCTAAGACTCATAGAATGGAATGTTAGGCAAATTTTTAAGAATAGGAATCTTGAAGACACCACGGTCTTGGAATTGTTTGAAATTCCAAGGGTTAGTGTCACCCTAAATCCTATAAATGGATCCATTATGAGGGAATTTAATGCATTGGCAAGCAGAAGAAGCAATAGCTCTCAAATGGTGAGTCCATAGCCTACCAATCAACATGTTATAATAAAGGTTAAAGTTAAATATCATCACCTTCACGTGAATGATGATAGGTGGGATGATAATGGGAAGCCACACACAACCTAGAGGAGGGAATTACCTTTTATCATATCCTTGTCAAGTGTTGCGTGTAGACTTAAGATTGCAATATAAATATCTAAAGGTCTTAATGAATTCAAGAGAGGCAATGTAGGTATCAGAACCCTCATCAATCAATGCACACTTAACATGGATATTGCCTATTTGAACACTAATGAATAAGGGATTATAATCCACATGAAGTAGAATCTCATCAAGAATCATATAAGTTATAGGAAATTTTAAGGAAAGATAAGTGACCATAGTTTCATCAACATTAATAGACATCTCTTCACATTATTGTAATATACTATCCTTGGATACAAATAAGGCTACCTCCTGTCCTGCTAGGGGAGGATGAGGGACATTCATTTCAAATAATAGTTTCATAAGACGGTTTATATGATGTTGATAATTCCTCATAAGCTCAAGGAATAAAATTTGGTATGGGAGATTAGTGAGTTCCATGATGGGATCCCACTCATCATAACCCATAATAAGGTTGTTAGATATGGGAGCATAATGATTAAGGAAGTCCTCAAAAGGAGTAGCCAAAGTGCATTGGAATTTATTTTGGTAAGAAGAATAAGGTTTAGAACAAGGTTGTAAATCATGTTGTGATGATGAAGTAGTTTATTAAAGTTAATTTTGAGAATTGGTAAAAGAAGTGTTAGTAGAAATTTGAGTATCATTAGTGTTATAAGATGATATAAGAGTGGTATAAATAGAATGGGAAGTGTTATCCAAGGGATAATCAAAAATTGGATCATCAAAAGTAATAAGGTCATCTTGACCCAACTCATTTAATTGAGTTGGAAACAAATCCTTGATAACACAATATGTTATAGATGAAGGAGGAGCATAGATAGGTTAGGAATCGATAAAATCAACCACCCTTCACATATTAGTCATGTTAAGCACATTCTCTTCAAAAGTGGGTTCAACAAGACTTTATATATTATTGGTGGAAGGGGTGCTTTTGTCTTGATTGTCTTGGATAGGTTGATGATTAGGAAGAGGGTCTTTGTAGATAGCCAAATGAGCATTGGCTTGGTTTAAGGCTTGAGTTTTATCATGTGATTTATAATCCTTAAAATTAATTTCATAATATTTTTGATGCTTTTGAATGATAGAGTCATGATCAAAATTAAGACCCAAAATAAAATCCTTGGATAAATTACAAAGTTGGCTACAAGTCTCATGAGAATGACCCTAACTAGTGTGAAACCAACAAAACTTTTTAGGATCATACCAGGATTTCATAGGATAGGTAGGGTTAAGTTCTCATGAAAGAGGCCTACGTAGACACTTAAGTAATTCAGCTGAGGATAGAGATCTATGAACATTAATGTTGTTTGGTGAAGATAAGTGAGGATTGGTATATTTTTTAGGAGGACTTGGTTTTGATGAAGGGGTATGGATGATAGCTTGAACATTGTGAATGATGTCATAATAATATGTAACACCATCATTGGTAACATTGAATTTTTTTTCTTAAGGAAGAGACAAGGACTGATAGAAGGTTGGGGCAAATCGAATTAACACATAAGGAAATCTTATCATTTAGCTTGGTCAATATCCTCCTCTAATGTACATGGAGAGAGAGTGTGGCCCTGATATTGAAGTTTAAGAAAAAGGGCATTGTTAAAGAGATGGAAAATATTATCATCAACCATGTAATGTTCACATTTGTTTGACAAAGTTTTCCAATTTTTAACAAAGGCTTGAGCAATTTCATTTTTGTGTTGTTTACAATTTATGAAATGGGCCAAAGTTTTTTTGACAAGATCACTAGTTTAGAATTATTGAACTAAATTATTCATTAAATCCTCCAAACTAGTAATGAAATGAGTTCTATGTTGGTTATACCAATCCAAGGCATTACCTGTGAGAGTTTTGTCTAAGAGTTTGGTAGTGGCAAAGGTGTTTAATTTCACTAAATCCTTATAAAGATTTCTAAATGTTTTAAGATGAAGGGTGGGATTAATTGATCCATTATAATAAATTGTAGGTGTGATACCTCCTATATCAATATTAGAAATTTGAGTAGTGAGAGGTTCATTTTGGAGATGCTTAATGCTTGTATTGATCAAAGGAGGTTAAGGGATGAGATTGCCTTAAGAATCTCAAAGAGAAGGAGGGGGAACATTCTGGTTATGTGTACCCCAAGCCATTGGTTGAGGATGAGATTGAAGATGAAGAAGGTGGTTTTGCATTCTCATCATTTTATTTGTGTTATGAGATTGAAAGGTATTCATTTGATTGAGTGTTTATAGAAATAGTTAATGTGTTTGATTAGCATTGTTAGAATCATTAGAGTTGGTATTAGTGGCTTGGGTACCACTATTGGTGTTGATAAGAGCTTGAGAAGACTTATGAGAATATGAGGCACTAGTGGTAAAATTTATTTGTATATCAAAATATGGAGTAGTGAATGGTTGATAAGCAGAATCA
Source organism: Torreya grandis (assembly GCA_037957365.1). Lineage (NCBI taxonomy): Eukaryota > Viridiplantae > Streptophyta > Pinopsida > Cupressales > Taxaceae > Torreya > Torreya grandis. The sequence goes on along the minus strand of JARHVA010000086.1, from coordinate 8,126,889 downwards.
ATAGTAACATGATTACCTTGGGTAGCAAAAAATGCACTAGTTGAAGGATTAAGGATAGTGGATCTTATGAGAGGCTCGCTAGATGTAGAACCTACCATGTTAATGGATATAATAGGCATGGAGGTGGAAGAATTCAGAGAAGAAGAGGTCATGGTATGAGAAGGGGTCATAATCAAAGGAAGAGGCTAAGAATCAAAGAAAGTGGCAGCTCCAAATCTAGTTGAGAATGTAGGAGTAGGTGAATGAGACTCTTTAGATTAATCACTAATCATAAGATTGTAAATAGTGAAAGGATTATTTCCTCGATGTTTAGTAAATTTAGAGATAAAGAAGATCATTTCAAGGGTATACTCTAATTTAGGTTTGTCTTCTAATGAGAAGAGGAGTATGTTGTTAAGAGGTATTAGGAGGGGTCCCATAGTTCATTATATGAGTGGCAATATGAACATTACTAACATCCAAGAGAGGATTCCTACTCTGTCTATGGGAGACCCTATGAGGGTTGGTAAAATTCATCATGTCTATAACTATAACTCATTAATATCATCATGCAAAAATTCCATGATGAAGGGAAAGAAAGATAGATGAGAAAGCAAGAAAATGTGAAATGATAGAAATAGTACAGGGTCGACTAGGTTGACCTAACACAAAAATAGTTACTACAAATAGTGCAAGGTTGACTGGGTCAATCTAGCATAGTAAATAAAGGCTATAAAAATGGAAACTAGGGTCTACAAATAGTACAAGGTTGACTAGGTTGATCTAGTATAGTGAATAGATGCTAGAAAAAGGTACAGGGTCAACTGGGTCAACCCAGTATAGTAGATAGGGAAAACTAAGAAGCTTATAATAGATTGTGAATTGAACCAAGATAATTTTTACAATTAATTTTAAAACAAATAATATAAGGGAAACAAATAGTTAATTGGTTTAATTTTGGCCAACCCAATTGAGGCACACATCATAAAACCTTGCACCAATGTTGGCTAATGCAAGTTTTTACAATACAAAATATAATTAAGCAAAGAGCAAGAAATCAACTTAAAAAGTAAATATCTAACTAACTAGTCAACCTAAATGATTATTAGATTATTATAATATGATTTTTAATGTGATGGGAAGTTGGCTGTAAGGAACTACAAAGCAATCTAAAGGATAGTTTCAGGTAGTTTGAGCTGAAAGGGATCTGTAGTGGTAATGATGCAAGCTTGGTATTGGGGCCTACCCCCTCACTTCACACACCATAGTGATAAGGGTTTCAAGTTCTTAGCTATAATATACCATTAACCATGCTTTATAGTTGTCTAAAACATCAAGTTGGCTTCCCCCTTGGTGATAAAATACAAGTAGGTTGGCCTTAGGTAGTCAAATGTTAAAATGCTTGTTTAGATTTTATGATTTGGTCATATGTGCATAAAATAGAAAATAGTGAGACTAAATTATTAATTTAAAACCACCTAATTAAGCTATGTGATCTATTCTAAGCATGTAAGCAATAAGAAAAGAAAGTGTGAGCTAATTACTAGCATTAAGGTTAATTCTAACTTTGAAACAAGGTAAAATGTTGATATAATCAATAGTGTATGCATAGAATATGGAACAAGGTTGATAGGTTCAATCTTATACTATGAAAGCAAGGTATAAAAATGAACATGGTTGGTGGAGTCGACCTAGTTATCCAAATATCACATAGAACACAAAACTAGGTTGATAAGGTTTATCTAGTTGACTGTGTAGGGGCAGTTTTAAAGACTATAAACTATAAAAAGAAAGAATATAAATAAAGATATAGAGAGATATAAAGGAACATTGGTAGATTAAAGATGCAAATAATGAATATTTTTGTTCAATAACCTTGATATATGCTTGAAAATTGTACTAACTAGGTTGACCAGGTTGATCAAGCTTTGCAAAAACCTATTATTGAGTGCCTAGAATGTATAGGGTCAACTAAGATGACCTAGTATACTAAACCTGATGTCTGAAAAAGAATAGGGTCAACTAGGTAGACCTAGTAGTCTAGACTAGAAGTCTAAAAAGCTAAAAACTAGTACTAGGTCATCTAAGTCGATCCAGTAGCCTATACCTAAAAACTTGTGCATAAAAGTCAGAGCTAGGTTGATGTAGTTGACTCAGTATGGAAAATATATGATAAAAATAATGATGAAAAAGAGAGAAATAATCTAAATAAATATTTTAAGGGTTAGTTAACATCAAGTTCACTAGAATGTATGCAATCAAAAACACATCATGTCTATAAATCAATCTTGGCTTGAAGAAGATAGAGCATACCTACACTTTCAATTGAGAATACATTTAATAAGCTAGAGCATAACCAATGTGGGGATCCATTAGACCTAATTAGGGAATCACTTATTATAATACACCATGCTAGGAAGGGTACCAAATCTTACAGTCTAACACAATCATGTAAAAACCCTAAAAGAGTCCTAAGTTTAATGTTCACTCAATTCTAATAAACAAGAAAGTAAATCTAATCTAGTGCACACCAAAGCTTGTTGCATAAAATGGGGGTTAAAAATAAACTAAACTAAACTAAACATGTATAGAATACATATACTCATGTCAATGTATATGAAATCCTAATTCATGAGAGAGAATCACAACTACATTATCTATCCACTCTTATAAAAGAGAAATAAAGTTAAGAATACTTACCTTGAAGATGAACCTGCCAAGCCTCAACCTCTCCCTTGGCCAAGGTGTTTTTCAAGATATTGTTGTGGTATGTAATGATAACAAAGACATAGCAGCATAACCTATCTATGCATCCAAAAGACTTTTCCACAAGACAAGATCTGTATCTCCAAATAAAGTATGGAACCTTAAGATTTATTCCTCAAGTGGAATGGTCAATAAGCAGATGTTCAATCACACTTATTTTTCTTCACTTCTCTATATTCAAATGGTTGGAAATGAACTTGTATATATATGGATATTTCCCTAAATCATTTTGAATATGTCAGTTGTATAAGGTTGACCCAATCAACCCTGTATGTTTTTGGGAGATAAATCACTAGGTCTTGAGCTAGGTCAGTCGAAGGGATAACAAAACTCCAAGTGAAAAATACTCCTAAATAGTACATGGTCAACCCAGTCAACCTTTTATAGTAATCAGAGGCTAAAAATTGTATAGGGTTGACCATGTTGACCTAGTACAATCAACTGGTGAAAGGGGGTCAAGGTAAGAAAGAGGAGGATAATGATATGACAAATGTTTAGCATGAGTACAATAGAGAAGAATACACTTAGGGTAAATGTTTTTAGGATACAAGTGTGTATATGGCAAGTGGAAAAAAGGACAACAATCTTATGAAGCACCAATGGTCCTCCCACCCCTTTCCTAGTGTATCCCTTAAGGTGTGCACTCAGAGAGATTGAGACTTAATAGGTTCTTGTAAGATACAAAGTGTCAGTAAGTGATAAAATTTTGAAAATATCATTTGTATATAGAATAGACTACATTAGGGAGGTCATAGTTTGGTCATGAGGAAAAAACTACATCAAGTTGGTCAATTTAGTTTGTTGCACATTATAGTTGGAAACTACTTACATTGATTTGTTATATGTATTAGTATGTGATGAAGTAGTGGTAAAAAACTAAATCAAGATGATCAATGTAGTTGGTTTTAGTCTAGGCATAGTTTATTATATTAGGTTAACCAATGTCGTAACAATAAATGGGTGAAAATTAATGGACTATATCGATATGGTTGATTCAGTGGAAAGAGGTTTATAAAACTATATTGAGTTATTTAATATATTTTGAACCATTGTTATAAAAAATGGCTATATCAATATAGCTAATGTAGTCATAGGATCTAAGTGGGTTGTGTTTTTCAGATACTCAACATCTGATAAATGAGATTGATATGTGTCTTGAATAGTTATATAAGTGGGGAAAGTAACATAAGTATTATGTGGTGTCTCATGTTATTCATGTTAATCAAAATTTCATAATTGGTATAATAGTGAGTGTTAATTGAAACTCCCATAACATTGGAGGAATGATGTTAAGTAGTAGCATATTGATGATTCGGAAGTGGATCCTTATAGATATCAAGGTGAGAATTATCTCAGTTGATATCATCATGTTTGGATTTAGAATCATGGGCTTTAGTTATCTTATCATAGGATTGTTGATGTTTTTGTATCATGGTTTCATTATTTATGTTGAGACCAAGGATATATTCAATAAAAAAAATCCTATGTTTCCTAAATGTTTCATGATAATGTCCCCAACTTGCATGATACTGAAAAAAATGGAGATAAAACCAATGTTTGGTAGGGTAATAAGGATGAAGTTATCTAGCTAAAGTTTTAGGAATACATTTTATAATTTTAGCTAGATAAAGAGGCTTATGAATATCTACATTGTTCACATATGCTAATGAAGAGGAAGGAGGTTGGAAAGGATTTCCATTGAAAGCATTTTGAAAGGTTCGCTTCATTGGAGCCACTTTAAAAAATAGTATGAATAGTGTGTGTGGAATCATAAGTATATGTAACACCATCATTAACAGCATGTTTCCTTTTAGACTTAATTAACATGCCAATTACCGATGTAGGTTGGGAAGGCTAAAATTCTCTTATGAGGAAGCTTTGATGTTTATCTTGATCAAGGGTATCTTCCAAATATTTTTAAGAGAGAGTCCTAATTTGATATTAGATTTTAGGATGAAGAGCATTAGTAAACAAGTGGAAGATGTTGTCTTCTAACATGTGTTTAGCATTATTAAATAAGGATTTCCAATTCTTAATGAAGGCTTGGGTGGTTTCAAACTCTGTATGTTTGTAATTAATTAAATGGGCTAAGTTATTTTCAAGAATATCATTACTCTAAAATTCTTGAACCAATGTGTTAACAAAGTCTTCTAAATTATAAAAGTTATACTAAGGTTGGTTTTACCAATCTAAAGCATCATCTAGAATGGTTTTGGCAAGAAATTTAGTATTTGAAAAGATGTTTATCTTAGTTTAATCTTTAAAAAGGTTACCAAAATATTTCAAATGCACAGTGGGATTGGTGGATCCATTATAGGTGATGGTGGGATTGATACCACTTATGTCTATATTTTTAATTTTATAAATTAATGGTTCATTTGAAAAATGTTTGATTCATTTGTTAAGAAGTGAGGGTTGTGGAATGAGATTACCATCTAAATATCTAAGTGGGATGGGGGGTTGTTTGAGTTTTTAATTCCCCATTGTGGTTTTTGAGGAATATTTTTTAATTGTAATAGTTGATTCTACATTTGCATCATTTTATTGGCACTTTTAATTTGTAAAGTAGCCATTTGATTCTTGGATTGCAACAAGATTTGATTAGTATTAGGATCTTGTTGACTAGAAGAGGATGCTTGAGATTCACTAGTGTTAGAATTAACATGAATCTTAATATGGTAAATTCAATTGGGACCACTAAAATAATTACACACCATGTTAGTATCAATACTATTCATGGTGGAGGAATAAGGACAGGGGATTTATTTAATGACTTGCCCGAAATCCTACAGAAATCCTATGTGTAGGTTAAGGGGACATCCTATGTGGGATTCTATTATGAGGTTATAGATAATTATAGGGTCCTTTTCCTTATTATTATGATGTTCATTAATGAAAATCATCATTTCAATAGTATACTTAAGATCACTCTCATCCTCTTTGATAGGCATGTGTGGAGGATAATTAAGTATATCAAGAAGTAGAGGTGGCCCATATTTTTTGTTTCTAGTGGCCACATGAATTTTGCTTACATCATGGTTTTCTATGGAATTATAAGGAAGGTGTGACTTATATTATTTACAATAATTAATCATCCATTAATTATTTTTGGGTTCTTTTTTTAGAATCAGAGAAAATAAACTGCATTATGGAAAGTAAAGGTATAAATTGAGTTAGGATTGCCAATGTAGATAGACTATATGTTTTATTGTTTTTGTAATATTGGATTTATATTCCTAAATAATAAAGTGGATAAGCAATGTAAATTAGTAAATAAATATGCTTTTATTAACCTATTGGTTTGTGTAAATATAGTATATTTTTGCCTTTTCTAAATATAGTAGGAAGTGAAAGAGATTAGAACTGAGCTTATTCTGATTGATCTAGATTAAGACAAGGTCTAATAATGGAGGAATAGGATAGAGAAATAATCAAAAATAGGTCCCTGAACTTCATTTATTGATTGGATAAGAGCACTAAAAATAGGACACCCTATTGTTTGGCATTGTAGTCATATTCGGGCACTATTTTCCTAAGGCTAAAAGCTTTTTGGGTTCTGTTCAAAATGCCTGTGTTACCCTATCACTAAAATTTTAGGGTTTGATACCTTATAGAGCTAATTTTGTGCCTATTTTAATCTTCAAAACTCTTAGGATCTCTTGGTGCTTAAACTTGAATGCAAACTTGGGAAAGAGAGATAAGGGGTTAGTGTGTAAAGGATACACTAGATGCAATTCACACCCCATGTGTGGGTACATTGCCTACATACCAATACTCTAAAGAGGGATCAAGCTAATGTAGTTCTCCCATTGATTTGCTTGGTGTAATTTTTGTATGATCAATGCAACTAGAATGCAAAATTGGATGTGCTTCAACAGGTTAGGGACTAGTGAAATGACTTGAGTAAGCCTTGAATAATATTAAAAAGCTATATGCAAAGAATAGGAAGGAGTGCTTGAGTGTACTTGTTTATATTCTTGTGTCTCTCTTAAAAATGGCCAACCCTTATAAATGGAATTTTAATGGCATTTTATAAGGAAACTAATGATCATGGGTTAAATGAATTTGTGTGAGGCTGACAGGGAAAAAGATAAGGAATTGAAAGAATCTAACCATTGAAGGCAAAAGTGAACTTGGATAACAGCACCAAAAATAGGACACCTTAAGCTCTGATTCTCCTATCATATTTATGTTTTGTTATCCTAAGGGGATGAGACCTAGGGGGATGGATCTTGGCTTGAAAAGGCTACCTAGGTCTGAAAGGGCTAAGTTCAAAAATCTTTGGATGACTGGGAATTAGTGAAAGAAGTATCCTAGAAGGGTTATGTGAGCCTACAAGAGGACCTATGTATTATGTGTCTTAGCCATACTAAATTTGTACAATTTTGCATTTCACATGACTGCACTATAGAAAATAGATTGTTTCAACCAACTCTAGTGTAAAAATTTGGGTTAAATAAATTAGTATCAAACTTTTGATCTAGTTTAGAAGACATAAGGATGAAAAATAGATTGTATCAAATTATGTGATGTAGTCTTATATTTAAATTAATATAATAGGAAATGGCCTATATTTATTAGTTGATACAATCAAGTCCAAAGATAATAATAAATAAACTATATCAAGATTTTCAATGTAAACAGGTCTAAAGATAAAAATAAATAGACTATATTAATTTGTCCAATGTAGTGAGGTATAAAACAAGTTGTATCAATTGATTTGATGTAATAAGGTATGTAAACATAGATAACTACATCTAACTGATCAGTGTAGTTCACACACAAAATTAACTTTATCAACACAAGTTAATGTTGTTACAATGCATAAAACATAACTATATCAATGATGGATGATGCAGTCTAAAATAAAACATACAATAGTATGTATCAAATTGAAATCTAATTATCTTTTTTAACAATTTTTCTAAACAAATGTCATGTACATGTACTAAAAATATATGACTAAAAAATAGGTTCTCATAGATACTTTCTTTTCCATTGGATAGTGTTGGCCCAAATTGTAACTGAATACAGAGGTAAAACCATACATGTATCCTACTAAATCTAGTTCTAAGGGTAAGTTAAGAGTAACTTCCTAGGGCTAACCACTTACCATTACACCATAAAATCAAATGGATGGCTATCTTCCTAAGTTTCAATAAAAAGGAAATCTTAGGCATTTTTTATATACCTTGAGGCATGTAAATAAAACTCCATGCTAGGCTCTATATTATGGCTATTAGTATTATGGAAGTACCCTCACATCATATTGTATTTAAATAAAACACCATGTATCCCTTTATTATGGTAGCTAAATAGTTAGAAAACTTCTAGAATATAATTTATAGTGAAATCCAAAAAAATAGAAAATATAATTCAAAAATTAATATAAAAAACCAATTTTTTGCTTTCAATGAAATGAAATCATCTTGAAATGAAATTTGTGTTTAAGATTTAAAATGAAAAGTATTTTTCTTATGCTTAAAAATAAAAAAATAGAATTTAGTTGTACACATTGTACAAAATTATATTGATCTAATTGAAGTAGTTTGTACACATAGATTTAAAACATGGTTGAAATTGTATCAAGTAGAGTGATGAAATTTTATAAGAAATAAATATGAAATCAAAATTTTGAGATTGAAAATAAGAGTGTATCTATTTATTTGATATAATTGTTTGAATATTAGATATGATAATATAATTATATCAAGTCATTTGATATATTTTATTGAGAGAGATGATAATACAAAACTATATCGATATGATCCATGTAGTTGTTTATGGATAAAAATCATGATACACTTGTATTAACTTGTTTGATGCAACTTTATATATATATATAGTTAATATAAATTCATATCAATATAAATTTATATTGATATGTTTGGTGTAGTTGGTTTAGAGATGAAGGTAATGGTAATATTCACATCAGGTTCACTATAATTTATTAAATGGGTTAGGATCAACCCACAACTATGTTATCTCTAAGGATCCAAACTCAAAGAATGTTAATAAAAAAAACCCATCTACAATTAATGATTTGATATGTGACTAAATAGATCTAAAAACCTAGAAAGAGGAGTACCTATGACACAATGTTAATGGAAAGGATTTCAAATCCTTTATGAAAATAACACAATGAGGTATCTCTAACTAGATCTTTGGTTTTAAGTAGTATAATATTACAAATAAGCAATGTAAGGGGGAAGGGTTGGAAACATATCAAAATGGGTAAGGAACCATGGTAGGGAAATGGGGGCCTATGCTATCTAAAATGGAAAAATTAAAATTTTAATAAATCATATAGCCACACTAAGTTTAAGTGTAGAGAAATATTAAATAAGGAGATATATATTCATTAATTAAGAGATTATGTAACTTATAGTTACTAAATTAAAAGAGTTAGGACTAGAATATACTTACCTTGAAGAGGACTCGTCGAGCCTCAATCTCCCCTTTGGCCAATTATGTTTTGAAATATATTATTGATGTTGTAAGGATATCAAAGGTTGAATCAAGATCTAGTATAAAATGACTCCTAATGCATCCAAGACTCCACAAGATAAAATTTATTTCAATACAATATCCCAAGAAATAACTCCTATAATTATATATCTAGGACAAAGTGTGAATAATAGAAATGTTAAATTAATGTCTCTCCTATCATAATGAAATGGTAACTTATATTTATAATGATCAATAGCCTTAATCCTTTTTAAAAGTTAAGTCAACACAATCTGCCATATTGATGTAGTTTGTAATGGCTCAACTAACCTCGAACTATGTCATAAAGGACAATAAATTTACAAAGGTTATACTAACACATTCATAACTACATCAATCTATTTAATTTTTTATGGATGGGATAGGTGCAAAAAAAACTACATCAAACTAGGCCAATGTAATAGGAGATATGGGTCTTGATATAGCTATAGGGTTAAGATGAAAGGAGATAAATTAGGGGATCAAGTTTAAGGAAGATAGAATGGATGTAGTAATGATCTATAAGAAACAATATCTATCTTAAATTACCAAAGGCCTAATCACCCCTTTATCGATTCACCATTTAAAGCATGCACTTACAAAGATTGAAACTTGGTAGGTTGCTACAAGAGAAGTGTTAGTAAATGATAAAAGTGAAAAATATAATGTTATACACCCTCTAGGGTAATAATCACATTTTTATATCATGAGATAGTAGATGATGATGTAGATTTGAAATATTTTTCCATTTGTGCATTCATTAATCACTAGCTTATTTAAAGTGTCATTATTGATAACGGTTTAAGTGTGAATATGTGTTCAATCATACTCCTTAATCATCTTAGATACACAGATTAGGATTTGCTTCCCATTACCATGGTAATAAGAGATTCAATGATCACATTTGAATATCCACTATAGATCTTAGATTACCATTACACTTTATTCCGACACATGTGGCCATTAGGTTTATAATCATACACCATGGAGGGGTATTTGATATATTATTGTGACACCCTTGTATTTAATAGACTCACACAATTCCTTCTATATTTCACATGTGTTTAAAGTATATATATGTTAATGAGGTCATAATATTTTAAGATATCTAATATTAATACCCCCTACCATAAATAGGTATGGTCCCTACATATAATATTGCACTTGAGCCACCTAAAAGGACTCAAACTCCTATTAAAATGTAAAATCATGTATCTACCTTTACAAACATGTATATCCTTGAAAGGACACTTTATTAGATATTTTTTATAGATTCTATAGATCATCTTTCTATTCTTATGCATCTTAAATTGATATTAAATAGTGCACAATGTGTCTCACATAGGACACCAACATAAGGCCCATACACTCCACGATGGGTTCCAAAAATAACTAAGGTTCACTATAATACATAACATTCAAATTATACTATATATCATTGTTATGATAATTATTCTTATAGTAATGAGGGAAATTAGTATTCATATTGAGAATTTAGATCAATTTAGTTACAATAGTATGGCACTTTCTAATATTAAAAGGTTATAATTCCTATCTTAAAGACAATACCCATTGATTGTGAATCCATTGAAAGACTCATCAATTATTATATTTATCTCTTTTTAATTTTATCTCATATATATACAAAATTACAAAAAATTGACAAAAAATCCTAAAATAAGAAACTATGCATGATTTGTATAGTTCATTTACATAAATTTATTTATGCATAATTATTTAGTAATTAGTTATATTTATTTCATATCATAATGGTTCACAACTGTACATGAAATAATGAAGCATACATGTTTCCATCTATAAACACACTTTTAGGAGGTACTATTATCATAGGATCATAAAATTTCAAATAGATAATAGTGCACAAATCAGACATTAGTGTCCTAAGCCATTGTCTTATTTCACCAACCATGTTCCAACAAGTATAGGCTATCAATTCTAAGATCCAAATAAGACACCAACCACTTATAGTCTATCTATACATAAATAAGATCAATATATTTTAAAAATTATATTAATCTTTGTTTATCCATTTGTATTCATATCTAGTTCATTACATCATGTAAAATCTATAAATATTTCTCACTTACATTCACATTGATATCTTACTAGATACCTAAGTTACTAAATATTTTTATGTTATGAATTACCTATGTTAATAATTTATATATATGCATGCAAGATTTACATGTTTTATTTCACACTTCATGTCTTGTGTGTACTCCCTGTTGGCTAATTTTGGCCCACAAATGAAACTCTTGCATAGTTTGATGAAGTGATAGATCAAAGGCTTAGAAAGGAGTCCAAGATTGCAAATTGGAAGATACCACATAGGTTCTCATGTGTTTTAAACATTTGGATCATGTACCATATTGAAGAGACCCTATGGGATGTCAAAAGTGCTTGGAACAAGTGTTTAAATGTAAGGTATCCATCTGGTTCTTCATTGTGTTCATCTAGGCATCTTAGGTCTAGTGGTAGAATTTTTTAGTAGGCACTTTGTTGATGCCACCATTGCCACGAGTGGATGAGTCAAGGAAAATTGGTCATATGGGTTTATTCACATTTATGCCAAGTTTATATGTACCATGGTTCAAGTCTTCCACCAAAATGCCTCAAAAGTTATGGAGATCCAAAGTTAGCCTCTTAGCCAAATTCCACTTTATCCATAGCCATTTTTGAAGAGGTTCAAACAGATCTAAGTGAGCATATTGACAAGGCCATATCTCACACATATAGAAGTTACAAGGTAAAATAGTCACATGGTTTCATTTATTTTGGTCCCTAATTGCTATGCACCAAGTTCCAAGTCCTCCACCAAAGCGTAAATGGAGTTATGCATGTGCAAAGTTGGCTCCTATATCAGATTTCACTAAATTTCCCATAACTAAATGAGATTGACTATCACCAGGACATCATGTAGGAGAAGATATGGACCAGCCAACTTGAGCATCTAATATCTTTACTTGGGAAACACTTAGGACTAGTAGATCAAATAGGTTTGTTCCTTTTGACCTTAAGAGCATATCTTGAAAGTTTGGTCACTCCATGACTTTTGATATTTAGTTATAAGCCTTTAAAAATGGACTTGAAACATAAGATATTTGTGCTAATCTCAAATTAAAATATCAGGTAAAAATCTATTTGTGCTTAAATTTGATGGTTTGTGGGATGTCAATTATGTTAGCAAGATGTCAAATGATGATTGACAAGAAGTCAAATTTAAGATAGATCAAGATATATCCTATTGACCATAAATTTAGCAGTCATGTAATCATCAATGATGGTTATGAAAACCTCATTTAATGGGAGTGAGCATGTCATTTTTAAGATCATGAACTAGTCATTGGCTTTCAAATAGTGAGTTCCAATTGATCTAATAGTTTGCATTCAATTAGACTTTTAGATCTAATAGAAAGTGGAGGTCAAAGGGTCATGAATCTCAAGAGAAAATGTATGCATGACAAGTGTCAACTATGTGTTTGATTGGTATAAGATCAATGATCAATGACCATTCATATCGAGTAAGATTAACAACATGAGATTGGTCAATGGGTCAATGAACTAAGTCATCTTTTGATGGCCAATTAGAATAAAGGCAAGCCTAGGGTTTTCCATGGAGGTTAAGAAGCCATTTTTTACCAAGGGAAATAAGGTTTTGTAGGGTCTTCTCGATTCCATTAAAGATCATTCAAATTCCATGGAGTGGTCTAACTAATACAATCAAGTATGAAGAATATAAAAGGACTACCATTGGAGCTTAATGTGGACCTCTACTTTGACTTTTTATGGCTTGTAGGGTTCATTCTTTGACTATGTTTACTTTTCTAAATAAGGACCTAGTTTTGATGGAATTTTGGCTCTTGTAGAGATAAAGTGGGTCTTTTTGCACCTGATGGAATCCAGAAGGTGTTATATGGTCTATGGTTTTGTTTTAATATAAATACTATAGGAAAACCAATTACCTTAGATTGGTTTTTTGTCTTTAGTGGACCATGTTTATGGGGAAAATATGGGTGATTAATATAAAGGCTCTCATCTCTTAATGTGGCCATATCATCAACAAATTAGGTACTATGCCACTCAAAGCATGGCATGATTATCAGTTTTAAGATTCAAGGATTTGAACCTCATGAGAAAATCAAGTGGATTTAGGGTCCCAAGATGGTGAGCTAGTAGTTGGAGAAAAAATTAGGGGTATTTGATTATGCTCAAAAGGACTTGGTAATCATGTAACAAACCCTTGTCTCTATTGGGATACTCTCATCCAATGAGATGAGCTCAAGGATTAGTGGGATAGTAGGAGATCTATTTATTGATCAAGGCATGCAAACAAAAAGAAATCAAGTGTTGCCACCTCACTTCTTGATCTCGAGGACTTTCTTCCACTCTCCAATGCATTTTTTCCATCTCTCTTTCTCTTTTTTTGCTATACATAGAGGCTTTTGAGCCAAAAATGGATCCTCTCTATATTTTCTCCACTCCCTCTCTTAGAAATGACCAAACTATATCAAGATGGAGCTTACAACCTCTTGAAATGAATAGAAAGCTATGTTTTAGATTTCATTATTTTGGTATATTGTTTACATGTCAGATTTGCATATGTGGTAGAATTATTTCCATTATCAAATTATGATCTCACCTAGCTACTAGTTCATCTATTTATGTAAGTCATGTTTACTATTTTACATATCTTGATTGAAGCCCGTATGTGGATACTATGACTGGTTAGTGTCTTACTTTAGACCTCTCCTTCATTTTCCTTAGCTTATATAATTTGGTGAACCTCCTCATGAAACACTGATGTATGATAGATATTTGGGATCTTGGATCTGGTCTATTCTTATTTCATTAGTGTTCTAAGATTCAAACAGGGTGGATTAACCATAAATTAGGTGTATCATTGTTGTTAACTTAGGTTTCCCTTCCATGTTTCTCTCTATCTCTCTCTCCATTTTCCTTGTTCATTGGTAGGGTTTAGTGGTGGGAAAGAGCTAAAATTATGCATCAGAGGATCTAGCCTCATTAAAAATCCTAAATTTCTAATCCTATTATAGGATACCCATAGCCTGGGGTCAGTCCCATGTTGAACTATATTTGGAAGTGGGACCTAAACACTCTTGCCTCCAACTAGGGTGCAATCTAGATTTCTAACACTCCCTAGTTTAGCTTGTGTAAATTTAAACATGTCTTTGTGTGTAGATCAAAGCTTTCATTATATATTTATATGTGTGTGAGTGACATGTGAACATGTCCCTTGTATGTGTCCCCTTTGCCTTCTATTATGTGTTTTTTCTATACTCTTTATATGTGTGCATCATGGCCATGACAATTTGATTAATTTTTGTTGATATAATATTTCATAATAGATATCATGCATCTTACTAGTGTTTTGATTCCATGATAAATATCATGTATTCCTCCTTAAGTAGTTCCTTTTAGATTTCATTACTCAATTGTGACCATTTCTATGTGTGCCAAATTGTTAACATTTGTCTTGATAATGTCACTTTGTATGATTATTTATACATGAATCTCACATTACTATTTTAATTATTTTTCATATTATGATGACATGATACTCCATATTATCACTAATCCTCATATTTACATTTTTTTGTAATAGATCTCATAAAAAAATTATTTTGAGTTAATTTATTATGCGGGCTCAACAACTCACCTCAAATGAGGGAGAATACACAATGGATTGTCTAAGAGAATAAGATAATACAATGTAGTACACAAAAATAGATTTTTAGGTTTTGCATAATTGGTCAAGTTTTAGACACAAATCAGTTTTCTATCTAACATTGTTATTCAACCTTAGGTTTCATGATCTCAAATACACCTGTTGAGTTAAATGCACTAAATGAGGCTTGGGAGATAGTAAGGGAATTTCATTCTTTCATTTTAGGATTATTTATAAAATAATCCATGGTATGATTTATAGGTATTGGGTTTCATGAAATAGCCTTATTGAAGTAGATATCCAAGAGATGTCGTGATACAACAAGAGATTCAATTCATGCTTTAAATTTGATAAAAATCCTCTTCACACTAGTTAATATAATTCAGCAAGTTTACTCCTTGAGAAAGTACACTTTGTATTTTCTAAAAGAGGGGAAAGATCACTTGAAAACAAATAAAAATCAAAATGGAAAGAGGTTAAGGCATAAAAGGAAGCTCTTTGAATCAAATAAAAACATCAATGCTTGAGAATTGAGGACATGCCCATCTACCTTTTTACCACTATATTATGAGTTTCATGGGAGCTTGAACTTTAACCACACATGGAAAGGATTAAAATGAAAGTATCGAATGATTAAGTCCTAAAATATTTTCTATAAGTAAACACATAGATATATGTTGATAATCACACACAAATCTATAAGAGTTTGAAGAAAGTGTAAAGAATTCAAGAAATGAACTAGGATAACTCTAAGATCATTATAATTAATGCATACACCTATATAAAACATATTTTTTAGTTATTTTACATTAAAATTCTTCATTAAACCAAAGGAGTTTAGAGGACATTCAAGAAATGAAAACCCTATAAGTAGAAAAATAGAGATTTGAATTAATATTCAGATTATTCAATTACAAAAGTGTTGACCATAATAAAGATTGGCATAGTAACTTATATAGTAACCAAGATGGGTGAACCTATAAATAGCATAGTATCCCAATCTAATCCATCATGACCTAAAATAGTTACAAACCCAATTATTATAATCGTAGTTTGATTTTTAAAAAGGAAGAAATAAAGAGACCCAAAGTTTGACACCACACTCCTCTTTGGGACCACTAGGATATTCAGTTTGAGCTTAATGGGGGATCACTTCCTAACTAATTCAGATAATCTTATTGATTAGTCAAGGATTTCACCACCAAGTTGTCCTCTTAGTCTAGTTTAGGAAAATTTAAAGGTTGTTCTTGAAAGAGCACCTCTACCTGAGTCAAGATCTTGTCATGAACCTTAAGAGGGGATTCCAATAATGATTTCACCTCATTGACCTAGTTGATACTTGTATTTGAGTGTGTACCAAGATTTTTGATAGTCTTGTATCTATATTTATTATATATTTCCACCTTTCTCTTCAGTGTTGCATTGAAGTGTCTAAGGTGAACCTTGAATTCACTAAAGTTACCTAAGCTGCCATCTGGTAAAAGAGGATTGTCATGATGACCTCCTCTAAGTATGCAAGGATATGTTCCCATATCTTTTCCAAGGGCCTAATGATTGCCTAGATGTTCGTAAACCAATCTTGTAAAAAGGTGTTCATGATCCCAGTGAATTTATGATACAAGTTTAAATCAATAAGAGTCATGATCCTAAGGTTAGGGAACATTCCCTTATTTATCACCACTACCATCTTCTTGTAATTTTTTCCTCTCAAATGATCATGTCCAAGTATTTTTTCACTCTTTATAAGAGCACATTTCTCTTTTAAAGAGAGATTAACCCACCTTCCTAAGGGTAATGAACAAATATACAAGATCATCCTTGACATTGATAATAATGCCAATAGGGTATGGGCTCCTCATTTGGGACTCTAGGGTCTTGAATTGGTCCCTAATTTTCTCCATCAAATTTTTTAGTAAGCTCATTGGTGGCATTGATCACTTTGACTAGGTATTATACAAACTTCTATTCCCCTATAGTGGTCTTCTTCTTTGTGAGAGATAATAGGTCCTTTTATATTCTCCAAATAATAGGATGTCCATCCTATGTGAATGTTTGGGTCATCACCTTATTCATTTTTCTCAAGTTTTTTTCAAATTATAACCAGATATATAGGTACCCATAGTAGACCATTTTTGGTCTCTATCTACCTGATGCTTCAATAGGGTCCACCCATATTTTCCCAACCAATGCTCCCAGGGTAATGAAATATGATATAAGAGGGGTGGTGGTAGCTGAAGTGGAAGGTGGAGGAGGAAATAATGGAAGGGTCACATTTAATGTCACAACATATGGATGGGGAGTATGGGTAAAAATGAGGAACTACTAAAGGGAAAACCCAAAGGAATAGGTGGGACTACAATTGCTCATGGGTCAAAAAGGCTTAGTAATCAATTACACCTAATATTTGAGTGTTTATTTGGAATGAATAAATTGGTTGATTGAAGCCCAATCCTAAGGAGCCTAGTGTAAGAGAAAGATACACCCATGAAGGGATTATAGGTACAATTAGAATCTATAAGTATGGTTAAGGTACAATCAACCTTGGCTTCTTATTTGCCTTTTTATTAGATCTTTATTATTGTTTTATTGAGCTCAAATGGAGCATTTCAAATTTAGCATGTGGAAATTGATTGACTATTTTCAAGATTGATGGTGTGTTGGAATAAATTGAAATATAGGGGGTAAGGTCACTCGTATTCATAGAATCCACTAGAGTAGTTTCAAAACTAGGAGGAACTACTATCGTAGGGTCCAGTGATGTTGTTGGGATAAATGTAATTGCATGGGCTAGTGAAAACACATGAGAAATTATGATTTGGATTCTTTAAGGGGCTATGATACCTATGGGATTTGGATAAAATTTACCAATGGTGTAAACCATGTTGATTTGGTTGAATGGTGGCCAAAATTGGGTTGTGTAAAAGCTTGGAGGAGCCAACAATCTTGGAGTAACTGGGAAGCACATAACACCAAAGATCACCAAAGCTAGAGATCAAAGTGGAATCTTGACACTAATATGGGTGGATGTATGAGGATTCAATATAGGGGATTTTTCAACTAAGTTTTTATACTTAGGATATAGAACATCACCAGAGCTAATGGATCTAGGGGTCTAGGTTATTTCTAGGGTCATTGTGTGAGGGTCCACAAAAGGTGTAGGATACACTTGGGTTGGGAAACTAGGAGGAGTAGTAATGGGTTTGAATTTGAGGTGTAAATTACTAAATTGATTATTATTTATATACAAAATACATCAAGAATTTATTCTAGAATATGGAAGGAAATCAATGCAAATAACTTAGAATAATTAGGATTCATAGAGGATAGATAACGATGCTCAATTTGGATGGGAATTTATAGAGATATGTGATATTTTTATAGTAATATATTTGGTGGGATCATATTATGTGAAATAAACTATTATTTTATGGTGAGAACCCAAATTAGACATTTCCCAATTTGGAATTAATTTTAAATTTTGAAAACAAGTCCCATTTATGTCGATCGGTGGTGATGGGACCCCTTAATTTTACAAATCATTATCTCCACCATTGAGATACTAAAATCTATGAGTATGATAATCACATGCCTCTATTGGCCCTTATGTAAATGCAATGACACCTAGGTTTGTTCATGTGTTAATTTAAGAGTGATAAGCTCATTGAGGACTATGCCAAATAATCATGGTAGGATCTCTTTGTTTTGATAGTTGTGCTTGTATGAGTTTGTTTCTTGAGTGTATGGAGTAAATGTGGCATCATATAACTTGGTCAAGACTCTTGAGGCTCTAACAAATATAACACCTTTGGGTGTAGAGATACATGTGCTTCTTTCTCATTTTATTATGCCTCTTAAGGATCTGAAACCTATAACAACTCTAGGTGTATAAAGACACGTGTATATTTCTCATGTGGTTGGGCCTCCCAAGGATTTAACAACTCTAATACCTACGAGTGTATAGAGACACATGGATATTTTTCATTTGATTAGGCCTATTAATATTATGATAGATCTAATACCTCTATTACCTATAAAAACATATAAAAATCAAAGTAATTTTAAATATCCTCATAAGCAAATGGATGCCGACCTGTCAGCCAAAAGGATTTCAAGAGTGTTAGCTTAGACTCTAAGACTATGGATCTAGGACTGAGACTATGGGACATATTTGTGCATGTATTTTATATAAAAAATATTTAACAGCCCCCCCCAAAAAAAACAAGCTAAGTATAAACTGGGACTCTTATTAAAAATAGATAAGTATAAACAATCAGATAGATGGAGCAGTTTATTTTGCTTCTTATTTTTATAGGCACCTAAGGTATATGCCTTCATAATTTTTCTATTAGAGCACCCATTTGTTGAGAATTTAATGGGTTCATTTTATCCATAGGGATATATTTTACGTTTGGTTCAATTGTAAAGGCATACTCCCATAAATAAGATAATAGATAATTAGATAAAACCAGTCCTATTTATGACTAATTCAATTATACCAAAATAGTCCTTGGTTTGATTTCAATAATCATCTAGGTAAGACCATGTCCTCTCATCAACTTGACCAGTTTTATTTCTAGGTCATACTCTTGTAACTTGGCCACCCATTGGCCTCTATGTTTTTTGAACTCATTCTAACCAAGCATGAGCTTTATGGATGGATTTAGAATGATAACATGCACCTTGTTACTAAGGATATAGTGGAAGAATTTGTCACATCCTTTACAAAGCATAGGTGTGTTTATCCAAGGTGGAGTATTTTATTTATGCATCCTTCAAAAAAATTATCATGAAGGATATCAAATGCTCATATTTATCTAACTTCTGAGTGATCACCATGGTTATGGTGTATTCTAAAGTAAAGAAGTAGAGGTATAAGTCCTTCTCATAATCCAAGATAACTAATATTAATTCTTTCATGATGGCATCCTTGATATTTTGGAAGGCTTTCCTAGTTGAAGGGATCCATTCCACTTTAGCTTCCTATTTCAATATTGATTCAATGGCTTATTTTTTTAGATAGCCTAGATATAAACTTGTGCACAAAGTTAATATTACCAAATAATGAATTTAATTATTTATTGCTCTTCAGGAAAGGTATTATAGAAATTTCATTATCACAATTAGTGTGAATACTAATACCTTCCTTGGTGATACAAGGCTAAGGAGCTTACCTTCTGTGACACCAAAGATGCTCTTATTTGGGTTGAGAGAAATACCATACCTCTTTCCCCATTTGAATATATTCAATAGGTGGTGGATATGATCAGATGTATACTTTGAGAAAATGGTTAAATTATATAGATAAATATTTATGAATTTACCAATCAAAAAATTCAAAGGCAAAGTCCATGGCTCTCTGAAAAATGGCTCCCACATCAATAATATTGAACATCCTCTTATAATCAAAGGTTCTCCACTTTATTTTGAACGCATTTTTCACTCTATTTTTATGGTTTATCGAGACTTGGTTATATATTTAGAATATATTCAAAAATTAAATCATCTAAGATACACTTAACATATGAATTACTTCATCTAAAGAGGGTATGGGATAACGGTATTTATCAAAATCCCAGTTTAGGTTTCTAAAAATCACACAGTTGAATTTCTCCACTCATTTTTCAAATAATCACTAAGTTGGAGACCCAAGTAAAATGTCTAACTATGAAGATAATTCCAATCAAGATAAGCATATGAATTTATTTGTGAATGAGAGGATAATATCAGGTTCACAAGTCAATATCTTTGCTTGTATGGCTTTTACCCTTGCTTGAGTGAGATGGTATGTGTTATCACTCTAGGGTTAAATACCTTAAGATATTTTTATATATATGAAATGACATATATATACCATAGAGGTAATATCTTGAACTATTCTATTTCATCTAGGGTACAATCAGGACTAATATGAAATTTTTTGGGTTGGTCATTTGATCATATATTGATGGTGATAAATTATTGGTTAGAATAAGTTGGTCTCTCTAGTCTGCACATAGATTTATCTAAATTTAACACTCTCTCTAACAATGTCAATCTATTTGGGATGCAATTTTCTCTATAGTTCATAACACCATATTCATTGCATTCCTCACTAGTGGAATCTCTCTATCTCTCTCATCTATAATATGAGCATTAAATACCCCAAATTTTTACAATAAATCTAATATATGGTGGTCATCATCAAAATCCTATAATTTCTCAATGTCATCCATACTAATGCATAGGGTAAGAGATATCTGTAAAAGTATCATAGATCTAATTCATCCAAATAAGCTACATGTATAGCTAAGGATGCTAGAGAATCCATAACCTAGTTTTATTTTATGGGGATAGGAATGATGTTGAATACATTAGATGTCTCTACCAAGTCCCAAAATATATGTTTGTATTTTATTAAGACAACTTATACTATAACTTATTATTTGATTGATTAATAATTTAGAATCCCCAAACACCTTTTGCTTTTTGATGTTGTGTTTCAAGGCAAACTAGAGACATAGGATCAAGGATTCATACTTAGCAAGGTTTTTCATGCATGGAAACCATAACCTATAGGAAGATAAATGTCACCTATATTTTGGGTCAATAAACAAGATCCAATCACCATAATATTATTTTAAATGAGATCTATATGCAATGGGAATTACAACAAAGTCTACAAATCAATCCTAGCTCGGAGAAGATAGATCCTAGTTACACTTTCGAATGGGGATATATTAGATAATTAGAGTCATGACCAATATGGATTTTATATACCTAATCATGGGATATCTTACCATAATAATATCACTAGGAAGGGTTATAAAGCCTCTAGTCAATCAAAACTATGCAATAAACTTAACTAGGTCCTATATTTTCATATTCACTAAACTAATAACAAGTAAAGAAAAATCTAATCTAATGTTCAAAAAAGCTTGTAGAACAAAGTGGGGGTAATAAAATTAAAAATTAAACATGCATATAAGACATAAACTCATGTCAATGTATATAGAATCTTAATGCATGGAAGAGAATTGTAAATTCATATCTATCTACTCTTACAAAGGAGGAACAAAGTTAGGCATACTTACCTTTGAAGACAAACCTACCAAGCCTCAATCTCTCCCTTGGCCAAGGTGCTTCAAAAGAGGTTTTTATGGTATGTAAGGATGACAATGATAAATCATCTAGGATACACAACTTATCAATGCATCCAAAAGACTTCTCCATAAGACAAGATCTGTATCTCCAAAGAAAGTGTGAAAACCTAAGCTTGCTCCTCAAGTAGAATGGTGGATAAGTAGAAGCATAATATATCTTAATTATTCTTCTCTTGTCTTATTAATGGAAAAATTATTGTGTTTATATAGGTGTATCTAACCCTAAACCCTTTTGAAAGTTTTAGTCAATAAGGTCAACTCGGTCGATCTAGTATTATAATTGACAAAAACTCAATAGGTTACGAATTAGGTCAGCCAGGGGCTGATCTAGACCCTTAATAAGTTTTGTTAATAAGAATACAAGGTTGGCATAGCTGACATAGTCATGTAAACTATCAAAAGGGGGTTTAGGCTAGGAAAAAGGCTAATGAAGGTGGTAAAATTCTATAGGAGTGTATAAAATAGGAGGCAAAGCTTAAGGAAATGGTTTTTAGGAGATAAGTGTGTAGCTATAAAATGGTAAAAGGGATCATAATAATGCAAAGCACGAATGATCTACCCACCCCTTTTCTAGTACACCCTTAGGGTGTGCACTCAGAGAGATTGATACTTAATGGTTTCCTATAAGATAAAGAGAGTCATTAATTGATAAAGGTTTGAAAATATTATGTGTATACATATGCCCCACTCAAATCTCATCACATGTCACATAAGTGTAACACGGGATGGTGCTTCAGGAAAAGAACATGATGGAACATAATAGCTAAGTAAAGTGTAGTAAGGAGAAAATATGATAAACGAAAGGAAAGAATTGAAAAACACATACTTTTACTTACCTTAGTGTTTTATATAAATAAGGAGATGTGATAGATGTGAAGGCATACAATGTGAATAACATTAGGTGAACCTATAGATATTAGCACAAAAAGAGTGAAAAATTGATATTTTTACAACCTATGCATGTAATAGTTAGAAATATACTCTATGAAATTAGGATTCCATAACTTTTTATGGTTTGGAAAAAGAGTTGGTAGAAATAAATATATGATCAAAACAAGGAATTTGATGGTAAATTTTTTAAGGGTTGAATACCATGGATATATGAGAGGTTCTTAATGTACCGATTGGTTGGGTTGCCCCATGTGGTCAATGATTCGTTACCTTTGGAAGTCAGGTAGAGATAGGATTAGGTGACATGGGTCATGCCTCACATTCTAGTGCTACAAATGCTAACATGAGGAGAGATCATGTGGTATCCTTATGCCCACATTGTGACTATGGTGCCAGGGTTATTTTGATTACAAATCATGGGCCACAACACCTGGTATGTAGAGTTGCATCTAGTGGCATGCTTGCTAAGAAATTTTGGACTCCCTTACTTGGTGGATCCTATAGTGGTGCCCACATTTTTATCATAATATGTGAGAGATCTGAGGGGGTGAGGAGGAGGAGGATCACCATTCAAGATATTGGATATCAAACCAACAACATGTGAAACCATGGACTCATCAAACAAGATAGCCATCAACTAGAGAAGACATGGACATGGATGTTGTTAGAGGTATAATCACTGAGAGGGTGGGTGAATTAGAGATGAAATATAATATAATTAAATTTCAAACTCTTAAACATTCAAAACATATAATCATGATGCATACAGATTAACCATTTCAATGAACAAGGAAGATATAGCAAGATCAAACACATAACACATGATATATGTGGGAAACCCTCCTAGGGAATAAAACCCACTAAACCCTTCAATATGGACTACTAACTTATAAAATAATATCCACAATTTAGACTAGTACCAACTGATCAAGGAACACCCATCCCTTATTTTAGTGAGACACCAATCCCACAAGGAGCTATTGCCCATATCTAGTTGAACACCCACAACAACTAGACCTTTAGCAAGATTTATCTTGAAAGGAGTAACTGACCCCATAGGAAAATAAACACCCACTTAGCTACCTTTGATATATCATCTTAAACACCTATTATTTCTCTTCAACTAATGATGATCACCTATGTTTTCACTCTTCACCTCTAATCTCTCTCAAGCTACCTCTAGGACTAACTCGCTCAAACTGCCTCTAGGACTAACTCACTCAAACTGCCTCTTCTAGGCTCATTAGGTCCAATGACCGATGTATCCTCTTAAATAAAATTTATTAGACAATAATTACTAATCTTCTTCACTCTATGTTGGTCCTCAATGACCTATACCATCTCTTTCAAAGGTTTTCTCCTTCGCTTGAATCCACACTTCCATAACTAGCACAATTAGTCTAATTAGACCTTGGACTTATACCACTCTCTTAATTTAACCCATATTGGTTAGTCATGAAGATTTAAATATTTTAACCACACTTAAAATAGTTTAATACACATGATAAATGTGATAACCACACTCTTCAAAGGTCGTTCATTTCCTCATTAGCCCCAAACCACCATTAGGTCTTGGTGAGACATAAAATAATTTAGGCCTTCATACTCACACATTACATGTGAGAATACTTGGAACACATTCATATTTTACCAATACTTAATACACATAAAAAATATCTCCAATATCCCCTTTCTCACTCTCATATGGGTCCATGCCACTTGTAACACCAACTCAACACTTGAACCTACAAATTAGGTCTCCTCATTCTTCAAGTCTTCATACACAGAAAACACAGTCTCAATATTTTGAAGCAAAAACTCATGTATTTCACATATCCATATGATTAAATAACATGGGTGAAACCTTAATGACCTCCTAAACACCTCTATGTGATTTAGACACTTCAACACAAGGTCTAAGCACTAAAAACAACTTTCTCAAAATGACCATTTGGGATGGTCAAACACAGTCAAAATATAGTTATACTGTTTTGACTCTATATATCTCATAATGGGCATATCATGACATCCAATATTTTATTATAATCCTTAGAGACTAATATAACATATACATACTCATTTTATTCTTCAATTATGCTCTGAACACCTTCAACTTACCTCTACAACATGGTCACTCAATCTACCAGTGCATTCAACAAAACACAGTCAACTTCTAAGAAATTTATTCACACTAAATATGGATTGGTAAAACCTCCAAAATCCATAAAAATATTTTTAATTTATTATAAAAAACTCTCAAATATTTATTTCATATTTAAACATCAAAATATTATCAAGAACAACTCAATTATCCTTCTCGGGTCACTTGCAAAACATGGTCAAACACATAGACAACTTTAGACATTAATATCCTTAACTCTAAAAACATTAAAACCTTATAACTCACTTATCTATATGCACCTTTAAATCCTCTTCAAAATTTATTTTTACATCACCTTAAAATTCATCTTAGATCAAGATATATTAGCAAAATATACAAACTAGTTTTTCCCTTTGCTAATTCAAATGCCAACGGTCACTGGTTAATGCAAAATCATCTGCAAACATGTGTCTTCATCTCATGTCCTCACATAGCTTGCTCAAACATGATCCATCAATATCCTTATAATCATCCTAAATTTAACTCTTTAAAACTCAACATTGATCATTGATCTATGCTTCTACAATATATACACTTAGCACCCTCACGTGCCTTCTGAGCACATTATTGTCAGTCCCCGTTCTACACCACTTGGTAGTCCTACATGCCAATAATCTTCTATAAAATCATCATGATTGAGACACATGTCACTATAAAATTTAATCTCAAGAACCTTTGACATAATGACCTCACGTGCATTGTTGGATCACAATTTGGATGATGAACACTCACTATTAGATCTATCTTGACTAGTTGACCCTAGGTTTCAATGAAATTAAACTTGGCAATCTCTGGCACATCACAGTCTATAAGATAAAATTTTAAGGTTTATAACTTGAGAAATAAAACACTTTAAGTTTATAAATCTTTAGGGTACCTTCTTACCACTATAGATAACAACTCCATGAAAACCTTTAACCACTATTGACTTTCTGAGTACCTACACTAAATGCACAAACTTGTTGGTTCATTCATTTTTGCATGATGTGCAATGACAGTTTGGCTTCTCTTAATCTATAATATGCATGTTTCTCTTTCTAAATTATTAAATGACACACTATAACTTCACCAATACATCTATGTATGCCTTACAACCTCTTTTTTGTCCTTACTAATCTGCACATATGTCATATACTCTCGAAGCTATCAAACACAACTTCTTTACATTCATGCACTAGTATCACATGATATCTTTGACATTAATGACAACATAATACATCAATGACCATGCACAATAATCTCCCCTTTTGTCATTGATGTAAAGCCACCCTCAGAATGACTTCTTACTCATTTGAACTGCTTTATTTTGATCCTTCTCCCCATTTGACATTATTGATAAAGGGTCTCTTCCTTAATATGCTAACTTTGATCACTGACCTAGAAAACTACTCATATAGCTTATAAATCTCCCCCTAACATCAATCTCCATCTCATGTCATCTAATCTTTGGCATACACCAATTTGAGCTTGGGCTTCTCTGATCCTTGGACTTGTCTACCTACAGAACTCACAAGCTTTCTTTGTTGATGCATCAAGATTCAATACCTTGTCAAAACACATGACTTGGTTTAATCAAGTCATCATACCAATATTCTTGAATTAACTAATGTATCAAACATCTTCACACTTTTATCATGACTAAATCATCTTCACATATGCTCCCCCTCACATCAAGCATATCTTCTTCAAGCCACTCAATCTAATTGAGTTAGCTCCCCCTTAGCCAAACACATCTTCAAATGATATTTTTGTCTTAAAACATCAACCAAATCTCAAATATCATCCACCATGCTGCCTCTTACTTTTCAACTATCTCCTTGAAGCTTAGAGAGATACCCTTTTGACATAGTGAGACTAAAAATCCCAAAACTTAGGAGACGCCCATATTTCCATACTCTTATTTGACTTGTAGTCCTATCTCATCACCAAATTGACTTTGAATCGATCCTTGACTTCATTATTTGCTTCAAACTTGTCAAAAATGTAGACAATAGAAACTCTTGACTTTCCTTCATGTTTATCATGGAAAATAAACCATCTTTGGTCTCAGTCTGATCTCTCCTAATAGGCTTAGGTTTCCACAACCATTTATGACCTCTTCCTTGCATACTAGGAGCTTTATAAAACTTATATTGTTTTGAGAACTCATTCAACCTATTCTTGTAATACCTAGAAATGTGACCAACTCTACGACATCTAAAACAAACAAGATCATTCATACCTTTTTCTTGATGATGATTGTGATCTTTCTTTAATCGATTTCTTCTTATTACATAATCTTTTTCCCTATGACCAATGAGATGACAAACAAAACAATGGCCCATAAAATATTTGGCATACTTTGAATTATTTGGTTGTCTAATTGGCTTATTCATTTTTATTTTGACCTAATTTGACTTGTTATCTTTCATGCTACCATTCTCTTTGCCTAGTTTTGATCTCTTTTGTTTTTCTTCAATATTGCCTACCTAGACAATAAATTGTTCATGATCATCATTCAATGAATATATCTTTGTTTTAAATTGAATTCTCTCATCCTCTTTAGCTCTCCTACTTGAAATTTTAACCTCTAGTTGATTTCATATATCTTGGATGGTCTCCTTATCCTTCTTATCTTCTTTAGCCATGTCATCCTTCAATCTACATTCTTGCTCTTTAATAATCTTTATAGAATCAAGATTGGACTTCAACTCATCATGCTCACCTTGATTTTAACTCAACTTGGCATTTGTATTTTCTAACTAAGTTTTGAGATGTCTACATTATTCCTCTTTTGAACTTAGATTAGTCTTTATAACTCTTAATTGATCCTCAAGGTCTTGCATGGCTTCTTATCTTCTTTGATTATTTCACTTAATCTCTCAAACTTGGTTTGAAGAGGACTTATTGTTTTTTTATGTTTCATGACCTGTTCATTAAGCTTCTCAAGCCTCATCTCATGGTCATCATCCTTAGAATTAGAATTACTCTTCTCAGTCTCAATATGACTAATCTATTCTTCAAGACTTTTAACCATTGATCTCAACTCAAGATTTTCTTTCCTTAACTGCTTAGCCATCTTTGTCCCTTGGATCACCTTTAAGTGATTAAACTTGCACAATTGGTTCTACTTTGATACCAATTTTTAGAGGTACAATCACTAAGAGGGGGGTGAATCAGTGATGCAAGATAATCTAATTTAATTCTTAACTCTTAAACATTTAGCATAGATAATCATGATGTATACAAATAAATCATTGTAATAAACAAGGAAAATATAACAAGATCAAGCACATAACACATGATATATGTGGGAAACCTTCCTAGGGAATAAAACCCACTAAACCCTGCAAGATGGACTACAATACTATAAAACAAGATCCAACATTTATACCATCACCAACTCATCAAGGAACACCCATCCCTTAGTTTAGTGAGACACTTATCCCACAAGGAGCTACTGCCCCTATCTAGCTGAGCACCCATAATAACTAAACCTTCAGAAAGATTTATCTTTTAAGGAGGAACCAAACCCCTAGGAAACTAATCACCCACTTAGCTACCTTGAATAGATCATCTTAAACACCTATTTCTACTCTTCAATTGATGATGACCACCTATGTCTGCACTCTTCACCTCTAATCTCTCTCAAGCTACCTCTAGGACTAAATCACTCCAACTACCTCTTCTAAGCTCATTCGGTCCAATGGCCTATGTGTCTTCCTATATCAACTTGATCAGACAATCATGACTGACCTTGTTCACTCTCGATTGGTCCTTAATTACTTGTACCTTCTCTTTCAAATCTTCTCTCCTTCACTTGAATCCACACTTCCATAACTAGCACAATTAGTCAAATTAGACCTTGTACTTATACCATTCTCTTTATTTAACCCATCTTGGTCAGCCAAGATGCTTTACATATTTGAACCACACTTAACATAGGTCCATACACACATTACATGTGAGAACCACACTCTTCTTTGGTCGGTCATTACCTCATTAGCCCCAAACCACCATTAGGTCTTGGTGAGACCTAAAACAATTTAGGCCTCCATACTCACACATTACATGTGAGACTACTTGGACCACATTCATCTTTTACCAATAATCCAAACACATCAAACCTATCTCTAATATCCCCTCACTCTTATATGGGTCCATGCCACCTAGAACACCAACTCAACACTTGAACCTACCAATTAAGTCTCCTTATTCTATCAGGTCTTCATACATAGAAAATATAGTCTCAAACTTTTTAATCAAACACTAAAGTCTTTCACATATACATATGATTAGATCACATGGTTGAAACCTATAGGACCTCTACAACACCTCCATGTATTTTAGAGACTTCAGCACAAGCTATAAGTACTAAAAATAACTCTCTCAAAATAACCTCTCAGGGTATTCATGTTGTCACTTGGATTTGTACCCTTTGAGGAGTTACAAATATCTCCTCATCCAAGTGTCACAATGGAATCACCTCTAGGCTTGTGGGTAGCCTAGGGAATGAGATGAATCTCTAGAAAGGGCTAGCTCCCTTGATGTACCACTTCGGATTAAAACTACTACTAAACTTGGGGGGTGAAAAAGGAGAAGGATAAATGAAAGAAAACTAATATAAGGGAGGTGATACACAAAATAACATGATGACATCCAACCATATTCATATTACACTTGAAATCAAAGGACAGACTAAACATACACTTCTTCAATCTTCATCTTCTCACATCAATGCCACATTATGAGGTTATGGATGAATGTGCAAAGCTAGGAGGACTAAACAAGAGGCATATGAGGGAAATAATGAAAATAATAACTCACTAAATCCTTGACATCTCCTAAAACACTTCACATTCCTTGCAAGAATAAGTTTTCCAGCTATAAATAGGATGATAGAATGATAAAACAGTCTAAGGAATCCATAGTCTTCACTTATGCAAAATCAAAAATTCCAAATGAACACACTAGTAAAATTCATGGAAGAGGTAAAAATCAATTTTTTTATTGAACAAAAGGTATACATTTAATCATGGTTTCACCATACTTAGGTGGAGCATCCAATACAATGCTAAAATGGTTAGTTCTTATAGAACTTGAGAGAGAGAGAGAGAGAGAGAAATGAAGTCCAAGGGTCACAAGGGCACATATAAAGCTAAGAGAGGTAATTAATTATGCATTAAAAGAGGATATGGGATGAAATATGCAAGTTTTGGAAGCACAAGTGTCAATTCAAGGCATAAACTTCATAAAAAGTGGCAAGAAACTCCTCATTCTTGCTCAAAAACCTGCCTTCATGATTTCGACTAGTTTGAATGCCTTGTAACTAATTAGGAGAAATTAAAATTATTTTAATGGAAGGGGATGCTCTCATACATTCCTCTCCTTGAATTTTGTTTAGGCCTATTCATTTGGAAACCTCTGGATGTGAGCAATCATCATCTATTATCCAGAAAATTCTCTTTTCATGCACCATGCACACTTGGCTTCCAAAAAGGCACAATTTTTACATGAAATTCAATAAAAGGTAGTGGATGAAAAATTTCAATTCCCTCCATGGAATTATAATCAATAGGGACACCTTAAAATGATCTCACTTGAAGATTTCCATCCTTCTCACTAGATTGTCTAATAGGCCAGTTTTGACTGGCTGAATTTAAGCACCTATTTGAGATGCTTGGGAATATTTTCAAGGAATTAAATTTACATTTGGAGTTATTTTAAGTCTCAATCTTCCCTCCCACGTGATTTTAATCTCTTGGTATCTCCTATAACCTTTAAAACATGAAAAATAGTGAGAAAAACCTTGTTTTTGCCCCCATCCATACAAATCCGTACAAAAAAAAGCATTTAATGGAGCTTTAGGGAGTCTTATTCAAGTTAAAATATATATTTTGGTCAAAATGGTCCATTATATTTCATATCCAACTCCATTTTCCCAATCAGGTCTCTAGTAAGGGTTTTCAAGGGTTTTAGACTTGTTTTGATCTTAAGCATTGTTCATAAAGTTTAGATGTTCAAATTTCAAACTAATGCCACAATGTATTTTATAAAGACCTCATATAACTCCTCTTAACCTCTCTGGTCTCCATTAAAATCATCATGAAGGGTGTGAACATTCAAAGTTCTTGTACCAAGTTTGTTTTCCTCCTTCATACAAATCTGAATGGGTTTTGAGCTCAAAAATGACATTTTCATAGTTTATTTTGCATCTATCAGAATGAATACATATATAAATATCCTAAAAATGTATCCCAATACACTTTAATTAATTCCCATAGTTGGAATTGAAAATGGCCTCCTCTTTGACTCCTAGGTCTCACCATGCATAATAGTCTGCATGTACCTTAAAGCCCAAAATGACTTTTTTTAATGTTTTCCTTACATATAAAGGTTCAAACATCTCTATAGTTACCTTAAAAACATATTTAAATTCATTTTAAATATCAATTTATGTTATAAATGCAAGTTATTCCTCGCTTGGCTTTATGATTAACCCTTACTTAACAGGTTTGATTGCACCTTAGAGTTTAGAATGACTTTTGATGGATTACTTTGCCTCCTAATGGTTAAAACACACCTATAATGCATCCATAGACATGTTATAAAAATTTTGGAAGCTCATCTCATTCTAGCAATGGGTTTGACCCTCCATTTGGCTTCTAGGCCTTAACCTACCTAGTAGGCCTACTTGCAAGTGTGAGGGCATGGAGCACCTTATTCACCTCCACCCTTTTGAGTTTAGTTTCCATAATTGTAATAGGTACTATTTATCTCATAAATCCTTACTAAAAGGTCTAACCAGTGACCCATCCATCTATCTACCATCTTTTTCAAAAAACTATCAGGGATTACATTAAGGGGAGTGTCCTCTATCTAAGACAAAATAGAGGGCACTCCCCTACCTTCTCAGACAATGGTGAATATTATAGGATATTATATAAGTCTTTTATATTCCCTTACAAAATTTGAGTCCTTAGTGACAAGCTTAGTTCTTCTAACTTCTATAAAGCCTCAAGACAGGCCTATGTAGAAAAATGTGTGCACAGTTCTTCCAATAAGCCATGTCATACATGCTTGGGCTCCTTTATTGGAATGATTTTCACTTGAAAATAACCCACATAGGTTATAATGGTCTTGAATAATGATTCAATAGGTATACCTTATCATTTTAACCTCTTCATAAACTTTATATTCCTGGGACTAATGTACCTTTCTTGACTATGTTTTCACTTGAAGATACCCCTGCTTTTGCTCTTATAAATGTGTGTTTATGAATTAAATTTTAGAACAAGGTCTACACACCCTAATTTAGTTTATTTGAAGCATTTAATATCTATTTTCACTCATACTCATTTAATACAAATATTCAAACATCACTTTCTATCCACTGCCTATCACAGTCATTTGAGGTTGGTTGTATGTGTACTTAGGGTTGACAGGGGTCTACATAATCTTGGATTCATGTTTAAAGTTACTTAAAGTGATCATGACTTTTAAGAAGGTTACCATAAGTTTGTATCATCACTATAATTTCTCTATGGCCTTTACATGTGTCTTGAACTCACAAACTAAGTTTCTTCTCCCTTTATAGTGAAACCCTATCCTCATAGTTCATATAGGTGTTTATGAGGTGATACTAAGGTTGATAGTGATGCTTATGGATATTAAATGAATCCCTATAGGTCATAATATATGTATTTGAACTAGTCTCCTTCTTGAAATCCTTAAAACACCATTCAGATATCAAATTGGGTCACTATCTTGACTGAGGTATCTTGTCCCTATGTACGGACACCTATAGGTGTGCTTGAGACATGAAACACTTCCTATTAATCATCGTAATGATTCCATCCATATATATATATATATATATATATATATATATATATATATATATATATATATATGTGTGTGTGTGTGTGTGTGTGTGTGTGTGTGTGTGTGTGTGTGTGTGTGTATATATATATGTATATATATATATATATGTATATATATATATATGTATATATATATATATGTATATATATATATATATATAATTCCATCCATTTATATGTGTGTGTGTGTGTGTAATTTCATCCATTGGACCATTCCAAACATTAATATAAGTTTCATTTAATCTTAATAATGTCAAAATCCATTCAAAACTCAAAATCTATAGATGCAACTATTTGATTTTAGTGGTTTTATGAGCAACCTTGGGCCTCTTAAACACTATCTTTCACTTGCATTCTACCCTTAAAACTTAGTAAAGTGATTATAAAATGTATATAATTCAGCTTATACACATTTTTATGTATCAATAGATCATGTATCCATGCCAAATTTTATTTTCAAAACACTTCAGGATCTCTATTTTTACTATTTAGGGATTTGATCCCTAAGACCAATCATATTAATTTTTAAGGTAACCTTATTCATAACTTCAACTCTCTAGACAATTTTACCATGATCCTTCATCATTATAATACCTTAAAGAGGGTTTCAACCAATGTTTCAACCTTTCCATATGGGTTTTAACCTCTCTTCCAGGGAACCTGTAGGTGGTGATGGAGCCATACACAGGCAATGGCAGAATTAGAACAATATGCATGGGAAAAGCTTCATGAATAATCCAAAACTCCCTCCAATGTGAAAATGGATTTTATATAACTTTTTAATACTTGATTCAAATAAATATAACCTATTTTCAATGTAAAATTTCTCTTCAAGCACCTGTAAATGAGCATTTACATGGCAGATTGACTAGCAAGTAGCATATGACTGCAACTCTATATGGATTGCTTCGGGAAAAGAGGTTTAAAGGTGGAGTTAGAATAAATGTCACCTTGAAAACATATAATAAACACTAACACAATCATATGAATCCATGGAGAAGCACAAAGTTCTTGAAATTAGTGAAAACTGCCCATTACACTCAAAAGAGACCAGTCTACAAATTTGAGGTTATTTGCTTACCAAATCAAATTTAAACGTGAAAAAAAATGTGGAAATAATTTTAAGATGAGGTAAAAATAATTTTACATCAAAATTAGATATTTTACTCATACATAATTCTCCAAACCAATGTGAAACTCATGGGGTGTACAAATTAGCAAGCATATTTGCACAATCAACTTTTTAGCAATGGTTCATAAAGCACAGTTGATCAATTTTCAAAATAATTATACGAAAATGAAGGTATCAAATTGTAATATCATATCCCAATATCATTTTTATTTAAACCTCATGATCTATCCATACCAAGTACAAACTTGCAAGTCATTTTTGCTTGTCAAAAAGGGTGAGAAGAGAGATGAATAGTTTTGAGAAAGAAATGACACTTCCAATTCAACTCAATTATGGATATGAGTGTCAAGAATATTAATATTCAAATTCAAACCTTTCCTAAGTGGAACACTTCCCATGGAGATTGTACAAGTGCCATTTTCGTCTCATTCCACTAGAAAACTACCTTTTCTTCTACATAACCTACCATAGTTTAGTTTTTTCAGTTACCTAAGACTTATAAGGACACATGGGGAATGACATAAGATTTTTTAACATTCAAATTTTGCAAGAAACCTATATAAATCATTAAATTCACTTTTTTTGACCTCAAGATGACCCAAAAATGATATAAGAACCAAAATAACTAATGGCTAAGGCTAGTACAATATCAAGTGACCTTAAATAAAATGTAATACACCCCATGACAATATATTATACCTCATACAAACCTATAAAATCAATTTTTTACCTACAAGTTCCCCAATTTATCTAAAAATTTAAATTTGGTCAATAAAGTGGTGACTCATAGGGGTAGTATACATGTTATACTAACTAGACCAGTAGCCTTATCAGTCCATTGGGCTTAGGAGTCATCTGAAGTTGAGACAAACAAGAATAATTTGACCATTGACTACAAAATTTGATCAATATAAATACTACTAATGATTACCTCAACCACATAAAGCAAAGGACACACACAACAAGGAAAGCAAACACACACACACACATGTGCTCAAGGAACTTAGGGGAATTAGAGAACAACCTATTATATACAACTATAAAAATAACATACCTTCCTCCTAGATCAAAAGGGCAGTTTGAAACCCTTCTTTCTTCATGATTGAAGGATTTAGTGAGGCATGTAGCTTTTTTATCTCTAACATTGATGCCTCCAACTTGCTTGCTTTAGGGTTGTCATTGCTCATGACTTATAAAAATGGTGATGCACCAAAATTGTCCTCCACATCAACGCCATACATAATTGATGGTATAGTAAAATTCAAGCCTATTTCTAAGATATGAAAAGTTTTAACATAAATGTTTCAATGTAGAGGTGATACATATGAAATTACATAAGGTAAAGAAACTGCAATACAACCTGTATAGTTCAAAAAAGGTTATACACATGCAAAATCTCATACATTTGGATGCACTCTACATGACATGTTAGACTAAAAATCCTATTCAAAACATGAAAGACAAAGGACACAAGGATGAAACCATTGTGTTTGGTCACTTTGTGTCTCTTACACAATCAAGTAATTGTTTAAAACTCTAAATGAACAGACCTATGCCTGATTTCTTAAAGGTAGAAAATGATAAAATAATTTAACAGGGCTTCACCATACTTTTATGGATGGCTTTTACACTAGCCCAAGGGTTGTATTTATATCCAAGAGAAGAGAGAGAAGAGGAGGTCTTTAGCACCAGTAAGAGGAATCATTTCTATTGGAAGTCTCCATCTTCAATTGCAACTAAATTTATTGATGATGCTCATTAAGGTATTTTGATTTATCCATATCACCCTCCTAAATGCCCTTGTCTTGCCCTCTTATAGATGCTTTTCAATGTCTACTTAATAAAATAGAGCTATGTAGAGATGGTGCCAAAAATGGTTGATGCCAATGGAGCAACCTATTAGAGATTTGTTGTAGTACCCAACTACTTCTCCATAGCTTATCATGATGCATAATGGCATGGAGAGAAGTTTTTTTCATTATATTTGGCTTTTTCTTTCTTTTTTTATTGGTCCCCAAGGAATGACTTGGATTGGTGATTCTAAGTCATTGATATGTTGGGCATAGATGCCTATGGATCATCCTCCATCTATCTCTAACTCATCAACTCTATTCTAGATCATGCCACATGGTAGCTTCTCATTTATCTAAACATGATGGTGGTACTAGCTCATTGAAGCTAAGTAGCCTTGGAAACCCAATTTGCACTTCTAGACCTATTCAATTTCTTTGATTACTTCAACTTTATTGCTTTGGGATTGTCATTGCTCATGACATATATTTTGAGTCTACACCTTTATATAACCTAGTTTGCACCATCCATAAGTAATTTGGGTTTGTAAACCTAAATTACTTCTACTCATAAAACCCCTAGAAGACAAGCACTGATGGAAACCTAGTTTGCACTTGACTTTGCTTTAAGTCTTTAGGCTTTATGAGGCTCCTTTGGGTTTTTCATGCTCTAAGTCTTCAAGATTTTTGATTGTCTTGACTTTCAGAAAGTGACCCTTTAAATTTTTTTGAAGGGCACTTGGCTAAAGAAAGTGACCTTCAAAAAAAATTTGAAGGGCACTTGCAGAGAGAAAGTGGTCCTTTTTTTTTAAGGTCACTTGGCTTGGATTAGTCCCTTTGGAATTTTTTTGAAGGGCAGTTTAGGAGGAAGTGACCCTTTAGAAAATTTTGAAGGGCACTTTGGAGATGAAGTGTCCCTTCAAAAAAAATTTGAAGGGCATTTTGAAGAAAAGCGTCCCTTCAAAAAAGTCTGAAGGGTACTTGGAAGAGAGAGAAGGCCCTTCAAAATTTTCTAAAGGGAACTTTGGAAAGAGAAAGAAGCCTTCAAAACAATTCTAAAAGGAAAACATGAAGGAAAGGGACCCTTTAGAACTTTTCCAAAGGGCACTTTGGAGATGAAGTGTCCCTTTGGATAAGTTTGAAGGGCACTTGGAAGAAGAGAAGTGCGAAGAAAAGATTTGAAGACTTGCTTTGGGAAAGACTCGAGGAAGGATTCTTTCATACTTTTTGTCTGAGACAAAAGGATAAATGAATTCAAAGGTTGGGGAGAGACAAAGAAGGCTTCCTACAAAGGTTGGACAAAAATTTGAAATGAGAGAAATAATTTGAGGAAGGATCCCTTAGGAAGGGGATAGATGGATAAATAGATTATACTTGGCCAATTTTTGAGGGTGTAAAAATTGGCTAACAGTCTTGGAAATTTCCAAGGGAGGCATGTCTGTTATGCCTAAGACCAGTCAACTTAATCCTTCCATTGGGCATGGAGTCATGTATACAAGCTACAAAGGGAGCTGAACAATCTTTGGCTAAAGAACACACAATTAGGTGAAGAAACACACAAGGAAAAGATTCTCACCAAATAAGAGGAAGGAAAGACAACATTAATGCAACAATGCACTGAGGGAAAGCAATAGATAACAAACAAATGAAGCACAAAGCTAATGAAACAAAGGAAACAAACCTAAACTAGTATTTACAAGGAGACAAGCAAGGGCTAGTAATAGGATTTCAAGTGTATCCCATTCATAGGGATAGGAAACTCTTCTCTATTTATTTTAGATAGTTAAAAGGATATGCTTTGCTTTCACTTACTATTGATGTAAGGTCCACTCCACAAAGTGTCAAATTTTGTATGCATGCCTAGTTTTTCCCTATCTTCATCCCACTTCAAAACCAAGTCACCCTCTTTGAACACTCTTGAATTTGTCCTTTTTTCAAAGGATCTCTTCATGAGCACTTGATGATCTTCCATAACCTCGGGTGCATCATCCCTTGCCTCTTGTAGTTGCATTAGTTCTATCAACCTGACTTCCATTGGAGTGTTTTCAACTAATTCTAGCTATTGTACAAGTTCCATGGCAAGGAGTTCTTGGGATATGGACAACTTGGCTTCTCTCCCATAAACAAGTACAAAGGGAGAGTTACCAATTGATTTCTTAGGAGTAAATCTATCTAACCATAAATTTGTCTTCAACTTATTATGCTAGGCTCTTTGATTATTCTCCAGTGTTCTCTTGATTATTTTGATGAGGTTCTTGTTGGTAGACTTAGCCAATCCATTACCTTGAGGGTAATAATTAGATTAGGTACTCAAATGAACTTCATTCCTTGTTTTCCAATCATAATTTTTAACACTTATGGAAGCAAGTGCATTATAAGAAATGTTGACATGGGGAACTCCAAACCTTGTCACAATGTTGTCATAGAACTCCAAGATAGAATTTTTTCATGACTTATTCCATTCAATAACCTCTACCCACCTTGTGAATTAGTCTGTAGCAGTCAATATCCATTTTTGTCTAGCACTTGATGGAGGGTTGATCATGGCAATGAAATCGAGACCCCATTACATGAAAGGCTGGTCCACTTAGATAGGTTTCAATGGAAGGGTTGCAAGCTTCTATTTGCCTATAAAGAAGGCACATTGATGACACACCTTAACCCAATTATAATAGTCTTTAAAAAGACTAGGCCAATAGACACCAACCCTCATTATCTTTACAGTTATATCTCTATGAGAGAAATGACCTCCATCAGTGCCATTGTGAAACTTTTCCAACAACATATCAAACTGGTCATTATCAACACATCTCAATAGCACACCATTTATGTCCTTTATAAAGAGAACATCAACAACAAGGCAATAGGGAATGGTCTACAGTCTAAAATATCTCTTTTGAGACTTTTTCAAGCTATTAGGACACTCACCATTTTAAATAAAACCAATGATGTCTTGTGTCAAACTTTGAGCTTGCATTTGATCAGTTCATTGGGGGTGAACTTGGTTGACCAAGGCTTCCTCTTTTGTCTCTTGAAGATATAAAGCTAAATACTCACATAATCCTCTTCCTCTTACCAAGCTCATCACTTTGATGTTCATGTCATACTTCATCACATTTGTAATCCATCCAGGTCTCTTCTCATTAAGGTCCTTGCTTAGGAGAAACTCCTTGGTGTTGGGATGAGAAACCATGACATGTATCTTATTTTTGGAAACCATGAGCCTAAATTTCTTTAGCCCTCTAATCACTATTAGATCCTACTTCTCAACAAAAGAATACCTGACCTCATAATCCTCCAACCCTTGGCTGAAGAATGTAATTGGCTGCTCAACCTCTTCATCATTCTTCTACATAAGCATAGCTGATATCATGTCAAGGTTAGCAAAGGTGTAAAGTATGAAATCTTTGGAAAATTTTAGGTTTAAGAGAGTAGGATTCTACAATTTCTCTCTTGATTTCCTCAAAATTGATCCTACCTTCCTTTGTCCAAGTAAAATTTTGGTTCTTCTTGTGCATGGCTATGATAGGCTTTACCATAGTTTCAAAGCCTGGAATAAACCTCCTTACAAATTTTATTTTCCCTAAGAAGCTTTGCAGTCCCTTCTTGTGTTGAGGCAAGGGAAAGCCTAAGTACCCTTGATCCTTTTGGTGTCAATAGTCAAGCCTTCCTTTGAAATGATATGACCCAAAAACTTACCTTCATAAATAGCAAAGATGCACTTTTTTGGATTAAGGGATATTCCATACTCCCTGCATTTCTCAAACACCTACCTTAGGT
Organism: Torreya grandis; assembly: GCA_037957365.1. Lineage (NCBI taxonomy): Eukaryota > Viridiplantae > Streptophyta > Pinopsida > Cupressales > Taxaceae > Torreya > Torreya grandis. Next base: position 8,087,196 of record JARHVA010000086.1, on the reverse strand, counting down.
GCTCTATGTGATCAACAACATCCTTTGAAAAAAAGTTATATCATCAAGATACACCTGTAGAAACTTATTAATCAGACCTTTAAAATCCATGTCCATTGCCCTTTGAAACATGGCTCTAGCATTTGATAAACCAAAAGGCATCTTGTTATAGACAAAGGTCCCTTATTTTGTAGTGGAGGCTATCTTGAATTGATCTTCTTCATTTACCAATATCTAATTATAACTTGAATAATTTTCAAGAAGTGAGAAGCATTGAGAACCTAAAGCAACTTGCAAAATCTACTCCATGGAAGGTACTAGATAATGATCCTTAAGAGACACTCTATTAAGATCTCAAAAATCCACACATAGTTTGATTTCTCCATTCTTCTTGCAAATATGTACAAGATTAGCTACCCAAGTTGAGTGCTTGAAAGAAAATATAATCTTGGACTCAATCAATGTAGTCAGCTCCTTCATCAATTCTTCTATCTTAGGATTGATAGGCCTTTGCTTTTGCCTAATCAGTTTAGCTCTAGATTATAGCTCAATAGTGTGATGAGCTAGACTTAGATCAAACCCTTTCAAATCTTTGTATTCCCAAGAAAATATATCATGGAACTCTTTGCATAGTTTAACAAAGGCCTACTTTTTAGAAAAAGAATAAATCTTATCAATCTGCAAGAATTTGTCCTTGTAAATCATGACTCTTTCATAGTTATCCTCCTTTGTTGACATACTCATTGTTTCCTTCTTCTTCTTCTTCTAGTCATCCTCATTGAAAACACTCTCTAAGGAAATTAGACCCTTAGGTATTTTTTTCATCTTTAGATGAATGATTCACTCCTCATATTGATCATGTAATCTTCTTTGGTTTCTTGAGGAGAAACCTGCCTCATTCTACAAGAAGTGTGAAATGTGTTCATCACTTTTGAACACCTGCCATGACACTTCATTATTTGGGATAGAGGGTCTCATAATGATCTTGATATGGGACTGATCCTTCTCTTCTCCCACATCATTAGTTGTTTTAAACCTTGCACCAATGGAAACCAATCTCTCAACATGCTTTTTGGAATCCATTAGTATGGGTTGTACGTTGAAGGCATAAAAGTTTTCAATCAAGTCCCATACCCTATGCTTGTATGATTTAAGTAAGGGATTTTTGGCTATAGCTTTACTTCTTCCTTGGTGGATGACTAGCTCACTATCTCCAAATACTTTTAGATTCTTGATTCATCTTCTCTTTGCCCATTGGAGACCATGGACTAAACCTTCATATTTTGATACATTGCAAGTGCAGTTGAAGTGGAATCTATACAAAGAGTAGTATTGATTCTTTGATGGAGAAACCAACATAATGTCAGACCCTGCACCTACTTGTCTTCTTGAGCCATCAAAAACATTTCCTAAATTCCTTCAAGCTCATGATCTTCATTAGTGAGTAAAGGAATGGAAACCTCTTTCGCACGCATGCAGTAAACTCCCAAATTAGTCTCTTTAATGAAAGTATATGGATTAAGTCCATGTGTTTTAGTGTTGTATTTGTAAATAAAAATATCAAAAATACCTTCAAGAGGGGAAGATGTTTCACCATTTATGACACCTTCTTCTTCTTTACTGATTAGACAATTATGAGTTGAATTTATTTCCATGTATGGCTCAATATGAAACCTTGTTAAGGGTTGAGTCCTTATAGTCACCTTGGTCAAATATCTTTTTTTGAAAGATAGAAAATACTAGTTAGTATAAAGGTATCCTCCTATCTTAGCTATAAAATCCCTTGATAAGTAGATAGTAAAATGGGCTAGAAGGTGTACGACCACAATGTCTTGTAAAATTGGAAAACATGGGCAGTCATGTAAAAAGATTTTTAGACCTTTGATCAATCCCACTATCTTGGTTGGAATCCCATCAAGTTACAATACACCCTTGATATGTGGCTCATATTTCAACCCTAATTTGTCAGCCACCACTTTAGGCATGATAGTGGTACTTGTTCCATAATGTAATTATGGACCAACTTGTCTCCCACAATAAGGGTGAGATAGAAGGTTGGAATCTTTTCAAACTTGGTGGAGGGTTATAAGACATGGCTTGGATCATTGGTAAGGGCTATACCATTGTGTTTTGAATTTTAAGGGTTTACATGAATGTTTGAAAGTTGTTCCTGCAATAACTCTTTTTGAACAGGCATATGTAAGACTTCCTAAAGAGATATGCTTGTCTTAGATTTCTTCAAAGAATCAATAATGTTTAGAGAGGGAGCATTCACCTTTTATTGGACCTTTGAAGGTAGATTAGTTTGAACCTACTATGTTGTAGGTTTGATAATCCTACTTGCATTCTGATTTTCTTAAGGATCATGACTCGTAGTAGGTATAGCATTAGGATTCACACTTTGTGGCCTTGGAGAGGAATCACATGGAGTTACATGCACTCCTTGATCTTATCCCAATTCTATCTTCTTGGCTTTTGTATTGGCTATAACTAACATACTTTGATTTAACACATAATCATCTTTATCTTGAAAATCCATCATCCCAATACTTTGGCCGCTACCCTCTCCATGCATATCCCTTTGGTTGGGAATTGCTTCTTATGATGTAAGGAGTGGCCTCCTCTTACATTACCAAAGCTTGGAAGGCTCCTCCATCATCATGTATGAATTGACCTTGAGCTTGTCCCCATTGGTCTAAATGATCATATCCTTGAACCAAGTTAGCATGCACTGGAACAACAGCCTTCACAAGAGGAGTGGAATAAGGATTATAGGCATTGGGCTACCTATTTTAACCTTGTTAACCTTGTCCTCTCCCTTGTTATTTGTATAATGGTGGAGATTTATATCGTTATTGAGGATAATATTGATAATTAGGTGGAGTACTCATCTAAAACTAAGCTTGTTTGAGTTAAGCTTGCAATGATCAGATCTCTTCATCCTTGTCCATAACATTATCCACCTTCTTTGGGAAGGCTCTTCACTTTGCATTGGAATTAGGAACTTGTGTTATGCTTAGATTTTCAACTAAATTGTGGGATAAAAAAGGCATGGAAACTCTTGGAGGGAGATTTCCAACTTGTATTAAGCTATTATCAGCTTTAATGGCTAGCTCATATGTGCCTAGTAGATTGAAACCTCCCATTGGCTGTAACATAATAGCTACATCAATCCCAATACCTTTGAGGTACATGGCGAACACAAAGCTTGGAGGGGGTCTCATGATAGGTGGTAGCCTATGCCATGTCCTCTGAAACCTTTCATTGAAATCCCCCATAGATTCATTATGACCTCTTTTTATTACATTTAGTTAATGAATCAATGAAGTATGGTCACCTTTATTTTCAAATCTTGCTACCAGTAGTTCCCCAAAACCATTCCATCTTGTGATCTAGACACCTTCCAACATTATGTACCAGTCAAGTGCCTTGCATTTCAAAGACATAACTAGCAATCTAATGGCTATGTTAGCTTAGGTTACATTATGTAAATTATAGAAGTTTGAAATGTCTCTAATATGCTTAGATGGTGTAATATAACATTCACCATTAAAACTAGGGAGACTCTTGGTAGCATTGGGAAGAATAGGGCCATGTGTAGGAAGGTTGATGGTATTTTGAGTGTTAAAAGATGGGAAAGGTTGATGTATATCCATTTCACCTATTTCCCCCATTTCACTTCTTTCCCCTTGATCTCCTATCTATTCAGCTTCTTCAACTTCTTCCTCTTCTTCTCCAAAACCTCCTTGCCAAGGATCTCTTAGGGCTAAGAATGGTTTAGGGAATTATTCTTTAGGAAGAGTTTTAGCTAAAGGGGTTTGATCAAAAATCCTAGATGACCTAGTGAGGACCATGAAGTATAATGTGGAAAACTTGATCTACAACTAGGGATTCTCACACTTTTGGAGTTGCCAAATGTTGTATTAAGAGTACAAACTTAGGATTGTCAAGACCAGCATTCACCTTGACATGTAAATAACCAAGAAATGGGGTCCCACCAGGCATGCCAGAACTATTGTGTCCAAATCTTACAGCCTAGAAGAGAGTGTTTAGTCCTCTCCTATATTTAGGCAAAGTTGGGACATTTTTAGGTATGTGGGTGTGCCTATAGGTGGAAATGAACCTCTAGGTTTGAAGGGCTAGCTCCATATATGTGCATTTACAAAATGACCACATTTTAAACCATCTTGATAAAAGGAAAAGGGTTAGAAATGCATAAGGGAAATATGACATAAAAATGGTGATGCACCAAAATTATCCTCCACATGAATGTCATACATGATTGTATGATACACTAGAATGCAAACCTATTGCCAAGATATGAAAAGTTTTAACATAAATGTTTTAATGTAGAAGTGAGATGTATGAAATCACACAAGGTAAAGAAATTGAAATACAACTTGTATAGTTTAGAAAAGGTTATACACATGCAAAATCACATACATTTAGACACACTCTACATGACCTATTAGACTAAAACTCATATTCAAAATATGAAGGACAAAGGACACAAGGATGAAACCATCACTTGTTGTCACTATGTGTCTCTTACACACTCAAGCAATTATTTATAACTTGAAATGAATATACCTATGATTGATTGATTAAAAGAAAGAAATGATAAAATAATTCAGTAGGGCTTTGCCATACTTTTGTGGATGGATTTTACACTATCCCAAGGGTTGTATTTATAGCCAAGAGAAGAGAGAGAAGAGGAGGTCTTTGGCACCAGCAAGAGGAATCATTTTTGTTGGAAGTCTCCATCTTCAGCTATAACTGACTTTGTTGATGATGCTCATTAGGACATTTTGATTGATCCATGTCACCCTCTTGAATTCCGTTGGCTTGCCCTCTTGGAGATGTTTTTCAATAGTTGCTTAACAGAATAGAGTTATGTGGAGATGGTGCCAAAAATGGTTGCTATCAATGGAGCCACCTATTGGATATTTGTTTTGGCACCCAACTACTTCTCCTTGGCTTATCACGATGCACAATGGCATGGAAAGAAGTTATTTTTCTTCTATTTGGATGTCTTTCCTTTTTTATTTTTCCTCAAAGAATGACTTAGATTGGTGATTCTGAGTCATTGATCTATTGGGCATGGATGCCTATGGATCATTCTCCATTTGTCTCTCACTCATCGACTCTCCTCTAACTCATGTCATGTGGTAGCTTCTCATTTATCTAAACATGATGGTGTTAATAGCTCATTAAACTAAGTTTGTTAAGCTAAGTAGCCTTGGAAACCTCATTTGCACTTGTAGACCCATTCAAGTTCTCTGATTGCTTCAATTTGCTTATTTCAAGGTTGTCATTGCTCATGAATTATAAACTCATGAATTATAAACTTTGAGTCTTCACCTTTGGAGAACCTAGTTTGCACCATCCATGAGTAATTTGGGTTCATAAACCTGAATCACTTATACTCATAAAACCCCTGGAAGACAAGCATTGATGGAAATCTGATTTGCACTTGTCTTTGATTTAAGTCTTCAGGCTTTCTAAGGCTCCTTTGGGTTTTTCATGCTCCAAGTCTTTGGGCTTTTTGCTTGTCTTGGATTTTGAAAAGTGACCCTTCAAATTTTTTTGAAGGGCACTTGGCTAAAGAAAGTGACCTTTAAAAAAAAATTGAAGGGCACTTGGAGAGAGAAAGTGGCCCTTCATATTTTTTTTAAGGTTACTTGGCTTAGATTAGTCCCTTTGTAAGTTTTTTGAAGGTCACTTTGGGAAGAAGTGCCCATCGAAAAAGTTTGAAGGGCACTTGGGAGATGAAAAGTCACCTTTAAAAAAATCTGAAGGGAACTTTGAAGAAAAGTGTCCCTTCAAAAAAATTTGAAGGGCACTTAGAGGAGAGAGAAGGCCCTTTGGAATTTTTCAAAGGGAACTTTGGAAAGAGAAAGAAGCCTTCAAAACAATTTCAAAGGGAAAACATTAAGGAAAGTGACCCTTATAAACTTTTCCAAAGGGCACATAGGAGATGAAGTGTCCCTTCGGATAAGTCTGAAGGGAACTTGGAAGAAGAGAAGTGGGAAGAAAAGCTTCAAATAGTTACTTCAAGAAAGACTTGAAGAAGGATACTTTCAGACTTCTTATCTGAGATAAAAGGCCAAATGAATTAAATGGTTGGGGAGAGACAAGGAAGGCTTCCTGTAAAGGCTAGACAAAAACTTGAAATGAGAGAAAGACTTTTAGGAAGGATTCCTTGGGAAGGAGATAGATGGATAAAAATATTGTACTTAGCCAATTTTTGAGGGTGCAAAAATTGGCTAACAATACCTTCTTGTCTTCCATAGTGCTCTCAATAATATTAGGCTTCCTCTCAGTTGAAATTTCTTCTAGCTCATCAAGGAGCTTTGAAAATTCTTCCCAATCTTGGTCATTATCCTCCAAGGAAGATTCTTGATTCACCTTACTATGTACTTGGCCTTCAACTTGAAAAATCTACTTAAGCTCTTGAAAAAGCTCTATTTTCAGTTATCAATCATCTTTGTCTTCTTCATCCTTTAGAACTACTATCTCTTCAATCATGAAATGGTCATCCACAACCTCATGATTAGACATTAAGTGTTCTTCATGTAGCTCTTTCTTCAAATCTTGGGCACATTCCTCATGGATACACATCCCCTCAAATATGGAGGTAAGAGCTTATGAATTGTCCTTTTGTTCACCAAGGGGAGTCCCTATGGTGATCTCTTCCTCATAATCACTCATGAGGTCTTCTTGATCATCCATGACTTGAGCTTGTTCATCTTCACTTGCTCTTATCAAGATAGGCTCTTCTTATAAGATTTCATCTTTTCCACAAAGAAAGCATTCTTCATTATCAACCAAACAAGGAGATTCAACATAAGAACCTACCTCTTCTTCATCACTTAAGACCTCTTGAGGGATTTCAAATTGAAATTTAGATATCATAATCTGATCTTGTTTGTCAAGTGTTGTAAGATCTTCAACTTCTTTCATAGTAATGCCAATACTAGGCATCTTGAAATTTGGTGAATTAGCCCAATGAGGTTTCCAAAGAGTTGCATTCTCTTCAAGTAAGAGTTCTAAATTTTATTCAACCAGCTTCTCTTCTTTAGGTTCCCACACCATAGGTACATCAAGGCAAAGGGTGATGGGATGAGGAAATAAGGAACTAGTTGGTAGAGGTGGAACATAAGGCTCAAAATCAGATTGAGAATGCCAAGTAAGAGGTTCTTTGAGAAGCTATTGAGGAAGGGGAGATGGGGTATGTTTATGCATAAGATATTCTTTTGGGTATGAACTTTCCATCACACCTTGACTTATCAATTTCATCTTTGCTTCTAACTCCTCTATTTACTTGTCTAGGTTCTCTTGGAAAAGCTTTTCTTGAAGGCCATGGGAATCATCATGAGTACATGGAATGCATGAGGGATTCCATGGAACACAATAAGCTTCTTGATCAACTCCATTCTCCACTTCACACTCTTTGACAATGATTTTATCTTCCTTTTCCCATGACTCTACTATCTTCCTCCAACTTAGGATATTAGGATTAGAAGACTTTTCTTGAGGAAGGATGCGAGGAGTTTGTATAGGATCAAGAGTCTTCTCAACTTCATATTCTTTGTCAAAAATTTTCTCCTCTTTCTTTCCCCATGACTCCACCATCTTGTACCAATTTGAGACATTGGGATTATGAGTCTCTTTTTAAGGTGGTGGGGATGCATTGTGAGAGGGTAATGAGGGCTTGAACTCTACTTCTTTTACTGCAAATATGGACTAGTGTATATGCATATTTGCCAATTAAATCTACCTATCAACATTATCTTCAAACATAAGGTTTCTCTTTTCAATTTTCTCCTCCAAGTGATTGGTAAAAGGATGGTTTTTATAAGCTTGATTTGGATTATGAGTAGGGGTCATGTATGGTAGCTAGGAAACTTGGGGAAGCGGATATGAAGGTTGATAGTTATGGTGAGGTTGCCTTTCATGAACTCCTAGCATATCCTCTAAGGAAAAAACTAGACCACTCACATTAAGCATCTCACTTGTGAGCCTTTGCTAATTGGCGCTCTCAATAGGTACCCACTCTCTTTTGGCCAACTCTAATGCTTCTCTCACCTTATAAATGACATGATTATAAATCTCTATACCACATACTCTTTATGTGTCAATATCCAACATGTACCTCTCATAACCCATAAGTGTCTTCTTGAAAGTGGAAATGGGTTGGTTTTAGAAGTGGCTAGGTTAACTAGAAGGAGCAAAACATTGAGGAGACTAGTTATAAGACTAATATACCTCATGCATGGGCTGACAAGGATCATATTAGGGCTAATGAAAGTTATATTTAGGAGGTAAGGATCATGACAAGATTAACCAAAGACGTGTTCATATTTATATGGAGTGGCACAAGTTTACAATGTCTCACCAACTTGTAGGGAACAAAACTCAACACCAAAGTCAGCCATGAAACTTCATTAAAAGTAAGAACATAAAGAAATACAACGTTAAAAAATTTCAAAGGATAACTTGGGTTGCTTGAACAGCTGATGTATCTTAGGATTCACCATTGATGCTTTTATATATTCCTCTAAAGTCAGATTTTTGAGAGACAACACCAAAAATCTCTCAACCTCTTGGACCAAGAGTCCCATCGAGCGTGCCAAAAATAATTTTTAATCAAATTTGATTTTTTAGTCAAATTGGGGCATCTATAGGTAAAAACTTGACTTTATAGGTTTATAGGATGTCTAATATATTGTCATGGTGTGTATTACATGTTATTTAAAGTCACTTGATGTTGTACTAGCCTTGGTCATTAGTTATTTTGGTTCTTATATCATTTTTGGGTCATCTTGATGTCAAAAAAGGTGCATTTAATTCTTTATACAGGTTTAATGGTAAATGTGAAGGTTAAAAAAATTTATTTCATTCCCCATATGTCCCTATAAGTCTTAATTAAATGACAAAACTGAAATATGGTAGGTTATGCAGAAGAAAAGGTAATTTTCTAGTGAAAAGAGAAGAAAATAGCAATTATATAACCTAATTGTGAAGTGTGCCACTTTAAAAAGGTTTAAATGTGACTATTAATCTTACCCACACTCATTTACATGCTTTAATTGAATTAGAAGTGTCATTTCTTCCTCAAAACCGTTCATCTTTCTTCTCACCCTTCTTGGCAAGCAAAAGTGACTTGCATGTTTATACATGGTACGAATAGCTCATGAGGTTTGAGGAAAAATTTTATTAAGAGATTATATTACACTTTTATACCTTAATTTTAATATAATTATTTTGAAAATTTATCAATTATGCTTTATGAGCCATTGCTAACAAGTTGACTATGCAAATCTACCTGCTAATCTATATACCCCATGAGTTTCACCTTAGTTTGGAGAATTCTATAATAAAAGTTACTAAGTTTGATGAAAATTATTTTTAAATCATATTAAAATTATTCCCATGATTTTTTTCACTTTTCAAGTTGATTTGGTGATCAAATAACCTAAAATTTATAAACTGGTCTCTTTTGAGTACAATGGGTAGTTTTCACCAGTTTCAAGAACTTTATGCTTCTCCATGGATTCATATGGTTGTGTTTATGTCTCTTATATGTTTTAAATTTCCTCTTTATTCTCCCTCAACATTTAAACCTCTTTTCCCAAAGAAATCCATATAAAGTTGCTACTTGTTAGTCAATCTACCATGCAAATGCTCATTTACAGGTATTTAAAGGGAAATTTTATGTTGAAAATAGGATATATTGATTTGACCCAAGTCTTCACAAGTTATATAAAATCCAAGTTCACATTGGAGGGAGTTTTGGCTTGTTCATGAAGATTTTTTACATGCATATTATTCTAATTCTCCCCACTGCCTGTGTATGGCTCCATCACCACCTACAGGTGGCCTAAGTAGAGAGGTTAAAACCCATATGGGAAGGTTGAAACATTTTTTAAACCATCCTTGAGTTATTAACATGATGAATTATCATGTTAAACTTGTCTAGAGAGTTGAATTGATGAATAATGATATGGCTGGTCTTAGGGATCAAATCCCTAAATAGTTAAAATAAAGACCCTAAAGTGTTTTGAGAATAAAATTTAGCATGGCTACATGAGCTCTTGATACATAAAAATGTGTCTAACCTATATTATCTACATTTTTCAATCACTTTACCAAGTTGTAAGGGCAGAGGATAAGTGGAAGATAGTGTTTGAGAGGCCCAAGGTTGCTCATAAAACCACTAAAATCAAATAGTGACATCTATAGATTTTGAGTTTTGAATGGCTTTTGACATTAACAAGAATAAATGAAACTTATCTTCATGTTTTTAATCTTCCAATGGATGTAATTATATATACATGAGCATGGAATCATTAGGATGATGAATAGGAAGTGTTTCAAGTCTCAAGCACTCCTACAGGTGTTTGTACATAGGGATAAGATACCTCAGTCAAACAGTGACCCAATTTGATATATGAATGGTGTTTTAAGGCTTTAAATAAGGATAATAGTTCAAATACATATATTTTTACCTATAGTGACTCATTTAATATCCCTAATCATCATGATCAACCTCAGTAGTACCTAATAAACACCTATAGGAATCACGAGCATAGGGTTTCACTATCAAGTGAGAAGGAACTCAGTTTGTGATTTTAAGAGACATGTAAAGGGAATAGATAAATTATATTTATAATACAAACTTTTGGTCACTTTATTAAAATTCATGATCACCTTAAATAACTTTAAACATGAAGCCAAGTCTATGCAGACCCCTCTCAACTCTAAGTACACCTATAGCGAACCTTAAATGACTGTGACAGGCAGTGGCTAAAAAGTGATTTTTGAATATTTATATTGAACTAGTATGAATGAAAATAGATACTAAATGTTTTATATAAAATCAAGTATTTTTTTTACCCTATTCTCAAACATAATTCATAAACACACACCTACAGAAGCAAAAGCAGGGGTATCCCCAAGTAAAAACACAGTCAAGAAAGGTACATTAGTCCTAGGAATATAAAGTGTGTGAATCGGTTGAAATGATAAGGTAGAACTATGGACTCCTTTAATACCATTATGACCTCCATGGGTTATTTTCAAGTTAAAATCATGCCAATAAAGGAGCCCAAGCATGCATAACATGGCCTATTGGAAGAACCATGCACACAATTTTCTACACAGGCATGTCTTGAGGCTTTATGGAAGTTGGAAGATCTAGGCTTATCACCAAGGACTCAAATTTTGTATAGGTAACCTAAAATAATTATATAAACTCCTATAACATTAACCATTTTTTGAAAAGGGAGGGGTTTTCCCTCTATTTTGTCTCAGATAGAGGACACTCCCCTCAATGTAAACCCTGATAGTTTTTTGAAAACTATGGTAAATGGATGGATAGGAAGCTGGTTAGACCTTTCAGTAAGGATTGATGAGATAAATATTACCTATTAAAATCATGGAAACCAAATTAGAAATGGTGGAACTAAATAGGGTGCTCCATGCCCACAAACTTGCAAGCAGGCCTACTAGGTAGGTTAAGGCCTAGAAGCCAAATAGAGGGTCAAAACCATTATTAGCATGAGATTAACTTCCAACTTATTGGAACATGTCTATGGAGGAATTATAGGTGTGTTTGAACCATCAAGTGGCAAATTAATCCATCAAAGGTCATTCTAAACTCTAAGGTGTAGTCAAACCTATTAAGCAAGGGTTAAACATAAAGCCAAGGAGGAGTCACTTGCATTTTTAGCATAAAGTGAGCTTTACAATGAATTGAAACATGTTTATAAGGTCAATATATAGATTTTTTAACCTTTTAGATGTATGGAAAACATAAAAAGAAAATTATTTTGGCCTTTAAGTCACAAGCAGACTATTATGCATGGTGAGACCTAGGAGTCAAATATGAGGCCATTTTCAATTTCAGCATTGGGAAAGCATTCAAGTGGATTGTGATATGTTTGTAGGATATTTCCAGATGTATTCAAGCTAATATATTCAAAAGAAACCATGAAAAGGTCATTTTTAAACTCAAAACCCATTCAAACTTGCAGGAAGGAGGAAAACAAACTCAGTAGGAGAACTTTGAATGCTCACACCTTTCATGATGATTTACATGGAGACCAGAGACATTCATAAGAGTTATATGAGGTCCCTATCAAATACTTTTTATCATTATTTTGAAATTTGAATGTCTAAACTTTATGAACAATGCTTAAGACCAAAATAGGTCTAAAACCCTTGAAAACCCTTGCCTGAGACCCGATTGGGAAAATGGAGTTGGATATGCATTATAATGGACCATTTTGAGAATAATATCTATTGGAACTTGCATAGGACTCCCTCAATCTCCATCACATGCTTTTGTCTGCACAAATTTGTATGGATAGGGGTAGAAATAGGGTATTTCTCATTATTTTATGTTTTTTGTAGGTTCTATGATATTTCAAGAGATGATAATCACATGGTATGGAAGATTGAGACTTAGATAACTCCTAATGTAAATTTCATGCCTTTAAAATACTATTAAGTGTCTCCATGTGATTCAACTCAGCCAGTCAAAACTAGCCTATTAGACAATCTAATGAGAAGGATGGAAATATTTAAGTGAGCTCATTTTAAGGTGTCCCTAATGATTATAATGCCATGGATGGCTTTTACACATGTCATCCACTACCTTTTATGGATTTTCATGGAAAACTTATGCCTTTTCAGAAGCCAAGTGTGCATGGTGCATGAAAAGAGAGTTTTCTAGATAGCAAATAATAATTACTCACTTCTAGGGTTTCTAGATGACTAAGCCTATAAAAATTTCATGGAGAGGAATGTATAATAATCTCCCATTCCATTCTAATAATTTTACATGCTCTTAATCAATTACAAGGCATTCAAATAGCTCCAAATCATGAAGGCAATTTTTTGAGTAGTTTGAGGAGTTTCTTGCCACTTTTCATGACGTTTATGCCTTGACTTGACACTTGTGATTATATACCTTGCATGGTTAATCCCATATCCTCTTCTCATGTATAATTAACTACTTATCTTAGCTTGACAAGTTTCTTTGTGACCCTTGTAATTTTCTTCTTCTGTCCCTCTCTTAAATTTTATAACAACTAGCCATTTTGTCATTATATTAGATGTTCCACCTAAGTATGGCAAATCCCTACTCAAATTTGTGCCTTTTGATAAATAATAAAACTTATTTTTACCTCTTTTATGACTATTCTTAGTGTGTTCATTTGGAATATTTGATTTCTCATAAGTGAAGACTATGGATTCCTTACCATGTTTTGTCATTCTATCATCCTATTTACAATTAGAAAGCTTCTTCTTTCAAGGTAGGTGAAGTTTTTTAGGAGATTTAAAGGATTTAGTGAGTTATTATTTTCATTATTTCCCTCATAGTCCTCTTTTCTAGTCCTCTTAGCTCTGCACATTCATCCATAACCTCATAATTTAGCATTGATGTGAGAAGATGAAGATTGGAGAAGTGTATGTTCAGTTTGTCCTTTGATTTCAAGTGTAATATGAATATGGATAGATGTCATCATGTTATTTTTTGTATCACCTCCCTTATATTAGTTTTATTTTGGTTATCCTTCTCACTTTTCACCCCCCAAGTTTAGTGGTAATTACAATCTAAAGTGGTACATCAAGGGAGACAGTCGTATCTAGAGATTCACCTCATTCCCTAGGTTGCCCACAAGCCTAGAGGTGATTCCATTATGGAAATTAGATGAGGAGAGATTTTCATCTCCTAAAAGGGTGCAAATCCAAGTGATAATAGTTTTTGGCATGCTCGGTGGGACTCTTGATCCAAGAGGTTGAGAGATTTTTGGTGTTGTCTCTTAATAATCAGCCTTTAGAGGCATATATCAAAGCATCAATGGTGAATTTGAAGATACATCATCTGGTCAAGCTACCCATTTTATCCTTTGAAGATTATTATCAATGTATTTCTTTATTTTTTTGCTTTCAATTAAGTTTCATAGCTGACTTTGGAGTTGGGTTTTGTTCTCTATAAGTTGGTGAGATATTGCAAGTTTGTGTCATTCCTTATCAATATAAACAATTCTTTGGCCAATCTTGTCATGATCCTTACCAACCTCAATATGACTTTCACCAGCCCCACTATGATCCTTTTCAACCCATGCATGAAGTATATCAGTCCTATAACCAGCCTCCTTAATGTTTTGCTACTCCTAGTCAACCTAGCCACTTCTCAAACCAACCCATTTCCACTTTCAAGAAGACACTTTTGGGCTATGAGAGGTACATGTTCGATATTTGCACATAAAGAGTATGTGGTATAGATATTCCTAATCATGTCATTCATAAGGTGAGAGAATAATTAGTCTTAGTCAAAAGAGATTGGGTACCTGTTGAGAGAGCTAATTGGAAAAGTCTCACAAGTGAGATGTTTGATGTGAGTGGTCTACTTTATTACTTAGAGGATAGGCTAGCAGTTCATGAAAGGCAACCTCACCATACCTATCAACCTTCATATCCACTTCCCCAAGTTTCCTACCTGATATACATGACCCCTACTCATAAACCAAATCAAGCCTATCAAAGTCATCCTTTTTCCAATCAGTTAGAGGAGAGAATTGAAAAGAGAAACCTTATGTTTGAAGCTAATCTTGATAGGTAGATTGAATTATAAAATACGCATATGTAGCAGTCCATGTTGGTAGAAAAATAAGTAGAGTTCAAGCCCTCATTTCAATCTCATAATGCATCCCCACCACCTCAAAAAGAGACTCATAATCCTAGTGTCTTAAGTTAGAACAAGATGGTAGAGTCATGGGGAAAGAAAAAGGAGAAAAGTCTTGACAAAGAATGTCAAGTTGAGAAGACTCATGATCCTATATAAACTCCTCTCATTTATAATCCTAATATCCTAAGCTGGAGCAAGATAGTAGAGTCATGGGAAAAGAAGGAAGATAAAAGCATTGTCAAAGAGTGTGAAGTGGATAATGGAGTTGATCGTTTGTAAATCCCCCGCCCTTCCTCAAGAAGCTTCTTGTGTTCCATGGAAGCCCTCATGCATTTCATATGTTCATGATGATTCATATGACCTTTAACAAAAGCTTTTCCAAGAGAACCTATCCAAGCAAATAGAGGAGTTAGAATCAAAGAAGAAATTACTAAGTCAAGGCATGATGGAAGGTTTAGACCCAAAAAAAATATCCTATACCTAAACACACCACATCTCCCCTTCCTCAAAAGCTTCCAAAAGAGCCTCTTACTTTGCATTCTCAATCTAATTTTTAGGCCTATGTCCCACCTCCACCAACTAGTTCCTTTTGTCCTCATCCCATCACCGTATGACTTGATGGACACGTGTTGTGGGAACCTAAAGAAGAGTAGTTGGTTGAATAAAATACAAAACTCTTACTTGAAGAGAATGCAACTTCTTCATAGCCTCATTGGGCTAAGTCACCAAATTTCAAGATGCCTAATCTTGGCATCACCATGAAAGAAGTTGAATATCTTTCAACCCTTGACAAACAAGATCAAATTATGATAGTTGAGGTTAAATTTGAAATCCCTCAAGAGGCCTTAAGTGATGAATAAGAGGTAGGTTCTTATTTTGAATCTCATTATTTGGTTGATAATGAATAATGATTTCTTTGTTGCAAAGAGGAAATCTTGAAAGAAGATCCTATCTTTATCATAGCAAGTGAAGATGAACAAGCTCAAGTCATGGTTGATAAAGAAGTCCTCATGAGTGATTATGAGTAATAAATCACCATAGGGACTCCCCTTCACAAACAAAAGGACAATTCACAATCTCTTACCTCCATATTTTAGGGGATGTATATCCATGAGGAATGTGCCCAAGATTTCAAGAAAGAACTACATGAAGAATAATCAATGTCTGATCATGAGGTTGTGTATGACCATTTCAAGATGGAAGAGGTAGTGGTTTTAAAGGATGAAGAAGACAAAGATGATTGGCAACTACAAATAGAGATATTTCAAGAGCTTGAGGAGCTTTGCCAAGTTGAAGAACAAGTACATGGCAAGGTGAATAAATTATCATCCTTGAAGGATAATGACCAAGATTGGGAAGAATTTGTAAAGCTCCTTGATGAGCTAGAAGAACTTGTAGCTAAGAGGAATCCCAATCTTATTGAAAGCACTATGGAAGATAAGAAGGTATGCCTTGTTGAATCACTATTAGGGGTCAAAATGGAGGATCCACAAGACAAATTTGAGGTTGTTTGGATGCAAGAATAATTCATCCCCATAGATAATTTATTTGGAGCTACTTGGTTCTCATTGAATATCATACTAATTAAGTTGTAAAACATTGTGCAAAAGTTGGAGGCATCAATGCTCGAGATCAAAAAGATACATGCCTCACTAAATCCTTCATGTCATAAAGAAAGAAAATTTTCAAACTTCCCTTTTTATCAAAAAGGGAGGTATGTTTATTTTTTTACTTATATATAATAGGTTATTATTTGATTCCCCTAAGTGCCTTGAGCACATGTGTGTGTGTTTTCTTTCTTTTTTATGTTTGTCTTTTGCTTTGTGTGGTTGAGGTAGTCATTAGTATTATTTGTCTTGATTAAAGTTTTTAGTAAATGTTCAAAGTCTTCTTGTTTGTCTTAGCTTTAAATGACTCCTAAGCCCAATGGACTGATAAGGCTACTAGTCTAGTTAGTATAGCAGGCATACTGGTCTAGTCTAGTTAGCTTTAAGTGTCATTTCTTTCTCAAAATTGTTCATCTCTCTTCTCCCCTTCTTGGAAAGCAAAACTGACTTACAGGTTTGTACTTGGTAAGGATAGCTCATGAGATTTTAGGAAAAATTCTCTTGGTATATGATATGACACTTTGATACATTCATTTTAATATAAATATTTTGAAAATTGATCAAATTTTATTTATGAACCATTGATAACAAGTTGATTGTGTAAATTTACTTGCTAATTTGTACAACCCATGAGTTTTGCCTTAGTTTGGATAATTCCATAAGAAACAATTGTTGAGTATGATATAATATGATTTTTACATCCTCATAAAATTATTACCATGCTTTTTTTCACATTTCAAGTTGATTTGGTAGGCAAATAACCTCAAATTTGTAGACTAGTCTCTTTTGAGTATAATGGGTAGTTTTCACCAATTTAAAGAACTTTATGCTTCTCTATGGATTCATATGGTTGTTTTAATGTCTCTTATATATTTTCAAGGTCTTATTGATTATAAATCCACATTTAAACCTCTTTTCCCAAAGTAATACATATAGAATTGCAGTCATATGCTACTTGCTAGTTAATCTGCCATGTAAATGCTCTTTTATAGGTGTTCAAATGGAAATTTTATGTTGAAAATAGGCTATATTGATTTGACCCAAGTCTTCAAAAGTTATATAAAATCCATGTTCACATTTTATGGAGTTTTTTCTTGTTCATTAATCTTTTCCCATGCATATTCTTCTAATTTTGCCCACTGCCTGTGTATGGCTCCATCACCACCTATAGGTGGCCTGACCAGAGAGGTTAAAACCCATATGGAAAGGTTTAAACATTGGTTAACACCCTCTTTAATGTAGTAACATGATGAAGGATAATGATAAACTTATATAGAGATTTGAATTATTGAATAAGGTTGAAGGTTACCTTAAAAAATGATATGATTGGTCTTAGGGATCAAATCCCTAAATAGGCAAAATAGAGATCCTAAAGTGTTTTGAGAATAACATTTGGTATGGATAAATGAGCTCTTGACACATCCAAATGTGTCTAAACTATAGTATCTACATTGGATAACCACTTTCCCAAGTTGGAAGGATAGCGGATAAGTGGAAGATAGTGTCTGAGAGGCCCAAGGTTGCTCATAAAACCACTAAAATCAAATAGTGGCATTTATATATTTTGAGTTTTGAATGGCTTTTAACATTATCAAGAATAATTGAAACTTATCTTCATGTAATTAATGGTCTAATGGATGTAATTATATATATATATATATATATGATCATGGAATAATTAGGATGATGAATAATAAGTGTTTCAAGTCTCAAGCACACCTACAAGTGTTTGTACATAGGGATAAGATAACTCAGTCAAGACAGTGACCCAATTTGATATCTAAATGGTGTTTTAAAGATTTCAAGAAGGATACTAGTTAAAATACATATATTATGACCTATAAGAACTCATTTAATATCCCTAATCATCATTATCAACCTCAGTAACACCTCATAAACACCTACAGGAATCATGAGGATAGGGTTTCACTGTCAAGGGAGAAAGAACTCAGTTTGTGAGTTCAAGAGACATGTAAATGGCATAGATAAATTAGAGTGATGAGACAAAATTTTGGTCACCTTATTCAAATTCATGATCACATTATGGTACTTGAAACATAAATCCAAGTCTATTAAAAACCCTCTCAACCCTAAGTACACCTACAGCCAACCTTAGATGACTATGATAGGCAGTGGCTAGAAAGTGATGTTGGAATATTTTCATTGAATGAGTATGAGTGAAAATAGATAATAAATGGTTAAAATAAACTAAATTAGGGTGTGTATACCATTTTATCAAACTTAATTCATAAATACACACCTACAAGAGCAAAATCAAGCGTATCCCCAAGTGAAAACATAGTCAAGAAAGGTACATCAGTCCTAGGAATATAAAGTGTATGAATGGGTTGAAATGATAAGGAAGACCTATGGACTCCTTATTTTAGAAAATTATGACATCCATGGGTTATTTTAAAGTTAAAATCATTCCAATAAAGGATCCCAATCATGCATGACATGGCCTATTAGAAGAACCTTACACATAGTTTTCTACACAAGCCTATCTTGAGGATTTATGGAAGCTGGAAGATCTAGGCTTGTCACCAAGGAATAAAATTTTGTAGAGGGAATATAAAATACTTATATAATCTCTTATAACATTCACCATTTTTTGATAAGGTAGGGGAGTGCCCTCTATTTTGTCTCAGACAGAGGACATTCCCCTCAATGTAAACCCTAACAGTTTTTTGAAAAAGATGGTAGATGGATGGATGGGGAGATGGTTAGACATTTTAGTAAGGATTGATGAGATACATATTTCCTACTAAAATAATTTAAATAAAACTAGAAATGGTGTAATTTAACAGGCTACTCCATGCCCTCAAACTTGCAAGCAGGCCTATTAGGCAGGTTAAGGCCTAGAAGCCAAATAGAGGGTCAAAACCATTGTTAGCATGAGATGAAATTCCCAACTTGTTGTAACATGTCTATGGAGGCATTAAAGGTGTTTTTGAACCATAAAGAGGAAAATCAATCCATAAAATTTCATTCTAAACTCTAAGTTACAGTCAAACCTATTAAGCAAGGGTTAAGCATAAAGCCAAGCGAGGAGTCACTTGCATTTCTAGATTAAAATGAGATTTACAATGAATTGAAACATGTTTATAAGGTTAATATAGAGATTTTTGAACCTTTTAGATGCAGTGAAAACATTAAAAAAATTCATTTTTGGATTTATGGTACAAGCAAACTATTATGCATGGTGAGACCTAGGAGTCAAAGAGGAGGCCATATTCAATTCCAACTTTGGGAAATCATTCAAGTGGATTGGGATATATTTGTAGGATCTTTTTAGATGTGTTCAAGATGGTAGATGACAAATAAACCATGAAAAGGTAATTTTTGAGCTCAAAACCCATTTAGACTTGTAAGAAGGAGGAAAATAAACTCGATAGGAGAACTTTGATGATAGATTTATGGAATGAGTTAGTCTATTGATTAGTGCCCTCATAGGCCTCTTTTCTAGTCCTCTTAGCTTTACACTTCATCCATAACTTCACAATGTAACATTGATGTGGGAAGATAAAGATTGGAGAAGTGTATGTTTAGTTTGTCCTTTGATTTTAAGTGTAATATGCATATGGTTAGATGTCATCAGTCAATTTGGTATATCACTCCCTTAGGTTAGTTTGGTTTTAGTGATCTCTCTCCCTTTTCACCCCCCCCACCAATTTTAGTGGTAGTTGCAATCCAAAGTGATACATCAAGGGATTTAGCCCTATTTAGAGATTCACCTCATTCCTTAGGCTACCCACAAGCCTAGAGGTGATTCTATTGTACCACTTAGATGAGGAGAGATTTTTCATCTCCTTAAAGGGTGCAAATCTAAGTGAAAATAGGTCACACATGGTCAAAATATATTTATACTATTTTAAATCTCCATATGTGATCAGGGGCATATCATGGCATCCAATACTTTCTCATAATCCTTAGAGACTTTTAGAACATATCCATACTAATTTTCTTCTTCAATTCTACTCAGATTACCTTCAACTTACCTCTAAAACATGGTCACTCAATCTTCTATTACATTCAACAAAACATAGTCAACTTCTAAGTAATTGTTCATACTGAAGATAGATTGGTCAAACCTCCAAAATTGATATAGATATTCTTCATGGAGTCTAAAACACTCTCCAATAGTTATTTCATATTTAAACATCAAAATATTATCAATAACAACTCAATAATCCTTCTTGGGTCACTTGTATAATATGGTCAAACACATAGTCAACTTTTGAGCTTAACATATTTGACTGTAAAAACATTAAACCTTCTAACTCACTTATCTAGATGTGCCTTGAAGTCCTTTTCAAATTTTATTTTTACATCACCTTCAAATTCATTCTAGATCAAGAGATATTAGCAAAATACTATCGACTATTTTTCCCTTTTGCTAATTCAAATGTTAATGATCACTGGTTAATGTAAAATCATCTGCAGACACATGTCTTCATCTCATGTCCTTACATAGCTTACTCAAACATGCTCTATCAATATTTTTAGAAGTTTCTTGACTTTAAATATTTAACTCTCACAATTTATCATTTATATATGCCTACATGATTAAGACACTTGGCACCCCCTCATGCTTTCTGACCACATTATTGTTAGTCCCTGCTCTTGCACCACTTGGCAGTCCCACATGTCATTGATATTCTATTAAATCATTATGATTAAGACACATGTCACTAACACATGTAATCCTAGGAACCTTTGATGTGTTTACTTTATGCATGTTTTTAGATCATAATTTAGATGATGAACACTCGCCATTAGATCTATCTTGACTAGTTGACCCTAGATTTCAATGCAGTTAAACTTAATGGTCTTTGGCACATCATAGTCTATAAGAGAAAATTTTAAGGTTTATAACTTTAGAAATAAAAAAATTAAAGATTCTAAATCTTTAGAGTACCTTCTCGGCACTATAGAAAATATCTCCATGAAAACCTTTGACCACTATTGACTTTTTGAGTACCTACACTAAATGCACAAACTTACTAGTTTATTTGTATCTGCTTGACATGTAGTGATGGTCTGGCTTCTCTTAATATATAATATGTATGTTTCTCCTTCAAAATGATCAAATGATACACTATAACTTCACCAAGGCATAAATGGATACCTCATAACCTCTTCTTTGTCCTTACTAATCTACACATATACCATATACTCTCAAAGCTATCAAACACAACTTCTTTATCATTCATGCACTAGTACCACATGCTCTCTTTGACATCAATGATAACCTAAGACATCAATGACCATGCACAACATATGTAGGGTTTATTAAGGTACCATAATTAACACCATAATAGGAGTAGTGACCACATCGGTCGCACCACCAATGGAGATGCCAACGGTGAGAGAAAATAGAAGGTGGTCATCTAGGATGAGCCATCAATCAACCCAAGGTATAGATGGTATATAGAGGCACCACTAAGGAGAGGCCCAAGATGTATATGGGTGGTGACTCCATGGTTTTTTTAATTTGAAGGCATCACATGGATGAGGTGCTCAGGGGGTGAGCCAATGAAGAGACCGTGCTTGGTGGATGAGCAGATAGGGAGATGGTGATTGGTAACACTAGGATACGTAATAAATGTTGTAATTTTTTATATAATATACTAGTTGTATATGATTTTAGATAGATATATTTTAATATGTATATGTGATATGATATCTATCTGATTTGAATTTTTTAGATTATATGAATGAGGAGGTTATATGGGGATCCCTGGTTATTGGATCACACCATGATATTCTGGATGGGGTCTGGCACCATATGACCCCACCACAATAGATGATCTTATGGTACCATATTCCCCAGCTTAGGTAAGATAGTTTAGACTAGTGGTGGAAGATGCAAGGTAGTTATAGGCATGTAAAGATAGGCTACAACCACCAGTAAGGGTGGGAGTAGGAGAGGCATAGGCTTGATAGGATTTGGCTTGGGAGAGAGTCACACATATGGCTATCGCTATATAGTTGGAATAGGTTCAAGCCTAGATGGCCAACATACAGGGATAGGAAGTGGATTTGAGATCTCAAATAACCTAATTATAGCACACTATTCAGAGGGAAGAGTTTGAGGTATCTATGGGTAGCATGGCTAGGCCATGAAATAGACATGATGGAGCCCAGCCATAGAGCTGGAGCGATGTATTTTTATACTTTATATTAAAACACATTATATATAGAGATATTCTATTTTGGCAGTTGGATGTTGATCTTATGCATTATATTTTGGTTATGGTTATGGGTACATGGATATATTTATTTCTATCACATGTATTCTTTTTTTTTGTATATGTTATAGGAAATATATGTGTTGTTTTTTATTTTCTAGAATTATGTACTACACATGCATGGTTAAAAAGAAATAGGCAAAAAAGACTTAGAAAAGTATAATTAATCAAAAACGAATGTACTACACACTATATCATGATAAGAAATGTGTAATAATAAAATGTGACTAAGTATAATAAACCAAAAAGTGGTAAGCAAAAGGGGAAAATGTTTTTAAACCATGAAAAATATTAGCACCAAATTAAAATAAGTAAAATCACACTAAATCGCGTTGGGAATTATGACAATAATGTAATTACATGGAAAGCACATGAAATATTAATGGTATAAAAACAAATCTATTAAGTCAATCAATCATACTAAATCATGTTGGGAAGTATAAAAGATAAACAAAATTGGTTAAATGGTCTGGAATTAATCACACTAATTCAAGTTGGGAAGTATGAAAAACTTTAATAAAAATGATTGGATTCTTACATGCAATCAGAAAATAAGAAGATAGAAGATGAAAGATTAATTAAGCAGTAAACATACTAAATCAAGATGGGAGTCATGTCAATGATGTGTAACTCATAATCAATCACATCTTATCTCAATTTGACACATGCAATTTCATTGTGACTTGGGTATTGGAAAATTGTGTGAGAAAGGCCAGGTCCTATCCATGGTCTTATACTAAAACTCACAAAGGGAACACCAATGAGGTGGAAATAATTTAAAAATGTGGAAACAATGGGATGTTTATAATGGTAATGTGAAAATTTTGGTGATTTGTGAGGAAAACCAAGTCATATCCATGGTCTTACAATACAAGTCACAAACGAAATCCCTAGCAGAGTGATTAGTGAACAAAACAATATTTCTCAAGGGGAAATATTAGGGTTATAAGGAGTGAAAAATGGAAAAAAGTAAAAATCATAACATAGGCATCTTATGAGAAGACCTTAGAAAGCATGAGGCACATAAAGGACATGAGAAGACACTAAATGACTAGTGACCATCAATAATAAAGGATACCTATTTGTTATAGGCACAAAGCTATGTACATAAATAAGTGTGGTACTAAGATCAGCTCATGTTGGTAGTTTTGAACAAGAAAATTAAAATAGACCTACCTTCCCACAACATGTTCCCCATTCTTCAGAACCCCTTACAGAGTTGTTGATCTATTGTGAAGATTGGGTAGTTATGTGAGAAAGTAGGTAGCACTATAAGATTTTTTTATTCTCATTTTCTAATATGTTGGTCTACTACACCCCAATGGACCTTAGATCTATTATGAGGCCAACTGTGAAGTTTGAGCTTCGATTAGAAAGAGGATTTGTGCTTAAAATCATTTATTTTAGTGTGATTTGACTTCTGAAAATTTTAAATGTTTCTTTTTAGATCCTTTCCTTTTGTTAAAAGATTTGGCTTTTGAATATTTTATGGATTTTAAGATTCCTCCTCCATATGAACTTGGAATGACCAATCATGAAAGATAGAGTGATACACATGAATGAGTTTTGGGATTTAGCTAAAGTAAGCTAAGCATTTAAAGATATGGCTGACTAGAACACTTAGGCTTAACTATAAACCAGCATGTTATCTCAAGTCTCAACCATGTGTATGCTTAGTTTGTGAAAGGGAAAAGGGGAAGAAGGGGAGATCTAAAGTGGATCGGTAAAAATGAGATTTTAATAAGATGAATTGTTTGTTAACTGATCACATGGTAAATGAGGAATGACTAAAGGGATCAAGGTTTGTATGACCAAGTCACCATAATAATTATCCATGTTTATAGAGATAAGAAAGCAAATAATCATGAAAAAGAACAAGATAACCATAAGAAATGAACTCAAGAAGAATGAGTATCTAATTATGAAAAATAATCCATAAGAGAACATAAGAAGAATAATGACAGCATAAGCAACATGTTATGCAAAAAAAAAGTCACCATGTAATAATCTAGCATGATGTCAGATGATAAAAATAGATAAATGTAAAGTTGGAGCACATGTCCAAACAAAATGAGGAAATAAATGTAAGAACACCATGTTTGTGTTCATAAGTACTGATATATTTGTCCACACACATTATCCATAACATCTGATAAGTCTCTATGAAGTTGAATGTGAACTATAGCTAAAGTCTCATCGATCTTTAGGGAAAATTAAGAAAATAATTCACATCAAATCTCTTTGATAGAAATTGTAAGAATGCTTGAAGGATAATGTTGATGAGGGATATCATTAAGGGGATGTTTAGGATAAGGCATGGGAATGGATTTTGAGGGAGACAAGGGGTCATCTATCGGGAAGGTGACACCGATGGAGTCACCGATGGAGAGGGATCCATAAGTGAGGGAAGGTCCATGGGTGAGGGACTCGTAGGTAGAGATGGAACCATAAGAGGTAGAGCCATGGGGAAAGAAGGGGGAGACTTCTTGTGAGGGTGACCTATGGAAGGAAGGGTAGTAGGTTCGATAATGGTTATGAGGTGATCCTTTAGATACTGATGAAAGATGCAGCATCAATCAGTGTGATGTGTACTAATTTGGTGATGGAGACTATATACCTATCCATATTTGGGAAGATATTCAAGTAACACTTTCAAGGGAGGTATAGCCTTGTCTGTGGGCTGAGGAATGGTGGGATGCAAGGTGTCAATATATTTATAAAACTTATGATAATGTGTGGATGAATGATTATCTGTGTCATAGAAGCAACATATACATTTGTGAGTAGATTTGGTAGGTGTATTCATAGGAGGAGTGGAAACAGAAACTAAGGAAGATTGGTATAATGAATAGTCTCTAATCCAGTGACTAGTAACCTTATGAATATCACAATATGGCTAATTAGCCCATTTTTTGGGCAAAAGATCAAGTTACATTAAAGGGAGAAAACCATCATCAAGAGAAGGTGGGGTTAGTGGAGATATTGGTCAAGGCTCGACTAAAGGAGCAATAAGATCATAAATAGGAAGAGACTCAGCTATAGAGGGAGTGGGAATATGATCCATATTGGGCTTGGTTGAGGGAGTTGATGGATGCATAGAAGGCTAAATGATGGTCATAATCATCTCAAGGATAAGTCGGCTAGAGGGATCTTGGTATCTAGTAAAGTGATAAGGACCAGTCAAGCATGATCCATAAACATACTCCTATGAGGTTCTTTAAAATTTAGAAGTGTGTGCACCATCTCTACCCTATGATCAAGAGGAAAATTCATAAAATTAGGAATGGTATAGGATGGAATATGAGAAGACATACTAAAATACTAAATTAAAGAGGAACAATAATTCATAATTTAAGCATCTCAAGCCTGAACAAGACCTCCTAAGAATGGATCATCTAAGTTATAACCATCATATTAATTAGGTGTATGAATATCAATGGCATAGGTAGGGATGACTTAGTCATCTGATGTGGTGTGATGAATGGAATGTTGAGTCTTAGTTAAGACAATGGGTATATCATCACAAGGTGGTTGATGGGAATGAGGTTTCAAATAAGGGGAAAGCTAAGAAATGAGATGAGGTGAGAGATCTGAGGTTTTAATATTTAGTTTCATATCATCAAGATCATCTTCATCAAAATATAAGAGGTTAGGGGGTATATTCCTAATGAGTTCAGGGTAACCATTGTAACCTCAGGTGGAATTGACAAGAAAGTTAAACAATTGAGATTCATAAAATAGAATTCTTGGCAAGGGTTCAAGGGTAAAAATTTTGAATACACCGTGGTCTTGGAATTATTCAAAATAACAAGGATTGGTGTCACCATGAATCTTATAGATGGCTCCATTATGAGCAAATTTGACACATTGGCAAGTAGAAGAGGCAATTGATCTCATGAGATGATTCCATAGCCTACCAAGAAGAATGTTTTAAGATAAAGGAAAGTTTAAGATCATCACCTTCATGTGAATGGTGACAGGTGGGATGGTAATGGGGAGCCACACACAACCTAAAAGAGGCATTTGCCTTTAGTCATAGCCTTTACATGTGCTACATGTGTACTTAAGATTACATTCATAATATCCAAGTGTTTTGATAATATTAAGATAGGAAACATAAGTGCCAAAACTCTCGTCAATCAAGGCATGATTGACTTGGATATTACCAATTTGGAAATTGATAAAAAGAGGAGGATCATCCACACAAAGTAGAATATCATCAGGGATCATAGAAGCATTGGGGAATTTTAGAGAAAGGGAAGTGTTTATTATTTCATAAACATGTATGGACATCTCTTCACACTGTTGTAAAATGTTATCTTCTGATTTGGATAAGGTGGCTTTACATCCTACTAGGGGAGGATGAGGGATGTTCATTTCAAAGAAAAGATGCATAAGACAATTATGATTCCAAAAAGAGGTCTACATAAGTTTAATAAATGGGATTTGAGATGGGAGATTAGTAATCTCCATGATAGGATCCCACTCATCATAACCCATAAGAGGATTGTTGGAAAGAGGTGCATAGTGTTGACGGAGGTCCTTAGAAGGAGGAGCCAAAGTGCATGTAAATTTATGTTGATAAGATGTAGGATGTTTAATTGGAGGACAAGTTTGTTGATTGTATTGATAAGATGGGTTAGTTGATGTAGGTTTGGTTTGAGATAGATTAAAAGAAGTGTTGATAGAATTTTGAGTATCATTAATAGTGAGTAAATAGGTTAGAGGAATGGTAGAAATGGTATGAGAAGTGTTATCCAAGGGAGGTGATGGAATTGGTTCATCAAATATATAAGGTCTTCTTTCCCCAATTAAGTTAAGTGAGTTGGAGAAGAGTCTTGGATATCATGAAATGTGTGAAACAATTGAGGGGTTTATATAAGATGAGCATCAATGAAAGCAACCACCCATCGCATATTAATCATATTGACCATGTTTTCTTCAGGATTTGGGTCAATAATACTATCAAAATTATTAGTAGAATGGATAGGTTTGTCTTGGTGATCTAAAAGATGATCTTTATAGATGCACAAATGAGCATTAGCCTAATTCAAATCTTGAGATTTATTTTGTGTTTCATAGGATTTGAAGGAAATGTCATAGACCTGTTGACATTTACAAATGATAGAATCATGGTCAAAATTGGCACCAAAAAGTAAATCCATAGCTAAATTATGAATTTTCCTACAATTTTCATGAGAATGACCCAACTAGCATAAAACCAACAAAATTTATTGGAATTGTACAAAGATTTCATGGGTCGAGTGGGATCAAGTTCTCATGGGAGAGGCCTTGGTAGACATTTTTTAATTCCACTAAAGATAAAGGTTTATGAACATTGATGTTATTGGTTGAATATAAATGAGTATTAGTGATGTTTTTAGGAGGGGAAGCTTGTTCTAGAGTATAGTTGGGAATAATAGCTTGAATAGTATGAATGGTTTCATAAGAGTCAGTGACACCATCATTTGTATCATGATGATTCTTATTCTTGATTAACATACGAGTACCCATAGATGGTTAGGGTGGATCTAATTTACACATAAGGAAATATTAATTCTTGGCTTGGTCAATGGCCTCTTCTATAGTGCATGGAGATAGGGTTCAGACCTAATATTATAACTTGGGAAAGAGAGCATTGGTAAATAGATGAAAGAGGTTATCATCTGCCATATTATGTTTACATTTTTTAGACAAGGTCCTCTATCGTTTGATAAAATATAATGCATTTTCAATCTCAATTTGCTTAAAATTGATAAAATTGGCCAAGTTATTCTTAGGGAGATCACTAGTTTGTAACTTTGGACTAGATCATAAACTAAATCTTCCAAACTAGTAATAGAATGAGATTTAAGTTGGTTGTACCAATCTAAAGCATCACCTATGAGATTTTTTTATAATATCTTAGTTATAGCAAAAGTAATTCATTTAACCCAATATTTATATAGATTTCCAATTGCCTTTAAGTGAAGAGTAGGATCGGTTGACCCATTATAACTAATGGTAGGGGTGATGCCTCTTATATCAATATTAATAATTTGAGATGTAAGAAGATCATTTTTAATATGCTCGATTGTTTTGTTAACAAGGGGATGTTGAGGGATAAGATTATCATGGGAATCTCAAAGGGGAGGTAGGGGAGAATTTTAGTTATGCATGCCCCATGGAATATATTGAGGGTGGGTTTGAAGATGGATAAGATGATTTTGCATTTTCATCGTTTGATTTCCATTGTTAGCTTGGAAAGCAATCATTTGATTAAGAGTTTGTAATAGGCATTGATGGGTTTGATTTGTATTATTGGAATTGTTTTAAGCATTGTAATTGGTAGTAGTGGCTTGGGTACCACTATGGGTGTTAGTAGTAGCTTGAGAAGAATTGTTGGTAAGTAAGGCACTAGTGGCATAATTTGCTTGTGTGGAAAAATATGTACTAGAAGAGGGATGAGAAGAAGTGGAACTAGATTCATGATTAACATGGGTATAAAATTATGCACTAGTGTAAATGTTGAGAAGAGTGGGTCTTGTAAGAGCCCCACTAGATGTATAACCTGCCATGTTAGTAGAGATACTAGGAATAGAGGTAGAGGAAATCAAAGAGGAAGATGTCATGGTATGAGAAGGGGTCAAAATGGAAGGAAGAGGTTGAGAAGCAAAGAAGCTAGTATCTCCAAATCCATGTAAGAATGTGGAAGAAGGTGAATGGGGCTTCTTGACTTGATGACTTATCATGAGATGGTAAATAATAGAAGGATCCTTTCCTTAATGTTGAGGAAACTCATTAATGAAGAAGAGCATTTTTGGAGTATACTCTAATTTAGGCTTATCTTCAAATGAGAAGAGAATATTACTAAGCAAATAGGAATGAGGAGGGGTCCCATAGTTTGTAGTGGGAATGGCTACATGCACATTAATTTCATCTAGGGTAGGAGCCACAATCTACTTATGGGAGAACTTATTAGGGTTGGTAAGGCTCATCATATCTATTGAATTCAACTTAGTGTTGTCTTCAAATAGGAAGTTCATGATGAAGGAAAGAGATTAGGGAAGGTAAAAATGATGTAAAGTAAAAATATACGAAGGATACAGATAAAAGTACAAAGTCAACCAAGCTGACCTAGTACTATAAATAGGATGCATAAGAGTAAAAAGTTGACCTAGTCAATTGAGTAATATATATATATATATATATATGTATGTGTGTGTGTGTGTATATATATATATATATATGTATGTATGTATGTATGTATATATATATATATATATATATATATGTATATATATATATATATAATATATATGTATATAGTTTGATAAGGATAAAGAGTCAACCAAGTTGACTTAGTATTGTAACATGATAGGTAGAAAGGAGTACTAGCTCAACTAGGTCGATGCAGTACTACAATTAGGGAAAATGATAGTCTATAAGAGATTATGTCAAACAGAATGATAGTGTACTAAAAATAAGGAAAATTTTCAAAAATGTAATTTGAAGTAAGAAATGGAAGCAAACACATAAACTATTGGATAAATTAGGATGATCCAATTGGCACACAACACAAAACCTTGCACCAACATTGACCAATACAAGTTTTTATAATGCAACATACAATGAGCAAAGAGCAAGAAGTCAACTAAAAAGTAAATGCTAACTAAGTGATCATCATGAGTGTTGTTAGATTATTATAAAGTGTTATTTTAAGTGTGATAGGGAAGTTGGCTTAAAATATAGAACTAGAAAGTAATCTATGGATGGTTTCAAGATGTTTAGGCTGAAAGGGATCTATATTGAAAATAGTATTGGCTTATTATTGGGTCCTACCACCTCACTTCACAATCTTAAAACAATAAGGGTGTTAAGTGCTTAGCCAATATATACCATTAACCATGTGTTTATACTTGGCCAAAAAACCAAGTTGGATTCCCCCTTGGTGATGAAATCCAAGTAGGTAAGCCTTGGGAAGACAAATATTAAATGCATTTTGAATATTGTGTGATTTGGTAGTGTGTGAAAAAAGAGAAAAATAGTGTAACTAAATGGTATTTTGAAAAACTACCTAATTAGACTATGTGAGCTATTCTAAGCATGAAAATAATTGAAAATGAAAGTGTGAAATAATTACTGGCATATAGTTGTTAATTCCCAAATTAAGAATGGTACAAAGTTAGTTTAGATGACACTATATGCAAAGATTATAGAATAAAGTCAATATGGTCACTACTATACTATAGAAGCAAGAGTCCTTAAGAACTAAGTCGACTAGGTTGACTTAGTCTTTTAGATAGAAGACAAACTATAGAACTAAGTCGACTAGGTCAACTTCATTTATTGTAAGATTGTAGTTTTTAAGACTACAAACTTGCATAAAATAGAACTATAATGAATTACTAAATTGAAAGAGAGAGAAAGAGAGGAACCTTGGTGGGTTGAAAGATGCTAAAGATTGTAAATTTTCTATTGAAGTTCCTTGAATGCTACTTGCAAGTTCTTCCAAATGTGCCGACTAGATCGACCTAGTTATATGAAACCCTATTTTTTGAAGCTTGTTAAGATGATTGAGTCAACATGGTTGACTTAGTTTGTTATCTGGAAGTTGACTATAAGATTAAGTTAACTTATATGACTTAGTTTTTTATTTTTGATGTTGACTAAGAGACTAAGTCAACCTATTCGATATAGTATATTATTTGGAATTAAAGAAGAGTATTGTGTCAAAATGTTTGATCTTATAATATATATCTAATGAAGACCTACACAAAAAGAGCAAAGTCATTTTTATGTGATTTTGTGTTAAACCTATGCACATAAGTTAGAACTATAACAGCCTAGTCTACCTAGTATCATAAATATAGAAAAATAATAAAATGATAGAAATGAAAAGCATGAAATAAAACCTATAAGGGTTATATTCACGTCGGGTTTACCAGAATGTATGCAATGGGAAATGCAACATATTCTACAAATCAATCCTAGCTTGGAGAAGATAGATCCTACTTACACTTCCAATTGGGGATACATTAGATAATCGAGGTCATGACCAATATGGATTTGCTAGACCTAGTTAGGGGATCTTTAACCACAATAATATCACTAGGGAGGGTTCCAAAGCCTCTAGTTAAAAATATGCAATAACCCTAACTACGTCCTATATTTTCATATTCACTAAACTAATAACAAGTAAATAAAAATCTAATCTAGTGATCACAAAAACTTGTGGCATAAAGTGGGGGTAATAAACATTAAAATTTAGTATGCATATATGGCATATACTCAAGTTAATGTATATGGAATCCTAATGCATGAAAGAGAAGTGAAAATTCATATCTATCTACTCTTACAAAGGAGGAATACAGTTAGGATTACTTACCTTTGAAGATGAACCCATCGAGCCTCAATCTTTCCCTTGACCAAGGTGCTTTTAAAGAGGTTGTTGTGGTATGTAAGGATGACAAGGATAAATCATCTCTAGGCTACATAACCTATCAATGCATCCAAAATACTTCTCCATAATATAATACTTATAACTCCAAATAAAGTATGAAATCCTAAGCTTGTTCCTCAAGTAAAATGTTGGATAAGCAGATGTGTAATATATCTTAATTCATCTTCTTTTCTCTTAGAAATGGAAAAATTATTGTGTTTATATAGGCATATCTAACCTTAAACCCTTCTAAAATATTCAACCAACAAGGTCAACCTGATCGACCTAGTATCGTAAATGACAAAAACTCACTAGGTCACATACTAGGTAACCCAGAGGATGATCTAGACCGTTAATAAGTTTTGTCAATAAGAATACAAGGTTGACACAGCTAACATAGTCATGTAAACTATCAAAAAGGGCTTTAGGTTAGGAAAAGGGCTAATGAATGTGGTAAAATCTTAGAGGAGTGTGCAAAATAGGAATCAAAGCTTAGGGGAATGGTTTTTAAGAGACAAGTGTGTAGATATCAAGTGGTAAAAGGGACACTAATCCTATGAAGCACCAATGGTCTACCCACCCCTTTATCGGTGCAAACCTTAGGGTGTGTAATTAGAGAGATTGAGATTCAATGGGTTTCTATAAGATAAAAATCATCAATAACTGATAAAGGTTTGAAAATATTATGTGTATATAATATCTATGTAAGTATAGGGACCATAAGACTAATGACTAAAAACTCTTATCATATGTATATTTTTCCCTTTCTATAGATAGGGTATAAATGTTAGAAGATATTATGTTTATCTTCTCATTGATTGCATTATATATCATGATCATGTGTTTCATCCTAGGTTATTTGTCAACATATATTTGATTTTCCATGCCTATCCAAGGTAGCAATATATGTAATATGTCTATAGACATATAAATGTTTAGATTTTTGGACCAATCTCTACTAAGTAGCATCCATAAGCTTTTGGGATTTCCACCACTTGAATGTATATAAATATTTAGGACTCTATGTTTATATTCTACTTGCATTTGGATGTTTAGGAGCTCACCTACCACCTTAACCCTAGAATTTTTAATTTGAACCATTATCTTGTCTGATTTAATATGTGTTAGATGTAACCTTTGACAAATTCTAACAAGCATGACATTTTTTTAAGTTCTCAAGTTGTCTAGATAATTATGTAGGTTCTTCCTAAATAGTTATGCTATAAGGAGGAAAGGGGGAACCACAATCATATTCTTACGTATTATCACATTAGTGTGTGTAGTCTTAAGCTTGGGCTAACCTAGTTTGTCTATTAGGGACTTTAGGAGGAGGTATCTTTGCACAATGATCTAGGAAATCTCATGCAATGGTATTTTTGACTTGAGATTTTTCATGTCTTCTAATATTTTATATCAAATATTTTTAGGATCAAGCTGGACCTCTTCGAGGGGCTTCAAGTTATTATATTTTAGAGGTGGAGGATAATTTCTTCCTCTATGATCAAAAGGGGTTTCACCATTACTAGTAGTGGATGTAGTATGGGTTTTTCTTATATCTAACTCTTAAGGGAATAGTTTTGTCTCTATTAATATTGTAAAGAAATATACCTCATTGTTGGCAACTTCTTGTTTAATATCCTTCCAAATAGGGAACTCCAAGGTCTATAATACCAAGGTAGTACTTAAAGATCTTAAAAACTATGGGCATCAAGCTAATTAATGGAATTTGTGTCACTTAGGACCACCTCATATTCTTCAATTTATATTTTAAATATATCAAATGCATTACAAAAATTGATATGGTTCAAATTTTCATGTTTTATTGTGTTATACACACAACACTTGTTTGGCAATGTCAACTCACAAATGTTGATCAATCTCAAGGAATTTTTAAGGTGAAGGCTCTAGATGGTTACTAGAATAATTATAGAGGTGGTCATGCATCTGATAGATGAAACTACTATTTTGATTTTCCCTACCATTATTGTTAACCTACCTTTGGATACCCAAGAAGTCATTGTGGAGATTTTGTACCATATGTTGTATGGCATCCAACTCATTCTTGGTAGATTCTTTGAGTATGATCTAAAGTTTTTTCACAATAGGTATCAATGTCTGACTATGATCTTAAGGAACTAATTCATTATTAATTGTGATAAGGAGGCCCAAGTGATAACTATTTTTATTATTCCTTAAGTGAAGTTGGTTTGTCACAAGCACTGGTTGTGGCATAGACACATTCTAGTTAGTATTAAAAATGAGGTTCAATGTCGGTAGATTTAGAAATACATTCAAGATGGCTGACACCATTTTACCTTAAGGGTTTATCTATCTATATACTTTGATGGAATCATCATATTCTAATGTAAAAACCACAATGAGGGGATCTTTTTTTAATAACATTGTAGTCTATGGATCTAGGGAATTCTTATACATTTATAGAGCTAGCAGGGCATCAAGTTTATATAACACAGTGACCTTATTGTACATATTTTGTAACCTAGCATTGAATGACCTAATGGGATCATTAAATTCTCTCTTGATTCTATAAAAATATTGATTTAGGACTATAAATTCAATGACTTGTCCAAACTAATCCAAAAAGGTGTTGTTAAACTCCTCCCATTATGTGATGGAATATTCATGCTCATCATTTAGGATTCTAAGGGATATCTTATAGGAAGTCACATGCTCCTTAGTAGTGCATATTCCATTAATCATGAACTGGGGAAGGTACCTTTTAGGTTTCTAAGTTATATCATGAATGGCTTATGGGACATTAATGGTACACCTGGATAGCCATGCCATGGTTGAATCCATAGGGATCGGCCTATTTAGGAGTGGTCTAGGTAGATGAACTAGATGGGTCAACTGGGGGTCTTGATCTCCCTTTGTTGGATCTATCCTTCCTTTGAAATAGCAAATGTGATATTAATAACCAGGTTAGACCATACCTATATCTAGTGATCAACATAGGAGGATTCAGATTGATCTTATCTCAACTCATATTTTAAGGATTTTGTATTAGGTGTATATGGGGTGCCCTCCTTAGATCACCAATTGTTGTTCAACTTAAGGTTTTATTCTCTCAAATACAATTATTGAGTTAAGTTCATTGAGTGAATATTGGGAGATAATAAGGGACTTTCATCCTCTCATTTTAGTATTATTGTTTAAACAATCTAGGGTAAGAGTTGTAGGTATTGGGCTCTATAAAATAGCCTACTTGAAATAGATCTCCAACAGATGTAGTGATACCACCAGAGAGTCAATTCATGCTTCCCATTTGATACAAATCCTATTCATACTATTTAATATAATTTAATGAGTTCACTCCTTGAGAATCTACACTTCATAGTTTCTAAAAGAGGAGAAAGACCACTTGACAACAAATAAACATCAAAAGGGAAAGAGGGTAAGATAGAAAGGGAACCTCTCTAGATCAAATAATAACATAAATTCTTGAGAATTTGGGATGTTCCCAACTATAGTTTTACCATTTTATATTGAGTTTCATGAGAGCTCAAACATAAACAACATAGGGAAGGGGTTCAAAGGAAAGTAGCGAATGTTTAATTCCTAGAATACTTTATATAAGTAAACACATAAGAGATATGTTTCTAATCACACATAGACATATAAGGGTTTTAATAAAGTGTAAATAATCCAATAAATGAACTATAATATCTCTAATATAATTATAATCAATGCATATGCTGACAGAAATCATGTTTCAATATTTTAACATTAACATTTTTCAATAAATTAAAGGAGTTTGTTGGAAATTCATGAAACAAAAACTTTTTAAGAAAAACACAATACTTATATTAATCTTCAAGGTGGTAAATTATAAAAGTGTTATCCATAACAAAGATCTACACATTAGCATACATATTAACTGAAATGGGACCACCTTTAAATAACATAGGATCCCACTCTAAGCCATCATGGCCCAAAATATTTACAAACCCAATGATTATAATTGTAGTCCTATAAAACACAAGAGATAAAGTGTAGATTATATTTATGGATTATATAGCACCTTAGTCTTGTACACTTGGAAAACTCATACCTTAGATATTTCTCTTAGTTATAGACATTCCTTCTTCCTCAATTGTTGCATCTGATCTATCTTGTGCCCCTTGGTCGATATCTCTTAGTCTGACCAGTCTTATGTTGATGACCCAAGTTTTATATCTTACCTAGAATGCTAAAATGTACTTATCTTCCACCTCTACAAGTTCTTAACCTATACTTCCTTTCTCCCTAGACACTAACATCCAGGATAGATAATAGTGTTGACATTAGTGTCTTGACCTGATGCAAGTGTCTAGTTCCTTAAATTCATCTAATTTTCAAATGAAACATATCTTAATAGTCATCTTAAGTGCTTTAAAGTGAGTTATTACTCCAAATGGATTGATATAAATAAAATATCAACCCCCATTCATTTCTCATCTAGAAACATGAGAATAATACTAAGTATTCTTACCAAAGATCATTCAAAGAGCATTCAATTGAACAAAGCTTCCCTATTTCCACATCATTCATAGGTACAACACATCTACAGGTTTGAATTACTAAAAGAGTATCCCAAGAGACTAATTTTTCAAGTTACAAGCTAGGTCACTATTGTACTTGCTTTACACATATTGTATGCTTCACATATAAGCCAACACATAGGGGGAAACTACATGATTCTGAGGTCCTTTTATGGAGTATTGGTTATGTGGGCAACATCCACTAATAGTGGGGTCTTTGGGGTCATCTTGACACTGTGGGGTCAATGAATATGGATAACTAATGCTTTTAATTTCACAAGTGATATTTTATGACCCACATTTGAATTCACTAAAATGAAGGTGAAGCAAAATATAAAAGCATACGGGTGGTCGCATCTTTTTCTAGTAGGTATTCTATATAGGACACTTACATTGAACCCAAATAGTAGTGTCGATGCAATCATGTTAATCTAAAATTAGTGTCCAAAATTTTAGATGTGTCATATCTAAAATATGATAACTATTTTATAATCTCCTTCTAACCTAATTTTTGCTTTCTCCAAATCTAAAACTACATTAGCATCAGAAGAAGCTAAGTAGATTACTTCTTTGTCATTTACATATCTAACATAGTTATACTTTCCATATTTGGACTATACTCAAAATAATAAATTTAGTGTATGCTTATATCTAATTATACCACTGAAATTGCATGTTATAGATTGCATTATCACCCTTGTGTCTTTTCATTTTTATATACCCCTTTAATCAAATCTATGGCTAATAATAAGATCACCTAGATTGTATTTTAGGGTTAAACATTTGGTGAACCAATTCATTTGAATGCAAATTTTTTTATTCCTAGGGATTTGAACTAGCTAAGGTTTTAGATTGTTGTATTTTTTAGTTTCTTACTTCTACTATTTGCATGCAACCTAGGCATAGCCCTAGATTGAGAGGTGTGCCTATTGAACATATTTAGCTTCCCCTCCAACCATATAAGATGTCTCAAACCAATGAGGGATATCATACTTTAGATCATGATGATACCCATGTTGATAATGAAAAACATATAGATAGGTTTATCATAAAAGAAGATTTTGATACTGAAAACCATGAAATAATTAAAAATGATCAAATAAACCATGATCAAGTGCAAGCAATTACATTATTTCATGAGTGTATTTGATAAAACCCTAAAGATCTTGGTGAGATATTAAAACTATACTTGAATAAAAAAGTTCCAAAACTATAGTGGAAACATCCATCCCCTTGAACACATTACAACCTAATACATCTAATGGGGGTATGGGTTATGTGTTTACACCTTCATTCCCTAAAATTACCATTTCTAAATATATCATGGAATTACAAATTTTTTTAACATAGATACTAGTTTTAATACCTATTATTACTCAATACATGTTTTCATCCCCTTTGGTGACTAGTAAAATTATTAATCCAAATTCCATTGGGTCTATAGTTAAATCATTCCTTCAAGTTATAAATAACTTGGAGGACAAGGTTATAAACATTGAAAAAATAGATTTAAAATTCCCGCATGCTATAGATTCACAATATGTGTTTCATGACCCTCTTGCAACTGAGATATATTTTCACCCTTTTCCAATTGGTTTTGTTGAACCTAAGTTTTCATTTTATGATGTCAAGGGTGATCTTGAGTAGCATCTTTGAACATATTATGTGTCATGTTTGACTATGCCTCCAATGATAAAATTTTGACCAATATATTTCCAAGAAGCATTAAGAACTATGCTTTGAGGTAGTTCTATTATTTACCTCTCCAATCCATAAAAGCATTTGAACCTATTGCAAACAAGCTATTAGTACAGTTTTCCATTGATATTTTTAAAAATGTTTCCTATGCTCAAATTTCCAAAATCAAGCAAGGAACCAATGAACCTATAAATTAATATGTTTTGAGATATAAGATAATGCTATCAAAAATGACCAATTTTATGGAAAACAAAGAGTTACAAGATATATTCAAGCAATTTTTTATTGATCTTTTACATGAGTCCATTATTTTTTAGAAGTTTAAATATTTTGATGGCTTATGCCATGTTGTACGGGACTATGAAATGAAGTTTATTTCATTAAATAAGCTCAAGTATGTATCAAACACACCAGCTACATCTACATCTAGTACCAAGTTTATAATCAAGCCAAGTTATAAGGTAAAACCTTCTGAGCTTAAAAAAGAAACAACCACCATTATTAACATAGTTTCACAATAACTTAATTGACTTGTTGTATGTAATGCACCTAAGAGACAATTTACACATTTACCTAAGTCCCCAGCTTCATTAATCCCATGATTACTAGAGTTTCAGCTTATATCTCTTCCTCATCCTATCAAGGTTTATATGAGTCAACCTTTACCCAAAGGATATGATGTGAATGCTTATTGTGATTATCATTAGGGACTAGGGCATTCTACAAGTAGATTTTTTACCTTAAAGCACAATATCCAAGATCTTATCAATGATCAAAGCTTATATTTGAGGATCCTCAAGATGAATCAAGCTCACAACCTAGAAATCACCGTAAACAAAAAATATTTAACAATCCTTTCTAAGACCATTCTAAGGAGAAACCAAAATTCAAAATGGCATATAATGCACTTCCTCCTCCATCACATTATGGGCACCCACTAGATGGGATTATTGGTACTTACACATGACATATAGCTCCTATGGTTCATAAACCTTCTATTTCCATTAATAATAATGAAATTAAGGATGATGAATCTAATATGCATTCTATCATAACTTGATAAACACCCCATACATAGTGTTATGATAATAATGGTGTAATCAAAAATGTTTACACCATGACATTAATTATGCATTTGAGTTATACTCATCATGATTTATACCCCTCTACCAAATCAGTTAGAGAATTTTATGGGATCTTCCATAAGGTTCTTGGTTAGATTGAATTACCTTTACAAGTTAGTCCCACACATGTGGTTACTACATTTTCATTTATCTCATCCATAGTAATCTTCGATATGTTATTGGGAATACCTTGGATACACACTCTTTAATAAGTACCATCTATAGCACATGGGTGTGTCAAATAAATTCATGACAATAAAATAATTACAATTTATGGAATTTCATATGAGATTCCTCTTAAACAAGAGAAACTTATACCTAGACAACTAGTTATCAAGCCTACCAAGGCTAATTCACCACAAAATAGTAACAAGAAATCCCCTTTACTAGGTGGCAATTACTTGAGAGACCATTACATTAGAGACATATAATGGTTTAAATGGAGTTCCCATCTACTACACACCATATTCATCTAGCTAGAGCACCTAAACATGCTTATAATATTGTTAATCCAATAAAACCATAGAATAATTAGTGATGGGTTCCAAAAACCCTTACTCCTATTATTCTTACTTTTTCTTTATGAACATAGAGTCTTATTTTACATACATATAGCACCATTAATACCATAGTGATAGATATTACACCTATACATGCTCTTCAACAACGTAAATGGATTGTTATACTAGGTTCATAGGGAAGAAACATATATGACCATCCATTAGATGACATCATAGGATGATATTTCCTCTTCAAAAATTCCAAAAATACCAAAAAAATAAAAAACATTCAAAACTTCAAAAACATTTTCGGCACCTCCATGTTCAACTATATCCTTGGCATTTGTGTGTTAGTTACATGTTGTTATATGGACTATTTAGTTACTCTGACATACACATGCGTGTCACACTTCTACTTAAGTGTAATACATGCATACACAAATACATGATCTATTCCTATTTTTGGATGTTGGGCCTTCCCTCTACTCATGCCATGTAGACATTAGGGGCATATTCTTCTTTGATCTTGATACAAATATGTTATATGATTAGATGATCACTCTACATTATCATATTTGAGCTTACATATGTACTTACATAAGGTACTTGATATGCCATACACTTGACAATTTTTCCTAACACATTTGATCCATGAAATACTATGACATGTTTATGTTGGTTGTTTATTCTTTCCTTTATGAAATTATTTGAGTGTCTTTCCATGCTATTGTATTCCTTATTTCGACATTTAAATATGTTCCTTTGCTTATGGCCCTCGTTCCTATGTATGCTTTCTTTAAAATTTTCATATGTCATGGTTTTCTGTATGGACATTTAAATATGTCATCCTCTACTCTATGGACATTTTATTAAGTCATGTCCCTTAGATTTTGTGGCATATAAACATGCCCCTTATTTGAGTTCTCCCTATACCATTGCCTTTTGACTTACTTTTGAGTGTTCTTATGTGTGTGTTTATTTACTTGTTGAGCTTGTATTGTTACTATATATGTTTCTATGATCATTATCATGCATATTAGGCATAAATGTGATCACATTGGTTCTATATACTTCAATTTTGTATCTACCTATGTTCCTTCTATATGTTACATGGTTACATTCACATATTATACAATTGTTTTATGCTTTTGAGGTAAGGTAACTACCAATTCGTATCTTTACCTCACCTCTAATAGGGGGAATATTAGTGGGGGAATGTCATAGAAGAATTTTTTCCACACTTGGAATAATTTTTAGATTTATTGGGGGCATGCTTTGGAAGCATGTTCTCTACACTCATTCAGTATATGGTACTTATATCAATTTTTAGATTCATTAGAGGCATGTTTTAGAAGCATATTATCCACACTCACTCAGTATAAGGTACTTATATTAGTTTTTAAATTTAGTTGGGGAATTATTTGGAATCATGTTCTCCACACTCATTCATTACATGGTATTTATATCAATTTTTAGATTCATTAGGGGCATGCTTTGGAAGCATGTTATCCACACCTATTTAGTATTCAACATCTCCAGTTTCTAATGGGGCCATGTTTTATAAACATATTATCCATATTAGTACTTATATTAGTTTTTATATTCCTTCATATATATTTGGGGAATTATTTATAAGCATGTCCTTCACACATACAAAGTTTTCCAAATTTGCCAAAGAACACAATTATATGATTTAGATTCACAATTGTTGTAGAATTCTATACATTAGTACCATTATTATACATAGTTTTAGCATGAGACATATCTAACATGAATATTCTATGAAACTTGTGCCTAATATTGCAAAATCCAAATTATTTTTAGATTCCAAAACTCTTTTATGGACTCTTACCACATCACATACCTTTTAGTATTAATACCCCATAGACTTTTAAAGAATTTATTAAGTCTATCTAATGCAGTAGTTGGTTCACTTTTTTGGTATGGTTGAGGTGATCAAATCAATCAATATTTCCATTTTTTTAGGTTGGACTTGATTATATCATATATCCTCACTAGATTATAAGTATCATTAGGTTATATAGTTGAGTTAATCTCAACTGCCAGGTGGTAACTCACCTTTGATCCAAGGTTGGGGGCATGTGCCTTTCAATCTCTTTATATCTCTATCTCATTTGATATATACACTTTTTATATTTATATATATTTTTTCCCATCTCAATTTTAGAGCCTTATAATGATACATTTTTTTTTAAATCAATTTGCCAATAGGTGAGGTAGTTACATCGACACATAGATGTACTCCTAAACCTTGGTCTTTAAATTTGAATCTATTTCAATTATTTTCAATCCTAGATTATATGCACTAATTTTATACCATAATATTATCTTGGTTGAAATTTAATCACCATCAAATAACTTTAGTCTACATACACACCTAGGTATGCATTATTTTCCTTTAAACTAACAATTTTATTACTAAATTAAAGTGGAGGCAAATGTAGATGATATTTATGGATTCTATATCACCTCAGTCTTGTACACTTAGAAAACTCAGACCTTGGTTGTTCCTCTCAATTATAGACCTTTCCAACTTCCACAAGTCTCACATCTACTCAATCTTGTGCCCCTTGGCCTATATCTCTTAGTCTGACCAGTCTTATGTTGATGACCCATGTCTTATATCTTACCTAGAATTCTTAAAATGCACTTATCTTCCACCTCAACAAGTTTTGAACTTTAAATTATTTCCTTAATCCCTAAACACTAATGTCTAGGATATATACTACCATTGACGTTAGTGTTTTAACCTGATGCAAGTGTTTAGTGTCTTAAAGTCATCTAATTTGTAAATGAAATGTATCTTAATGGTCAGCCTAAGTGCTTTAATATGATTTATTAATCCAAAGGGATTGATGTAAATAAAAGATAAACCCTCATTCATTCCTGACCTAGAAACGTGGGAACAATACTAAGTATTCTTACCAAAGAACATTCATTTGAATAAATCTTCCCTATTTTCACACCAATCATAGGAAGTACTAAAGGAGTATCCCAAGAGCTCAATTTTCCAAGTTACAAGATAGGTCACTATTATACTTGATTTTCACATATTATATGATTCACACATAATCCAACACATAGGGGATAACTACATGAGCTTGAGGCCCTCTTTTGAAGTATTGGCTATGTAGGCAGTAACCACTAATAGTGGGGTCTTTGGGATTATCTCAACACCATGTGCCCACTATCCCATTTTTTTTCAAGGTCACAATGAATATGGATAGAGGGATTTTCCATTTTATAATGAGTGATAGTCCATGACCTAGATTTGAATGCACCAAAGTGAAGGCAAAGCAAAACCTAGAATCATCTAGGTGGTCACATCCTTTTCTAGTAGGTATTTCAAAGAGGACACTTACATTGAACCTATATAGTAGTGTCAATGCAAGCATCCTAGGATAATGTTAGTGTCCAAACTGCTAGAAGGGTCAGATCCATAATCTAATAATTATTCTATAATCTCTTTCTAACCTACTTTCTACCTATTTTACATCTAAAACTACATTGGCATTATAACAAGCTAAGCACATTTCTTATTTGTCATTTCCATGTCTAGCATAGTTTTGGCATTATAATAAATTTAGTGTATGCTTATATCTAATTTTAGCATCCAATTAGCCTATTATAGATCTGATTATTAGCTTTGTGACATTTCATTTCTATATACCACTTTAATCAAATCTAGGGCTAACAATAAGATCACATAGATTGTATTTTAGGGTTAAATAGGAAGAGACCCAAAGTTTAAAAACACACTCCTCTTTGGGACCACTAGCGTATTTAGTTTGAACTTATTGGGTGATCACTTCCTAACTATTTTGGGGCATCTTTCTAAATTGTCAAGGATTGCACCACCAAGTTTCCCTCTCAATCTAGCTTGGTCAAATTGATAGGTGGATCTTAGAATAACACTTTTTCCTGAGTCAAAAACTTGTCATGATCCTTGAGATGGGATTCCTATGATACTTTCATCTCATTGAATTAGATAATAATTGTACTTGAATGTGTAGTGAGATCTAATATATTCTTGGCTCCATATATGTTTGCTCTTTCCACCTTTATCTTCATTATTAATTAAAGTGATTGAGGTGGAACCCAAATTTAATAAAGCTGAGAAATGTGCCATCCAGGTGGAAGAGGACTATTATGGTGACCTCATTGAATTATGTAAGGATTTGGTTCTTGCTCTTTTACAAGGACTTGATGGTGTCTTGTATGTCCTTCAACCAATATGTTAATGATGTCTTCATACTCCCAATGAATGTTTGATACAAGTTCAAATTAGTGAGAGGCATGAGTTTGAGCTCAGGGAACATTCCCTTGTTCATGACCATGACCATATTATTACACTTTTTATCTACTTATATGATCCTTTCCAGGTATTGTTGTGATCTTTAGAAGAGCACATTTCTCTTTCAAAGAGCTTCAGTCACCTTCCTAAAGGTAGTAAATAATTGTACAAGAGTGTCCTTGACCTTGGTAATCAAGTTAACATGGAATGAAATCCTCACTTAGGACTCCATGGTATTCAATTGGTCACTAAGGTCCTCCATAATCTTTTCATTGAACTCATTAGTTTCCTTGATTACTAAGACCAAGTATTTTACAATATTATCTTCCCTTGCAATAGTCCTCTTCTTTGTGACAGATAATAGGTATTGATTTATTCTCTACATTATATGATCCCCATCCTATGTGAAGGTCTAGGTCATCAGCCTCTTCATTCTTCCTGAGTCCCTATAAAATTATACTAGATATATGGGTCCCCATCATATACCATTTTTGGTCTCTATGTACCTGATACTTCAATAGGTCCCACCTAACATTATGAAATGATTATTCCCAAGGTTGTGGAAGATGATATAAGAGGGGTGGTGGAAGTTGAAATAGAAGGTGGAGGCATGGGGGGAGGATAAAATAATGGAGGGGGAATATGAAATGTCACATAAGATGTAGTTGTAAACATGGGGGAAAAGGGAAGAACTATCAAAGAGAAGCCCAAGGGAACATGTGGGGA
This sequence comes from Torreya grandis, assembly GCA_037957365.1. Taxonomy (NCBI): domain Eukaryota; kingdom Viridiplantae; phylum Streptophyta; class Pinopsida; order Cupressales; family Taxaceae; genus Torreya; species Torreya grandis. The sequence continues at coordinate 8,042,333 of JARHVA010000086.1, read as the reverse complement.
GGGTGCCTCCTAATCTACCCCACCCCATAGATCTAATTGAAGGGGGTTATGAGCTATCATATAGAAGGGAGTGATCCACACCTCCTGCACTATAGATTAAAGGGGATATGGGGTTCTTGACTTGATTTATATTTATATATAGAGGGGGAGGGTGCCTCTCGATCTGATCATAGCCTCGTCACTACCCTATCTATAGCTACAGGTTCTCCTAAGTTAGGATGACTTGGGGGGAAATTACACCAAAGACCTGAGTGTTTAATTAGAATGAATAAATTAGATTATTAAATCTAAATACTAAGGATCCTAGTGTAAGATAGAAATATACCACCAAGGATGATAAAGTTACAATTATAAGTTGTAGGGATGGTTGAGGTGAAATAAACCTTGGCCTCTTAGTATAATTTTTCTTAGATATATCTATGGTGTTATTGCTATGAAAGGGAACATTATAAATTTAGCATGTGGGAGATGAGTGAATATTGTTGGTCCTGATGTTGTGCCATAAATAATTAGGGTAGAGGGGGTAAGGGCACATATAGTCATAGGTACCATTAGATCAATTTCAACATTGAGAGTAACTACTATTGTAAGGGCCACTAATGTTGTTGGGACATATGTAATTGTAGGGGTCATTGAGAACATAGGAAAAATCTATATTTGGATTCAATGAGGAGTTGTGCTAATTTATAGGACTAGGCCAAGAGTTATTGATGGCACATACCATGCCAATGGGGTTGAAGATGAACATAATTAGGTTTTAAGGAAGCCAAGAGGATCCAATAATATTTGAGGAATTGGGAAGCTCAAAGTACCAAAAGCATAAAACTTAGAGGGCCAAGAAGAATCTGGTCACTTACATGGGTGGGCATAGGAGTTACTATATGGAAAGGTTGCAACTGAGTTGGTAAACTCAAAACACTCAATGTCATCAGAGGTAATGGAGCTAGGGGATAGATGTTTCCAAGGTCACTATAGAAGGGTCCATAATAGGGATAGGCTATACTTGAGCTAGGAAACTAGGAGGAGCATCAAAGGGTTCAAAGTTGAGGTAGCCATTGTTGAATTACTTATTCATGCAAAAAATCCTTCAAGAGTGTATTTTAGGCTCTAGATAGAAATCAAGGCAAATAAATTGGAATAATTTGGAGCATAAAGGATAAATAGCAGTGCTTAATTTGTATGGGACTTTATAAAGATATGTGATATTTTATGTAGTAATGGCTTTGGTGGGCACATGTTGCATGAAATAAAATATGAGTTGATGGTGCAAGTCCAAACTATCCATTTCTAAATTTGGAATTATTTTTAAATTTTAAAAATAAATCCCACTTAGGTTAGCCAGTGGTGAGGGGACCCCACCAGCTATCGAATCATGATTTTCACCATCGATTTAATAAAATTTAGGAGTATGATAGGCACATGCCTATTTTAGACCTCTTGGTACTGCAATCATCATTAGGGTTGTTCACATGTTAATTAGAGAGTGATGAGCTCACTAAGTACTATTTCAACTAAGCACATAGGTATCTATTTTTTTGTGCATGTATGAGTTTGACTATGAGTCTATGCAAAGACATGGCATCATATTACTAGGTTGGGGCTCCTGGGGATTTGATAACTCTAACACCTCTGGGTGTATGGAGACACATGGATCTTCTCATTAGATTGAGCCTTCCAGGGCTATAACAGATATGACACCTCTATATATATGGATACACATGGTTATTTATCATTTTATTAGGCCTCTCAGGGTTATGATAACTCTTATACCTCTAGGTATATAGAAATAAGTGGCTCTTTCTCATTCAATTGGGTGTCTTAGGGCTATAACATATCTAATACCTCAAAGATATAAAAAAATTATAAAAATATAGGTCATTTAAAATAGCCTCATAATAAAATGGATGCTCATCTAACAGCCAAAAGGCTTTTAGGAGAGTGACAGTTTAGACTTTGGGACTATGCCTCAGAGACTGAAACTCTAGGATATGTAAGTGAATCTATTTCTTGTAGAAATTAGTTATCATCCACAAAAACAATTTTACTACAAAAAAATTAAAGAATTTAGTTGGGATATCTATTTTAAACACAAACAGCTAAAAAATATGCTTAAGTATAAACAAATAGGCTATTATTAGCATTATAAAAAATCTTAAGGATTAGGTTCAGCTTCATAAAAGGCCAAGAATTTTTTTAAATGGTGAAATAGAGGTGCCCTTTTATTCTATGAAAAGTAACATTTTGGTCACAATAATCAATCCATTTGGACATGGGCGTAGGTTGACCATGTACAAAATATGGTGTTCTTATCCTAGTAGGAAAAAAATAGCCATTTTTAGAAATTATTAGAATCACAGGCAATACATAACCATTAAAAATAGGTACAAAAAATTAGTTTCCATAAAAATACTTAAATTTGTATCATATTTTCTTGGTTTGGGGACAAAATGCGTCGCATGCATTTTAAGTTACTACATAGGTTTTTGCTCAAAATTTTAGTTGTTATTACTTAGTATCATAATCCATATATACTAAAAATCATATCAGGAGCATGTGTGTGGCATATGACTACCCCCTTACTCAATTTTGAACTAGTTTCATAAATAGAATGGAAATCTATGTCATTATCCATGTTGTGTACATAATAATCATATCATATTTTCTTTTCTCACAATTGTTGCACCAATTTACACTATAAATGACCCTTATTCCATCTATAATGGTTGGTTCACCTTTTTCACCTATTTTTCAATAGAAAAATCTATCATAATTTATATAAGGGTTCCAAACCTACTTCACTACCATATGAATGAAATGATGGATTTAAGCACACCTTGAGTTCTTAAGAACATTCACCTTACAATTTGGATTGGGGAATGTAGAGTCCAATCTAAGTAATTCAATAAAGAATAAATCTCCAAGGGTCCTACCCTCTACAGTCATCAATTTTGTACCAAAAAACATAATGGTTCATGTACCCAATCAAGTGTATTTATTATCAATTGTTTGTTATTATATCCATAACTTTCTTATCTTATACTTTCATATTTCCATCTTAAGTAAGGAAAACTTTATACATGTTTTATTATAGGTTCATGTGAAGCATAGTTCAAAATTGTGATCTACATTGAATATTAATAAAAGGGGGGGAAATGTAAACACATAAATTAGCATTTATTTCTAAAATAGTGTAATTGTGACCATTCATTTTACACACTTAGCTCATCCTTCATTTCATGGTCCTTTACCACTCTTTGTTTACTCCTATGGTTAATGAACCATTCTCACAAACAACCAATGATACTAAAATAACACTATCCATAATTATAAGAAACCTAAACCCACTTTAAGACTGATCCCAAATTTTAGTTTAGTTTTTCTTGCCCTTAAACATGACCATCCTATTTTCACATGCTCGTTCCCAACTATTATCCAACTCCACAAGCCACATCCTCCTGCCAAATAATTACTAGTTTATCAAATTTAAATTCATGTAATAGGTTATCCCATAAGTTTATATATCACCATCCAAATTAATTCCAAAAATATCACTATAAATCCACATTTCAAACCAATTTTCACACAAGAGGATTCCATATTTAGCATTGAGATAAAGTTATTACATTTATAAATTCATCAATAAAGTTTGAATAACTTCATCACATCATAATTTCACAAACATCTAACATTACACTAGTTTTTCTCACACACCGTTGTAGTATGGGATAACTACATAGAGTTTTATTCCTCTTCAGAGTATTGGTATGTAGGAAACACTTAACACAAAGGTTGTTGAGTTCAATCACAATTAAATTACTAACCTCTTTTTTAATTTTATTTCATTTATTCCTCTTGGTATGTTGAGCTAGGATTAGAATTGAAGGAGAAGATATACAATGGTTTTTATGATGGATCAAAGTCTCACACACAAGAAAATAGAACATATAGGTGAAGGAGAACCTATCACAATAGTTTAAAATATATATCATCTACATGGTGTTAGTGTTCATTAAGTACACTATCATATCATCCCCCTATCCACATCTAGCGCTATTGTCTAGAGATCTTGTGAAATATTGTTTTGGATCCATAGTCAATCAATATAGTCACATAACTTATTTTCCAATCTTAGTCAGAGTCATGGATTATTATTTTATAGCTAATTTATATGTCTTTGGTGATTTCCATTTTTATCATAGCTATAAATTTATAAATTTCCAAATCAATTTGTGTCATTTATTGCATATATGTAACTTTTACACAATAATTTATCTTTTTAGGTGATTAATTCACTTATTTGCTAAATTTTATAAAACAATATACACACTTAGATTCAATTATAATTTACTCTAGTAATTTTACTTTGTTTCATCACTAGAACAAAGTAGAGGAAAATGTAGACACAAATAATCAAGCATTAAGTGCTTGATAATGTTTAATCCTGACAACCTTACCTTACTTGTTATGTTATCCATTTTACTAACTATAATATATAAAAGAGCTTATATTCTCTTGTAAATATATAAATTATCATAAAACATACCTATTCATCCCTAATCAACCTATAGGTTCCTAGTATACATTTTATAGTAATTTATGTCCTTTTGGGACAAATCTGTGATAAGTCAAATAAGATCACACTATGGCCTTATCCCCCACACTCTAATGGTTGATATTTCAAATTAAGACATTTCACAATGGATATCTTGTGTATTTTTTAAATTTGGTTAGATAAAATTTCATAAATATTCCCCTATATAGTAACATCAAGGCTTCTCCAAACACATCTAGCAATCACTTGAAAATTCTACTACACACTAAGAAAAAGAGAACTATTCATTCTAATTTTAATTATGTGGCATTATACTAGTCATAGGACATGTCTGCATATGTTTAGTTTTAGGTTAGGTGCATCCAATGTCAATAATTTAAATCAATCTTCTAGTTAAATTCATTTAGTTTCATAATCACAGATCAAACAATCACCCTAAGAGGGAGAACTACATCGGCCTAAGGCCCATTTTGGATAAGTAGGTAGCACTAAAATTAAGTAGAGTTTTATAAGGTTATATTGGATATTAACTTATACCTATTCACCCATTTTTTTACTTGATATCTATTATGTTTTGTGTGTGTGAAAAAGGGTTTATTTTTTAGGTTTTCGCACAAAATATCTTTAAACAAAATTAATCAATCAACACTCGTACATAGTTGAACAAACCCAAATCGAGAAATAAGTCACATATTCAATTAGGATGTGGCCATAGTAAATATATAAATCCACATTATGCTCATGTCCTCATTTTTTAGACTTGTCCAATCTCATATTAAATTCCTACATTCAGTCATGAAATAATATACAGGTCCTTTTAGGAAGTATCCAATCAAATCCATACTAAATATTTAGAATAAGATTTGTTTATGGTAGGTATGCATTATGTAGGAATATTTACTATTTTTATCTAACTTCCAATTATTTAGAATTATGTATCATATTGTACTTCATTATCAAATTTGTATATACCAGCATTCAAATTTTAATAGTTTAATATCTTTTTTTTTCATTTCAACTAAAAATAGATTAAACATGACTTTATGAGTTGTTTAAAGGTTTTTTAAATTTGAGTGATTTGTAAATTTGAATTATATGTTCAAATACAAATTGTATTGTACACACTCAGGTTCAAATCTTTCTCCTTTACACTAGAAATTTCACTACTATAAAAGGGGTGGAAAATGTAGACACATAAATTTGGTAACATGTACTTGACAATGCTAGTTATTGACACATCCAAACCACATGACTTGTTCACAAATACATTAATCTTATTATTCATTAATGTAATCCATATAAATACATGTGGATATTATCCTTTGTTTTCCATTATCATTACGCATAAATTTTCAATGCCAAATGCACAAGCTATCTAAAATCACCATCAAACTATCTCCAACCTTAAACTTGGGTCCCTAACCTTCCTAGAAAATTCTACCCTAGGTAGACAAGGGCACAATGCACTGCTATTCATTTATTTTTGCTGTGTCCTATGGAAAATAACAACTAGTTTCTAAATTGTAATCTAATATGTTAGGTCTTCTTACACATTTCATAATTTCAACTCAAATAAATTGTCAAGAAAAATGTCTATAACTACATGTCAAGATTCATTCATTTTCCCTCACTTTATATTCACTTTAGTATAAGCATAGATACTTCTACACATATAACATCTATTCTATTTTATCGAAACTATACATTATTCATAAGGAGTATCCATAATCCAAGTCAATAGCCTTATAAATCAAGTCAAGCATTATCATTGTCAAGTATAAAAGTCATCTTGTAGCTTCATACACATAGTCAAAGGAGCATAATTTTACATTCAATATAGGTGGGATAACTATGCAGACTTAATTTTCCTCCTTTTATTATTGGATACCTAGGTAACAATCAATCATCAAGGGGGGATTGAGGTCATCTCAACCCATTACGTATCCCTCTATTTATTTTAGGTTTTCAATCTATCAAAGTGCCCTAAGGATTTCAAAGGGAAAATAAGAAAAACATATATTTATGTGTGGTCAAACCCTAAGTGCAATATATCATATTTATTATCATCTATAGGGGCAATAAGTGCAATGATTAGTTCAGTCACATAATCAACTTAGATAATTCCATGATCAACAAACTTCTATAGTGTTATTTTCTAGATATATATTTTTCTTCTACTTATGATCTATCATTTCCATATTCATCTTTCCTCTATATTTTCATAAATATATTATGTCAATCTCAACTTATAAAAGTTTGTGATCAATGTAATGGAGCACACTATGTTGTTGTCCATATATAATGGACCTATCTAAATTCTATTTTTGATTTTGTCCCCGATATTGGACCTACATAGTCACCTATTCTTATTATTTTTACAGTCAAATAGTTATAACAATCAATATATATCATTGTTTAAGGTAAGTATTGTTCTTTCTTAATACTTTCCAAAAATAACACTTCGCATATTTAGAATTTTTTAAAAATAAGAATAGTTAAATATTGCATATCATTAACATTTTGATATTTCTAGTTTTGCTTCTATAATTAGCATAATATAATTTTTAATACATTTAGTGTTTTTATCAAAAATATGGTAAAACATTTTTGTTCATTGGGTCTTATCTCAAATCAAATTTTACATGTTAATAGATCCCCAAATTTAAAATCAAAACATGTATAAATACAAGGCTACTCTAAGGAATTAAGGATGGATCTCCACACTCTTAAAAACTAATGCAATATCTCCATGTTATATTTATAGATTTGTTAAACCTAGATTTAAGATTTAAATGGGCTTAATTCACATTTGCATACTTGTGTCAAGGGTAAAATAAGATAAAGAGCATATAGACTTCCATTCACAATTTTGCATATACACATAAGTGGGAGAAATACATTTTATTTTGATCATTATTATGAGTATTTACAATGTAGTGAAACACTTGGTCACTTAGCGAGGATTGACTAAGGTTAGTCCAACTCAATCACTTTTACCTAACACACCATATTTGATATCAATTTGGTTTGTGGGAAAAAATCTAGGGTTTTATCATTGCATGAAATTTTATATCTAAAAATGTGACAATATCCCTAATTAAGATAGGCATAAGTAGTGTGATAATTATATTTTTGTCATAGTCAATTGGGACAAGTCCATAGTAAACATACTCGACTGACCTGTGATGTTATCCATGTACAATGTTCATGTATATGAATATTATGAGATTATTTTTGCATTTTCATAATTTCACTCATTTTATATCATTTATTGTTAGTCAGTATTTATAATCAACTAGGACAAGTTTATGGTCAATGGACATGAATGACTTATGTTATCATCTACTTACATTGGACATATCCAGAAGTGGTTTCAGACTCTGTTCCTAATCTTGAGCATGCACAATCATAATTATTTCCACTTTTAGACATTTATAATAGAAAAAAATATCTTGATTTGAACTAATTTATTTTCTTCCTAGTGTTTTCCAAAAATAAGAATTTTCCATATTTAGTAATTATCAAAATCAGAATGGGGAGTCAGAGTAGGAGCAGTAATAGGAGCATCCCTTCCCACTCTCTACTTGGTTTGAATGATCATGTTTCATGGTGAATCCACGATTTCCTTTATGGGTTTGGAATCTTAGTGGTTCCTTCCATTTTAGTTTGTTAGTTATAACTAGGATGGAAACATCCCCTATTTTCCAAGGTCAGTTGGGAGTTTCATTTTGTGAGTTGCATGGCCCATTGGGGAAATTTTTTGTCTAGAGGAATACATCTTTGTGTTCATTTTTCTCTCATTGGTTTTGTATTGGAATGACTTTTAACTATTCAAAGTTGTAATATGGTGTGGTGGACCAGATTTTTTCTCCCTTATGTGTTTTAAATATGGGGATCAATAATTCTTGGTGGACTCATGGTTTTGTGCCCCTTATTATTTGAAGTTCTTGTTTTGAACCCCTAGGTGCCATTTTGGTCATGGTCTCTCATGTGTGTGGGAGAAGTTGTGGTGTTTCAAAATGTATGATCTATATAGCCTAGCTACAATGATCTATTTTTTTCAATGTGGCCTTGTTGGGGTAGTCTTGTATAGTGACTTTTTGTATTCATGATTTATTTTAGATTATTTTCAAGGATTGACTATTTTTTGGGTGAGATTAGTAGGGTAGATCCCATGATCTATTTAGAAAAGTCAAGATCTACCAAATATTTTAGATATGATACCCTTTTATTTTAGATGTGATTTAAGTAGAGTTCATGATTCATTAAGGCTAATCTTCATTAAACTTGATTCATATTGACAGTTTCTAAATTTTCATGTTAGACATTTTTAGCCCAAGAAGGTAGTTAATAGTTTGATAACAATGTGCTATCAATTTTTTACTTGGGAGTGTTTATCTTGTTTGGTACCTCTATTAACACTATTAGTGGAGTGTTTCATGTTTACAATATTTGGTGAGACAACATGTGTGTGGGTTGTCTCCTTAGACTCTATTTTATGTGGTGAAGCTCAAGTTTTAAGAAGTAAATTTCTTCTAAGAGCTAGACTCATGCAATTATAGCTTTTTAATCATTATTTTTATTTGTGTAAATTGAAATAAATTTTTAGCTATTATTTAGATGACAATTCACTAAGTAGGTTTGTATTATTTTTTTGGTTGTGTCCTACCCCACCCAGGTTTAAATCTCTTGTTTTATCGAGTGTGGCTATTGGTGTTGTTGTTAAGGTTGATTGTGGCCATTGGTCTTGCTTGTGATGTTGATAATGGATTTTGTTGATGTTAGTAACATTTTTGATGTTTTTTCTCTATTGGGAGATTTAGGCCTCCTATTTGTGTCCTAGACTAGTTTATAATTATAGTCAAAAGTGATCTGGTTAAAATCTCTAGTCTCTATAAAAGCATTTACCCATAATAAATAATTGTCAAAATCATAATTTTTGATTACTTTACATCTATAGTTTTTTTATATTTATCTAGTTTTACACACATTATATTACAGAATTTTATTTAATTTATAAAAATAGGAATAAAAATATTGGTGAACCCATACATTTTTTCAGCATTGTTTTCTTCATTTGAATATTTTCTAAGGTTTAAGCTGAATTTATGATTTTTAGACACTATATATGTTTTCTCTTTGACCTCAAGGATTTAAAATTCATTTTTTCCTTGAAAAAATCTTGGCTCATAATTGGTTTTCAATTTGTTTCTCTTTCTTGATTTTTAGAAACTATGTTCTAGTAGTTTTAAAACTCATAGGAGTTATCATTTTGGGTAAAATAGTCTTTAGCTTTACCTGAGCCAATGTGTGATGGGTGCTAACCCAATACTCAAGACATTAGATATCACTATATTCAATTGTGTTTTCCAAGTAACCCATGGTATAATATGAACACCTAGGTTTATTTTTTCAACCATATAAATACTTTAGTTTTTTTCTCTTGTAGTGTACTGATGAGTGGTTAGCCTAAGGAAGTTAATCTCAATTTAGCCTAGAGATGAGATCGTGTGACTTGAGATAGTGGAATCTGTATACACATAATATTTTTAAACTTTGTCATTTACTGACACTTTCTCTCTTGTAGGAACCTATTGAATTTTAATCTCTTTGAGGGCACACCTTAAAGGGTGCATCAAGAAAGGGGTGGAAAGACCATTGTGTTTTTACAAGATTATTGTTTTATCATACTATTCCTACTATTAATTTAGACTACTTAGAGTTTTCATCCATTTACCTCCTATGATGTCTCCCTAAAATATCAAAACCCTAAAATATAGCTAAATTTTAAATCTAATAGGACCCTCCAAAACCTTGAATTTACATTATACCTCCTACATGTCCGAAACCACACTCAAATATCTTGAAGGTGATATAGGCCTTCATTTTACTACCGTGGTCCTATTGGTGGTCTATTTGGCACAACACACAAACTATAGTATTAAAAGGGTAAATTAAAGTCATAAAATATGAGTATTTACCCTTTTCCCTTCCACCTCTCCTGAAAAGAATTAGGTTTAATAGTAATTTCCCTGAGGTCTTTGTCTACCAGGTCATGGTGAACTAGATACCTCAATTGGCTGATGTAAGCTATTTAATATAAGGGGCATATATAATATAAGATCTAATGTCTATAAAATGAACTTATAATATTAAATACTCATCTCATTTATATTTATAAATGAATTCCTTGTGAGTATCACTTGTCTTCAACATACTAGATTCAACAATGTTTTACAGGAGACAAGTGATAAACATGTAATCTAGATGAAAATTATAAGCATTAATTGCATATTAGGATAATCTAAAACTAAAATAATATTTTATAACAATATAAAAATATGAAAAATAGAAAAGAACCTATATTACAATGTAGATAAATCTTGTTCAATCTGTTAGACAAATCTCATGAAACCATTCTTTTGACTGACTAGTATTCACATAGTCATAAATAAAGATGGTGATAAATTTTGAAGAAAACATAACCATGATGAAATAGGAACATAATTAACATATGAATGCACAAATTATGAGCATTAGCCTTACATCCTTTAAATTTAAAGATACTTTATGAAATAAACAATGTGTGGTATTCATCCCTTTTAGCTAAAATTATAGAAATATCTCAGAATAATTTAGCTCACAAGAAAAATAAACTAACTAGGAAATCAAAAATAACAAAGAAATAAAAAAAGGCCTAGTTCATCTATTATAGACTCTAATATAAATGAACCAACCTTTCTCATAATTAATAACTTGTCTCATATACATGATTTAGTCCATTGATTCATAAACCAACCCACTGACTAGTGGTTGCAAGTAATTTATGAGACATGCCCATTTATTTCTAGATTTGAATTGAGCATTTCAAAATCATAATGAAATCAATATCAAGGCCATACTAACTAATCTTTGAATTGAATTTTGGATGGCTGAAGTCATTGAAGATCCCCTTGGAATATCTAGTTGGACATACTATGCTCGATGATGACCTTACCTAATTACTGTAACCCTTTATCTTTTATGATCTTGCTTTATCCCAGTGTATATACCAAATATTCTTATTGATTCCATTACCTGACTACCTTCAATTCTACATCCCATGATCCCTTTGTTGCTAGGAAATAAATTTTAGCTTAAACAACCTAATCAAATTAGACCCACAATCTAGTTTCAAGGATTCGACAGCCTTGGTAGGCCTAGATGACCAAAAAAATCAATCCTAAATTATTTTCACGGATTTTCATGTATCATCCTTGGGAAGGTCACTCCACATGGCCACTCTTTACTAATTACAAATTTTCATATGTCCATAAAATGATAGGGTCCTACTACGTGGTGAATTTTTTGTGTTTTATAGCTTCACTAAGCTTTACTGAGGCTTTACAACATTTTTGTCTATTATTTGGCTCTAGTATAACGAGATATCACTACATGGCATGATCTCATTTACCTAAAGTTTGTTGATCCTAGATTAAGGTTCTATACTTTGATTATTCTAGATCCCTAAGATTTTGACACGTGGTCACATCTCAAGGACTCATTTGGTTTCCTATTCATTTGAGTGCTTTGATCAACTTGAGTTCATGAAGAATTTGGATGTTTCCATGTGGAAGCATCCCATTCACCCAAAGGGTCTACTACTTTCCAACCATATACTGACCATATTGGGGCCCCAAGAAAACATGATTATGACACATGGCATCATCCTAGGCACCTTGAGGATCTCTAGGTGAATTATTTATCTAAAGAACTCTAAAGAAGTAGATCCTCAATATTTAGATAGGTGGTAGCTCCTCACTCAATCTAAACCTATAGGGGAAGATCAATTAGCCATTAAAGTTCAAAATAAAAATGAATATAGTAAAAACATCAAAAATAAAAGCGAGAAAACCCAAGTGATCCATTTTTAATAAAAAGACTAAGTCATAAGATAGAATGTCATAAAAATGTAATCACTGTAGTCTATAATAAATTGAAAATGGACCAAAAAAGACCTAGAAATAACTAGATAATCTACAAACATCATAAGCTTAAATTTCCTAAAGAAGAACTTTAGAGTATATAACAAATTTAGAATGACCCAAATCCCACAAATTTAAGTAAACTTAAACAATTGGCCCAACAAAAAATCATCTTGGTTTTTAATAGTCTTAATGGGATGGATAGCTAGAAAATTTAAACTCATGAAATGCTGACGTGGACATCAATGTGTTGCCCAATTGGCAAGTTCAAGCCATGTAGAAACCATTCACTCATCTAGAGCTCGACTGAGTGTCCACCTAGGTCATTCATCTCTATAATATAGGTGTAATGATATCTTGACACTTGTCAAGATCCCACTTATCTAGATATTTTTTTAAGAGGATTGAAGACATACAAAGCCACATGGAGAGTAGAAAAATAGGATTATGCCATGTGGCACGATCTTAGGCATCTAAGAAGATCTTATATTTATTATAGGCATAAAGACTATCCCAAGGGATCATGAAAGTGGGATTATGCTATGTGGCATAATCCCTTGCATCTAAGAGGTCCACCTTGTGTCTTTCAAGTTAAGAGGACCTAGGGAAGCGAGGAATTGGGCATGTGCCATGATTCCCCATCTTGGGCATCCAAAATATATTTGAAGCAACTAAGTTTTAAGAGGCTTAGGGAAGCAATTAAATAAAAATTGGAAGTTCCCTACTTTCCTAACAGCTTGTAGGATAAGAAGTAATTTTTGGCCTGTAGGAAAACCAAAGGAGCCATTAGATTTTAAATTTAAATCTTGCCTAAAAATTACTAAGTCAAAAACCAAAATAAAGACAAAAGGTTGTAAGATTAAAAAATAAACATAGACATTTTACCAATATTAAAGCCAAAGTTGATCCATCAATATGGAAAAGTACCAAGTTTTATAATGAAACCTTAAAACACTTAGTCAAATCAGCATAAAAATAACAAAAGATACCAAACAAAGACAAATTCAGTAAGAAAAATGGTCCCATTCAGCCAAAACTTGAAGCCAAATTAGTCTAATATTCCTCAAAGTGTCTGATCTTTAAAATTAAAGAAATGTAAACACCCTACTAAATAAATTGAAAGGGGACAATATTAGACCAAATTTTTCATGGAAAATATGCAATAAATTTGTAATAGTTAGATGAAATGTCTAAATCTAAGGCTAAATTGTCTAGAAATGGAAGTTTCAAGGTAGTTCAAAATATTAATTGAAATAGATTATGACCTATCAGACTTAGGCAAATTGAGAAAGTTGTATCAATGAAGCCCTAAGTGCATAATCTTCTAGATTAAGTGCATATAATAGACATTTTAAGTTTGGACTTAGTATAAAGAGTGAAACAAATACAACATTAAGAATGCAACTTATTAAAGGCCTTTCCCAATTAGATCACCAAATAAAATAAGCCTAGACCTAACTAAAACATAGAATACAAGACTCCATAAAAAAAAAAGTTCCATGATTTCATGAAGAAATTAGTAAAATTTGTGCAAGCAACAACAAATGGAGACTTCTAGAAAATTCTCCAAAGATTTTAGAACATTGAAACACTACCTACAACCCAAAATCTTTGGCTTAGCCCAATATCTAAACCATGAAACAACTCATTCAAATATAATAAGGGAAATATTGTAAAACCCAAATTATAAAATCTTGTTGATGAGTGTGTGTTTGTGTATTCATTTTCCTCCTAAAATTTGTAAGGACTAGGTGTTGTAGTTAGGATCACCAAGCTAGTGAATTCTACCTTGAAACGAATACTTGGACATTGCTTTGCTACCAATTAGGAAGCTACAGCCGTAATAGAGTTGCCTTTAGTCCCACTCAAAGCCTTACTCTATTTCCAACCAAGTTTTCATAACCCTATTTGAGGTAGCTTGAATCACCTAAACATTGAGTATTTTAAATAATATATTTTTCTTTCCTTTCATCTTACTTTTTCCTCTTCTTGAGCATCTCAATTGTCACATCCTAATTTCTCACTAATCAAATTTACCTGATTATCAATGGATTATTATGGTGGGTAAATTGATTTATTACTATTTAACTAAGTTGTAAGTCAAATGTGATTATGGTATAGTTATTTGTTTCTTTGATTACATGATTTTATTGCTATGAGTTAGTTATATTGTATATTATTTAGATTATGATCATGTTAATTAGTTGTTATAGCAGTATTTTATGATATAAATCATGATGTTATAGGATAACTACCTTCTTATCATAAGTTTGATGCAGGAGACATTCATCCCTTAGAGCATGATGAAGGGAGAGCATCATCAAAGGTATAGATGGAGGTGTTGGGGGACAACAGAGGAACACCTAGAACCCATGCACACACCATGAAAGATAGCACTCATTATATGCATTGTTTGATTTGTTAATTTTAGTACATTTTTCATGTTATTTTCATTTAGATAATTTATTGTGTGTGTTAGTTGTGATTTAGTTTAGTTTAATGCTTATGTGAAGTTAATATTATGTGATTGCATTGTGACTATTATACGTAGATTGAGTGCATATTGTTGTTGTATGATTATGTCATGTTATTATATTCATGATTTTTAATGCTTTACAAGAAACTAAATCTATGTGAATAGTATCTACTTACTACTATCTATAGACTAACCGGAATGTCTTTATAATGTTAGAACATTATTTGGTTATCATTATGATATTTAGGAAATATCATTATTTAGATTAATGCATATTATATAAAATATAAATAAAAACATTAGATAGTCTATATAAAGTAGTAATAAAAATGACTACATTCTTATAATACCATTATGTTTTGGTATAGTAGTTGTTTGATTACTATTACAGATAAAATAATATAATTGACTTACATTAGTCATATTGTTATCTAAATCCATGATGTTGATTATCTTTTATAAGTTATTAAAAAAATTATATTACTATTTTAAGTTATCGTATGAACTAAACCTAGTCAAATATTCAAATGTCTAGACTATGGTGATGTTTGAAGTGTTAGTTATCATTGAAAATTATGTTAATAGCGTATTTTTGGGAAGATGGATACATGGACATGCAATTCAAAAAGAGTCATGCAAAAATTAAAAGATTAAAATAATTATTAATGTTTTGGGAAGTTTTGATAATTATTGGGTTTCGTGCTTGAGTCAAACTAGGGTTAACCTAGTAAAGCAAAGAGATTAGTGGATAATAGCTTTTATACATCAATGGAATTTTTGGAAACTACAAGCTTTATGCTAGTATTTGCATGCATTGCATGAAGAAGGAAAAAAATTTATGGAGAAAGGATAAGAGGAGAGATGGTGAAGGGCATGAGAGGACATGACACAAGGAAGAGAAGTAGGAGCAAAGTGAAAGAAAGAGAACTATTCCAGTTTAAGTAGTTCATATGGACACCATTATAAGGTTAGTTATGTTATTTAATTTTTGTGTGAAATCAAGAAATTGTTGAGTGTATATGTGTCTCTTAGGGATTAGAAAAAATTGATTTGCATTTTAATATGGATACAGGTCTAGCCTTGTGGATGGCTCAGCCATCCATAGAACTAAACCAATATCCTCTAAATCCTTATGAATGAAAACTAGAATAGTATGTGTGTAAAACCATAAAGTTAAAAGGAATTTTCTTGCTATGATGGCAATATGCCCAACTTAAATATCAATAGGCTTTAGTTGATGGATTTACTATATACTATGATTTAGATTTTGTTTTTGAGACCATTGATATATATAAACTCAGATAGGTTATATATATATATATATATATATATATATATATATATATATATATATATATATATATATATATATATATATATATATATATATATATATATATATATATATATATATATATATATATATATATATATATATATACTCAAATAGGTATATATCGATATATTGAATGTGTATATACTTGAATTTATCGGGTGGGGTAAAAATGCAAAGGTTGAGTAAATTTTATGAATGAATGGATTGATATAAAATTTACGTGTATTGCTTGTTATTGAAGTTCATTTAGAGTTTGATATGCCAATAAATAGAACTGTGTACTTTTATTTAGCAAAATTGTGAATATATATATATATATATGAAATGTGTTATTAAAAATATAACACAGTCCATATATATATATATATGGACTGTGTGTATATTTATTATACAAAACCATGGGAATAGATATGGATATGAATTATGTGTTTAAACTCTTATAAATCCTATTTTGAAAGACTAATTTTGTGTAAAAGCTATCATAGAGTAAGGAGGGCTTAAATCCTATCTTGACTCTAAGTTTTAAATAATTGAAAATGGGGTCATGTGAGGTGATTGTTATAACCAGTTTGACTTTTGTTAGTATATTCTATAGTGGATATTGATGTCAAATTAGATTTTAGTGTAACCAGGATCTTGCATACATATATATATTTGTGTGTGTGTGTGTGTGTGTGTGTGTGTGTGTGTGTGTGTGTGTGTGTGTGTGTGTGTGTGTGTGTGTGTGTGTGTGTGTGTGTGTGTGTGTGTGTGTGTGTGTGTGTGTGTGTGTGTTTTGTGTGTGTGTGTGTGTGTGTGTGTGAACTAGTATTAGGAGCAAGTCCCATTACGAAACCTATAACATGTTTGGAGTCTTTAAGCATACGAGTTTCTATATACAAAGAAGTAGATAAACCCAAACTTGTAATGAAATATGTGCACTGATTGCATTGACTATTATAAGGTTCAATCACATATATTAATTTTGTAAACGTTTGTCTATTATATGGTTCATAATGAATTGAGATTAGAAGTTGATTTGATTTAATGGATACTTATGAAAACTTAGGAATAAGTATAAACCTCCAATAAATAACAAAGGTAGAATATAGGTCTGTATGGTCAATTGTTTATAATACTTTGTTTTCAATAATTTGGGATAATGTGTATGCAGTTTAAATATATGAGTTTGGGCTAAATAAGGTAATTGATTTGGAATGGATTTTATGATAATTGAATTATGACTTTTATATTGGAATAAGTGAATAAAAATAGGGGTTTTCGAAAATGTTGAGACCCTATGTTAGATCTTGATTATTATTTCATGAATAGTTAAATTTCAATGGTTTGTTAGATTCATATGAAATTATATAAGAAAAATATAACTTACTGTTAGTATGATAGAATAGTATATGTATATGTGCACAAATGTATTATGTAGTACATATTAAGCATGTATCTGATATGGTGCATAAATATATGAAATATATCTATATGAGGACTTAGGTACTCATACACATATATATCATAGATTTTTACATTGGCATGTATGTCTATAATTATAGCTATTATTAACTATTATATTAAGTCATAGAATCATGTGGGATAAGACACTGTGATTATATACATGCAGCCTCCTAAATGTACAACTAGTTATATCAATAAAAGATTATGTTTCGTGTGAGTTAAGATTTTGTTTATGAGATATTTGATCTCTAAAATTATTATGTTTGGTTGTTTGTAATTAATTAATGTGTACATAAAAATAATATACCATGATATTGTTTTTTATCATAGAATGTACTATATTAGAATCTACTTGAAGAAATTAGATACATGTAGTCTAAGTATATATGGTATAGATTGTACTAGTTTATATTTATTATTTATATGATAAATAATATAATTAGATTCATTTCATATGTTTTATGGATTAAATGTATGGCTTTTTTATCATTCTTGTACTTAACACATTTTATGCCTATTAATAGGAAGTAATCTAAATGAATATATTGGTTATATTTACATTAACCAAATATCACATTGATGGTACTAAATAAGTAGTGAGACAAACTTCACTAGCTTACTTATCATCACCAATGCCAGATGAAGGTAATCTGATCGAGTGGTGTGTATGAATTTGACTGATCCTAAAGATCTATAACTATTTAAAAACTTTGGCCAAAGTAATTTTTAGTTAGACATTGTCATTTCATATGTATAATTTACATGTTTATGCAATATCATGTTAGAAATTATTTATTTATGGTACACATCATGTATTATAAATCGTATAGTACATGGGTACTAGCTTGTCTCTTTAGATTCCTGCACCATCACTATCTACCCATCCATGAAGGGAGGGCCATTCCTTGATTGGGGGATTTTGTGGGGGATCAATAGTTCATGGTTGGTGTGGAAAAGTGTTTGGATGATGCTCTCCCTCCCCAAAGTAGTACTTATTTGGAGACTACACTTGAGATTACCATAGGTTCTAGAATTCAGGGAACTCATGCTTCATGGATCCTTGTATCTTATATTGTATTTATTATTATTGAAACATTACTCTTGATGAAATGTAATTAATTACTCTTTTTTACATTGACAACAATGGTTGTATTATTATACCATCCATGGCTGGAATTTATGTAATTACTTTCTGGAATAAATGCAGTTAAGCTTTGCTTATTTGTTTCATATGTTGATAGTGATCAATAACTAGTAGATGTTACATGTTTATTTTATAGTTAACATACTTAGTGTGTTATACTAGTGTCACTAATTATATTCTCATGACAAAATATAATGAAATAATGTGTGGAATTAAATTTTAAAAAAATATATTATGTTATTATAGTAAATCCTAGAGGGAATGTTACATATGGTATCAGAGTTATGGCTCAAACTCTAGGACTTAATGAGTCCACTAATGTTTTTGTATCCTTATATTTATAAGAAATGAGAATGGTGAAAGTTAGAGTATTTTGGTGAGGGTATTTTATATGGCAATAACAAAAAACCTTTATTTGATCCTAACAAATTTGCCATTGAGTAAGTAATAAAGTTGGATTAGATTCTTACAACCATGAATGAGATTAGGGACCAAATTATAGCCCTAGAATAGGAAATTAATGAACATGAAGAGGAATCACATTAGGATGTGTCTAAATAGCATCATGTTGAGTATAAAATCACTCAAGAGCAAAGACATGAGGAATTGCCTCAGGACATGAGAGCACATGTAGCTATAAAATTGGCTAGAGATATGAAAAAGGTGAATCCACCTAAGTTCGACAAAACCATTATGGGAGATGGAGTTGAAGCAAGGTTGACCGATATGGAGAAGTATTTAAAGATTTAAAACTACTCTAAAGTCACTAAATCAGTTTGAGGAGTTTACCATTATGATGGTGAAATAGCTACATGGTGGGCCAAAAAAAAAGTTAGAAATGAATCTTAACTCAATTACCACTACATGGGAGCAATTTGTGATATTTTTCATATCACGGTGGCTTCCATAGTTATATTTTGACCAAAATTTTACATATTTTTAGAATCTTAAGCAAGGAGACCTATCAATGAATGAGTACTAGGAATATTTCATCAAAATTCTAAAGTATGTACCTCAATATTAGGTATATGAGAGGTTCAAAATTAGGAAGTTAATAATGAGAATAAAACCCCAAATTGGTGGAGAGGTGGTGTTGGGTTTTTATTATTAATAATACTTTAGGTGCTGAAGTATAGCTCTAATGAGCTAATGCACTGGCCCTTCATGCAAGACTATGGTCTTGCACACTCACCTGAAGTGTGCAGTTAGAGACCAGTTCCCATGGGTTATTGATGCAGGGGCATCATATGACGACCATAGGTTTGATTTAATTTTATCTTAAGTTAGTCCAATTAGGTGTTTTATAGGTTATTGAGGATAGTATTAGTCCATAGCTGATGTCTAGATGGTCTCAAGGAGCATAGAATTAAAATTCTACCTTTTCCTACCAAAAGTTATTATTTTAAAATTTGAATAGTGTTAAGTCTTGTATAATGAGTTTTATGCATTTTGAGAGGGTGGAAAGGTGTCACAAACATTTCAAGGGGATTTAAACCCTATATAAGTTCCATAACATGTTCATGAGTCAAAATTCATGGTACTGTGTAGTCGTATTATGAAAAAACATGAATAATGCAATGTGACCAAAAGAGACCATTCAGAGGGAAACCACCAAGATTTAGTTATGTGTCTTTTTATAGGAGGGTGGATTCAATAAGAAGTATAGGGAGAGATAATACATTTGAGATAGATGAATGGACAATGTAATTAAATAAGTTTTGAAAAAAAATGGGGAATTTGAATGTTTTGTAACCCTTGTGAAATGAATGAATTTGTAGACCCTGTTTAAGGTCAATTATTGTTATTGATCATTGTATATGTTTAGATTAAAGAATAAATGAATTTGAAGTTTTTTCAAGTGATATATAAGGATAGATTATGAGTTTTTGAAAATCAACTTGGATAGCATTAAGACAGAGAGAGAACCCTGTTGAAAGGGTCACAAAGTGCAAACCATGTTCCTGTAATAAAGACTTGTGTTTGTAGAATGGAAAATGAAATGAATATGGTTAAATGTATTAAAAATTATTGAGGGATATTATAAAGTTCTATGAGATCAAATATTTTAGTGAAATGTGTTCAAAGTCTTTAGTAATCAGGCATTACATGAACATACCCTATTGTGGAGTTATTCTGTGTATGCAAAACTGTATTGTGAATGTCATGAAACAATAGATGTTGAATATGTATTGACAAAGTGACTATGGAAAAAATTTTATATTATATTGGATTAATATTTAATTCAAATCCCTATAATATCCAATAATCAAACTGCATAAGTAAAGAAACTTTGTATTTTCTAAGAACCATGTGGGTCACAAAAACTATGTGTTTGCTTCATACAAGAAATGATATTCCATCTATTGACTCAAGTTATGGAGACTAAGGTAAGTATTTTTAATGTTATTAATTTTTTATAGATTCTTGGATTGGCATATTACCTTGAGTTGTTATTCACATAAAGGTATAGGCCTGTAAAGAGTCAAAATGTTGACACAGTCAAGTATGTTTTGAGGTAAAAAGGTGTAACAATGGATTGGAAAAGTGAACCCTTATATTGGAGAGTGTGAATAAGGTATGGTCAGACCTAAAAATCATTTTTAAATTATTTTAAACTTTAATAAACCTTCACAATCAATTTTAGTGTGCTCTCAAGCACCTACAGTCTGCCATAACCTTGAACTAGAGTTTTGCCAAAGAAATTCATTTTGTAGAAAAACATACTAGTGAAAAATCCTAAAATTTTGTAATTGGTTAGGTCTCAGTAACCCTAAAGATATTTCATTGGTTTTGAGATTAGTGGACACATTTTTTTACGTCTATAGTGGATTGTTTGCAAACTAGACCCTAACAGGCCTAATAGGCCTAAATAGAAGTAGAAAGAGAGGTTGAAAGGTGACCAAAACAAAGAGTTGGGACTTAAAATTTCATGGTTATATAGATATTTATAGTGGGTGTCTATATCAAGAATTATTTTTCAAATATTTAAAAGTATAATTTCGTACAAAGGAATATTGAGCCTAAAAGGACTACAAAGAATGCTGACAGAGTAGACAGAGTTGGTCAAATGAAGGACTAGGTGCTTGGTCAACTGTGTGGAGTGAATAAAGATTACTAAATGTTAGTAATGAGTATGTTTTATGTGTTTTCAATAATATATTGAATCCAATACCCTTAGAGAATAAATGATCTAGTGAACTATTACAAAGACTGTTGTAAAAGAGGATAGAATTGGTTGATGTGAGGAGTTGAGTGTTGTAAGGTGTTTGTGAGTTGAAGAGTGAATAGCGAGGACTGAAGAGACTTTGTAAACCAAGACCAAAGCATATGAAGGTACAAGGTTACTAGATGAATCTATAAATTAGTTCATGAGGAATAGAGCCAAGAAATCTAATAAAGGAATGTTATTTTAAAATAAGTTGAGTGATCATTTGGTATATGCTTTACATCATTTTGGTATCAGAGCAAGAGAAAGATTTTTTTGGATTGTGAAAATATTTGATAACATGTGTTTTGAAGTGAAGTGCAGGATAAGTAATAAAAGATAGTGCTCCATAAAGAGAGCTAGTAGAAAAGAAGATGATTTGGTTAGAATAATGACCTAGTTGATTGTTCCATTGGTCATGATAATGGAGGCAATTGAGGATACTTTTAGATGGAGAGAAAAAATAGTAGAAAGAGAAGAAATAAATGGTAGGAAGCAAGGTGAAGTAGTACCTTTATAGATAAGGATGGATGAGAGAGAGAATAGAGAGGTGGTTCAAGAGAATCCAATAGCAGGTCAAAATGGCATGGGGTAACACCATGTAAGAGAGATCAAACCATTTTTAGATGATAAATTGAGAAGAGATGAAGGTCCAATGAGACAAGGACTAAGACAAATATTTTAGGGGCAATGTTGGAATTGGCATAGGGATAGACACAGAGCAGTAGAGTGTCTAAGGAATATGAGTATAAGTATGCAACAACAGAGAGTAAGAGTAGAGTATGAGGAGAGAAGGTATGACAAGAATGAGTCATTACCCATGAGGAGAGTCTTATTGTAGGAGATGCAAGCTAAGGAACCATCCCAAAGAAGAAGTTTATTTACAATCAGATGCAAGAGAAGAAGTAAAGTGTGTAATCTAGTAATTTATGGTGGTAGTACTAATAACATTATTTTTTTAGAGATGGTGTAGAAGTTGGGATTGAAAAGGATGTCACATCTAGAACCATACAAGGTTGCATGGGTTTAGAAAGGACATCAGATTATAGTAAGTGAACAAAGCTAGGTTGATTTTCATATAGGAGGGTATAGTGATGAAGTGTTACGTGACATTTTGCCTATAGATGTTTATCATTTGTTGTTAGGAAGACCATGGCAGTTTGATAAGCATGTCATACATGATGATCAAGAAAACACATACACCATTAAG
The DNA here is from genome assembly GCA_037957365.1 of Torreya grandis. Taxonomy (NCBI): domain Eukaryota; kingdom Viridiplantae; phylum Streptophyta; class Pinopsida; order Cupressales; family Taxaceae; genus Torreya; species Torreya grandis. The sequence continues at coordinate 8,019,000 of JARHVA010000086.1, read as the reverse complement.
CAATGTGGGAAGGTACACGCACTACTCCCATTGAAGGGTGAAGAAGATAGAAGAGATGAGAAAATCATGATGATGATGACAAGGCAGTATTAGAGTCAAGTAATGGAGAGTTTAGGTTTGGTCAAAAGAACCAAGAAAGAAGAGGTGAGTTGTTTATAATTAACTAATATGCAACATTGTGAGTCCATAAGGATGAACATGAGAAATATAACACAAGAATGTAGGTTGGCAGAAAATAGTTTTCAAGATAAGGAAGAAGGTATAACACACAAGGGAGTACTTAAGATAGAAGAAAACCAAGACAAGCATGGAAGCCAAGCATGTGAGAGAGAAGATAGCAGTATAATGATAGATGTAACAGCTAACATGGATGAGCAATGGCTTGGGATTGACACCAAGCAAGTGAAGAAGATGGAGCTTGAAATGTATAAGGCAAAGGCTCCAAGTTTTGTGTCTAATTAATTATTTTCTGAAGAATATGTAGGTAAGGAGCAGGCAGCCAAAGAAGTAGTGGTATATGAACTTACATGTTTGAAAAAGAGAGTTGAACAAAAGGAGAATGCTAAAGAGTGGGGTCATATGCATCAGGCCTATGAGAGAAAGTTAAGTGATCTAAAAGATGAGGTAGGGAATATGATCATGCAACCCATGTATATGCAAAATATAGAGAGTATTTATAATAGAAGAGTATAGCAACAAATGAAGGGTTTACTTAAGTATGAGGTATGTAAAGGATAAGCACAAGTTGTGCATGAAATGGAATGGATACCACAAGGAAAATTGGTGAAGGAAGAAAAATACATACTTTAAGTATTGATTGAAGATGGAGTTAATGAGAAGGAGAAAGAATGGAATACACCTGCATGGCAAGAAGAAAAGGGCAGCAGACATGTTTTCTTTAACAATTTTGTTTTGTGTGCAGGTATGTTGTTGAAGGAAATGAAGTAGAGAAAGCTTAAATGTGGGTCCCAAGAACATGCTAACCTCTATGAGAGGCAAGTGGAAGTGTATACCTTCTATATGTAGGTCCCTTACATTTAAGAAGCATCATGTACCAAGTGAATCACCAAACACATATGGCAAAGATTTCTCAACTTGGTAGTATGATGTAGGGGCATCCTATAAAGACCCCAATTTTGATTTAATTTTGTCTTAACTTAGTCCAATTAGGTGTTTTATGTTTTATATAGGTCAGTAGTAATCCATAGGTGATGTCTAGATGGTCTCAAGGATTATAGAATTCAAATTCTACCTTTTCTCGCCAAAAGTTCTTATTTGAAAATTTGAATAGTGTTAAGTCTTTTCTAATGATTTTTATGCATTTTAAGAGGGTGAAAAGGTGTCACAAATATTTCAAGGGGATTTAGACCCTATATAAGTTTCATAACATGTTCATGAGTTAAAATTCATGATACTATGTAGTCATATTTTGTAAAAACATGAATAATGCAATGTGACCAAAAGAGACCATTCAGAGGGAAACCACCAAGATTCAGTTATGTGTCTCTTTATAGGAGGGTGGAATTAGTTATCAGTAGTGGGAGAGACAATAAATTTGAGATATATGAATGGATACTTTAATTGAACAAGTTTTTTAAAAAAATGGGGAATTTGAATGTTTTGTAACCCCTGTGAAATGAATGAATTTGCAGACCTTGTTTGAGGTCAATTGTTGTTGTTGATCATTACATGTGTTTAGATTCATGAATAAATAAATTTAAAGTTTTTTTCAAGTGATATTTAAGGATAGATTATGAGTGTTTGAAAATTAACTTGGAGAGCTTTAAGACAGAGAGAGAGAACCCTGTTGAAAGGGTCAACAAGTGCAGACCCTATTCCTGTAAGAAAGACTTGTGTTTTCAGAATAGACAATGAAATGAATATGGTTAAATGTATTAAAAATTATTGATGGATATTATAAATTTATATGAGATCAAATATTTTAATGAAATGTGTTCAAAGTCTTTGTTAATCAGGGATTACATGAACATACCCTATTATGGAGTTATTTTGTGTATTCAAAATAGTATTGTGAATGTCATGAAACAATAGATGTTGAATCTTTACTAAAAAAGTGACTAAGGTAATAATTTTATATGATATTGGATTAATTTTAAATTAATAATCCCTATAATCTCCAAGAATCAAATTGGATAAGTAAATAAACTTTGTATTTTCCAAGAACCCTGTGGATCACACAGACTATGTGTTTGCTTCATACAGGAAATGATATTCCATCAATTGACTTGAGTTATGGAGATTAAGGTAAGAATTTTTAATGTTATTAAATGTTTTTAGATTCTTGTATTGGAATATTACCTTGATTTGTTATTCACATAAAGGTATAGGCCTGTAAAGAGTCAAAACGTTAACATCGTCAAGTATATTTGAGGTAAAAAGGTGTAACAGTGGATTGGAAATGTGAACCCTTAGGTTGAAGAGTGTGAATTAAGTATGTTCAAAATTAAAAATCATTTTACAATTATTTTAAACTTTAACAAACATTCAAAATCAATTTTAGTGTGCTCTCAAGCACCTGCAGTCCGTCATAACTCTGAACTAGGGTTTTTCCAAAGAAATTCATTTTGTGGAGAAACAAACCAATGAAAAATCCTAAAATTTTGTAATTAGTTAGGTATAAATAACCCTAAATATATTTAATTGTTTTTTTATATTATTGGATATGTTTTCATACGTCTATAGTGGATTATTTGCAAACTAGACCCTAACAAGCCTAATAAGCCTAAATAGAGGTAGAAAGTGAGGTTGAATGGTGACAAAAACAAAGAGTTGGGACTTAAAATTGCATGGATAAATAGTTATTGATAGTGGGTATCTATATCAAGAATTATTTTTCAAATATTTGAAGGTACAATTTCATACAAAGAAATATTGAGCCTAAAAATGCTACAAAGAATGCTGACAGAGTAGGCAAAGTTGATCAAAGGAAGGACTAGGTGCTTGGTCAACTGTGTGGAGTGAATAAATATTACTAAATGTTTATAATGATTCAATTTTATGTATTTTCAATCATATATTTAATCCAATAACCTTACATAATAAATGATCTAGTGAACCATTACAAGAACTATTGTAAAAGAGGACAGAATTGGTTGATGTGAAGAGTTGAGGGTTGTAAGGTGTTTGTGAGTTGAAGAGTGAATAGGGAGGACTGAAGAGACTTTATAAATCAAGACCAAAGCATATTAAGTTACAAGGTGACTATATGAATCCATAAATCATTTCATGAGGAATAGAGCCAAGAAACCATTAACAAAGGAATGTTGTTTTAAAACAAGTAAAGTGAGTGATCATTTGGTATATGTTCTGCATCAGTTATGTTGTGCAGTAGCATCAATTGGTTATATTCTTTGGGTTAAACTTATATTTAAATATAAGTTACATAGAATAAAAGATAAACTACTTTGATCCTTGTATTACTAAACTAAGCCACCATCACTATGCAGATTAATGTCATTATAGTTGAGAAATGTTGCTTAGAAAAAGTAAAAGTATTCATAGAACTCAAATTATGTCTCAACCATAAGTACTTAAACTAGAGACAACACTAAGTCTTAAACAATACAGCCAAACTCATATGTTCATAACTTATTAATGCATTGGAACTTGAACAATAGAACTAAATCAAAATACCACAAACTCTATATTATGCTTCAACAAAATGATATCAAGAATCTGTCACAAAATGATTTCATACAAGGGTATTTATACTTGTTTATCCCTAACCAAATATTTAAAACATAAATGACAAGATTAAATGGCAAATGAACTCTCTACAAATTGAGAGTTATGGTGATCTATTAACTAACTTCTCCTAAGGACCTGATCTTTTGAGCCCCCTATATACCCATTCTATGTTAGATCCTTACTACCATGTGCCCATTTCCTTGTAGGTCGATGCAATACTCCAAATAGATAAGGTTCAGGTGACCCTTAAGAATCACTCCTTAACCATCTCCTACTTCCCATGCACTCCAAAAGTCTTCCATTATTGTTCTAAGTCCTGTGTTCTTCGGTTCCTCATGGTTAATTCTCCTCTTTGATTGGGTCCTCTCATGCTAGTGAATCTGCACCCTTATCCTTTCACACCTTGTAGTTTCCACACCATAGTTCTTCTGCACCATTCGAGTTATGTGTCATAGTTTTTCCATGTTATTTTTCTATACTATGTTAGTTCTATGCCAAAATATCAAAATACTTAGCCAAAATTTGGGGTCTAACATCACCCCACACTATGCTCTTAGATCATCCTAGACTAAGTCTCATTGGTGGCCTCTGCCGAAAATTCAACCCCATTTACTTAATATGCTTCTTAACATTAACCTAATGTGATAATGTGTCGAGTAGATTTGTAGTTATTACTTCAATGGCCTCTTTCGACTTCTTCATCTCCTTGGGTTGGTTAGAATTCTCATTGGCCTTCTTGACCAAATCATCTAGGGACGTACTGGCATCCTTCTAAGCATCTTCTAATATTGAGACTTCATCAACAACCTATACTTAGAGGGTTTCAAAATTGGCATTCAATTACTGGCAATGTGCATAGATCTTCTCTTCCATTATTTCCACATCTTTAAATGCTTTTGTGCACTCGAACTGATCCCTTATTAAGAGGGTAGCATTAGCCATTTGCTACCTCTAGGATTCTTCTACTTAGATCCAAACCTCCAAGATCTTATTTCGGTGATTTAACTATTCAAACATCCCATCCAAGATGAGGATGACTTCCCAAAATATATTTCAAGGGTGTGCTTGCATACTTTAACTACCTTGGTGAATTGCTATGCTATTATCAATTCTTCATTCCTCAGTATGGGTTGCTCTTTGCAACACCTCAAAATGAGGTTCACAAAAGTCTCTAGTTTATCTATGGCATCCCCATTGAGAGGCATGCCATCCACCAGTGCTAGCTCTTGGCCTAAAATTATCTTGCATAAATTCAACATTTTAACTTTGGCATATGTGGTCTCCTTTACTTGATACTTCAAAGTAGACACTTCTTCTATGAGCACCTTCTTAGTAGAAACGTGTTTCTCATACATACCCAATACTTGGGCATGTTTCATCTCTATTTCATGTACATCAAAGTTTGACAATATATTCTAGTGCATGACTTCCAAAGCCATCTTCAAGAATGTCACATTGGCTTGCAGAGGGGTGATCTCTTGAGGATCAACCCATAGTGGTTTGGGAAATGTTGGAGCATCAGGGCCTAAGAGAAGGATGTCTTGAAGGAGCTCAAAGTGGCACTCGTCATTGTACATGTCCAATAAGAAAGACAATCATTGCTTTGTATCCAAGGTTGCATCTCAGGGAAGAAAGTGCAGCCATAAATACAACATCCTATCAGGGATGCTCGATTGATATCAAATGCGTAGATTGGTACATGCATCATTGGTAGGTTCTTATTCAGACCTAGTCAACTCCTTCCCTTTGTTTGGGTCACACTCCAATATCTCAACCTCTACTTTGGTAGCTAATAAAGTGCTATCGATAGCCATTCCACTCATTTGATACTGTTCACCATCCCCCTCTTCACCATATAGACCCCCAATGTCCAATAGTGAGTCTTCGAAGGTGGCCTCCTCTTCTTTATACATTAGGGAAGGTGTCTTCTTAGAGTTGAAGTTTGATTCTTCCTTTTTGGTTACAAGGACTTTCTATTTGGGATCTTACACTGGTGCTCTTTATGGGACAATCCTTGATGATGAAACTTTTGGGGTCGATCCTTGTGGGGTTGTCTTAGGAATTGACAATAGAGGTGGTGAAATGTGTGGAGGAGAAGGTGGGGTTAGATGGACTTGTGTAGGTGTAAAATTGGGTGGGGAAGGTTAGGGAGGAGAAGGGCAAGATATAAAAGAGTGAGGAGGAGAAGGGCATGGTGGAAAAGGGCGAGGAGGAGAGGGCGAGTTGGAGAAGGGTGAAGAGGAGAAGGTCTTGGTGGTGAGGGGCTAGGCTGCAATGCTTGGATAGTCCTTTACCATTTTTGAGGAACCTATTATGACCTTGTGATGGCATCATGCCCTACCTACTTCTTCAAAATAGGTATTGGTGGGATATTTTCCCTCATATGTTATGTGCCCTTTGAACTCTTATACCTAAGCTATAGCATGTAGAATAGATTATGTACCTATTATCCCACCAGTATTGGCTTGACCTTTATGTTTTTTTGGTCTATCCCATTATTCTCTTTATGAGCCTTCTTTCCTAGATAAACATACATCTTTCAGAGTGTGAATCTCCAAGTCAATTTTATCGACTTCCAAAGCAATAGGCTATGCATCATAAATTTGTTTCACCAAGTCAAAAAAGTACCATAACAAAAAGGCATATGATATCTTTGGACACATGGATAGTTCTTTAGAAGGGACCATCTTGATGTGTCATAGATAAAAGTGCTACTTCACAATGAACTATGCTTATTCACCAACCAAGGTGCGCAAATCCTTTGGGATGTGCCATTCATTCCTGAATGCCTCCTTCATCCCATCAAACCAAGACTTCATTTTTATTTTGTAGGAGGGGGTGATATGCCCCGAGCATTTGAACACCTTAAAGCACTTGAGAGGGGACTTACTCTTAGGAAAGTATGCCCACTTTATTGCTTTTATGGTGTAATCTGTACATTGATCTCGCCAAACACCATCAAAATAAAAAATACTCCCCATGGAAACTTATGATTGGGTATTTGATGGGTCTTCTCCACATCCTTAATAATTTTATGGTTAAAATAAATATCCCAATTATATTTAAAGCCCTTAGTAACTTGGTGGGTGATGTAGGGGTGAACCATGTCTACCTCCTTCCAACGATCGGTGCCACAAATCTTGGTCATGATGATGCACATTGTAACCTAGAGGGTAGGATCATGTAGGTTCTTAATGTGCATGACATGGCCCTAATTTTGATACAATAGTGTCATGGATATATTTTGGACCTCATCAATGTCCCCCAAGTCATATGCCATATCCAAACTTGAACACTACAACCATGGTACCTTGCTTACCCTCTCGAGTGTGATCTTCATGTTGCACCCAATGAAGTAGAGGTGGTCCTCATGAATGCGTGAGAGAAGGAACTTGGTTGCCTCCATGGGTTTTCCCAAGTAAGGAAAATTAAATAATTAGAACAACCTTGTAACATCTAAAGCATTGAAGATTTTGAGGTCATACACCAACAAATTCTTGGTATTCTGGCACTCAACCCGGTAGTCATTCTATAATTTAACCTCATTCCCAGGCTGATGGTTGTTGTAATAAAAAATAGCGCAAGTGAGTACCTTGGAAACCCAATTTTCCACATGCAGCACTATTTTTGGGTAATAAATTTCTTCAATCATCAAAGGTGGGGGTGGAAATGATTGTGTTTTCTTTGCTTATCATGTCATATTATCTTCTTCTCTTTTTGCACACTGTGCCTATTCTTATGTTGTCTCTTCTCTAATGAATACCACTTCTCACCAAAGTAATTTCTCTTCCTCTAGTATCACCAGTAATGGATCAATCCTTAAGGTCTTCTTCTTAGGCTACGTCACCCTCTAAGCAACCTGAAGGTTTAGGCATGGTCATCCAATATTCCCAAAGGAATATGTGATTGTTGTCAGCAACTTCAGCTCTTTGTGCTTCACTTCCCTCTAACGGCAAACTTCCCCTACAACCTGTAACCTAAAAGTCTTCCCTATCATGGCCATGTCTCATAATTAACCCTATTATTTGCTTGTGAATATTAATGCTTAGCTTAATACCTATGTATAAACTCATAATGCTTCAAATATTTTGATCTGGAATCAAACCTGATATCTTCACTCTCAGCTCTAGTATTACTTTACTCTTTGCTCTATAATCTCAAATGAAATGAAAGGCAAAATGTAAAAATGAGGTAACTTGTATTGTTATAGGATCAAGGGGGGTTAACCCACATTTACTATCCCCTTTCAACTTGTACATCACTTCTCATCATTAATGAGTTTTTTTTAATGGTTGCCATTCTTCAACCATCACTTCTCACCATAAATACATTTAATGGTATTGTCTTGTCACGTTGTTAGTACATTTATTGCAACCACTATTTTTTCACATTAATGGCACGTCCTATCCCACACCTTCCTTGAAGTGGAAGATAGTTGTGTCCCACACTTTTATTGGAGTGGAAGATAGTTATTATATTTATTGTAGATTTTCAAACTATTTGGTGGGAACACAGTATCCTTAGGCTATGTAATTTGTGTGTCTTTAATAACTTACACGATTTAAGTACCTTTTATGCCCTAAGTACCTTGTGAACCCTAAGTACCTTGCATACCCTAAGTACCTTGTGTGCCCTAAGGTAACTTATGCACATATCTTTAATCAAGATTTCAGATATCTATCACCCCACATTAAAACTGAGTCATGGTCCTCCAAAAATATATAAGTACAAAACTTAAGCATAATTACATTAAAGAAATTTTGTGCACAATAAAGGTAGAAATTTTATTGAAAATATGAAATCATAGACTATTGGCATAAGCCTTATTATTTATAAAATATTAACTATTCAGAGGTAAAATATGATCAGAGTCGGCTTCCATTGTAATGCCTAATAAGGAATTGACCATCCAACAATTGTAATCAATAAACACCAATAGGTTAAATCTTATGAATGATAAAAGGACCATCCCAGCGAATCTGAATTTTTATAGAATGGCATGCAAACTTGGAGTCATATATCAAGACCTTCATTCCTAGAGTAAAGGTTTTGTGTTTCATGTGTTGATCATGCCATGCTTTTTATTTGCGCTTTTCCACATCCTAACTCTAATGAGTAAGGAAACAGGTCTTATCTAGCCATAACAAAGTATCCAATCATGCCTTTAAGGTTGATTCATCATCCAATTATCCAACACATGTAATATGAAGAGATGGTACCAAAACTTCAACTAGAAGGACTGCCTCTTTACCATATACCAAATTAAATGGTGTGTTCTTTTTAAGGTGCTTATAGGTTGCTCGATAATCTTAGAGTACCAAAGAAACTCTATCATCCCAATCAATTCAAATAATATTAAAAAAAAAATTGTGTTGTGCCTAAGATTTCATTTAAGGCTTGTGGATGATACGGTGTTGTTTTATGATGAAAAATCATGAATTATGCAAGTAAGATGTGAATAGTTTCATTTAGGAAGTGGGTGCCACAATAACTAGTAAAACTTAGTGGGAATCTAAACTGAGTTATGATATGTTTCCAAATAAAGCACATAACAGTAGCAATAACAATCCCTCATTAGTGTAGCTTCAACCTAGTACATGAGAGAATTAGTTATTGTGATAATATATCAAGAACCTGTTCATCATCCAGCTAAAGTGATGGGGCCAACAAAATCAATAACCCACTTTTGAAAGGGTTCTTGAGATAGAATTGGCCATAGAGGCATGACATCTCATCAATTTCATTTTCTCACACACTGACAAATGTCACACTTCTTAACATATATCTTATCATCTTGAAAGAGAGTAGGCCACCATAATCTTATAAGCAAAACCTTGCACACAATAGCCTCTCCAGCATAGTGTCCACCTACAATGCCTTCATGAACTTCTTGAAGTACCTTAGATTGCTCATGTTTCATGACATAGCATCAAATAATTTTTTCATGGCCAAGCTTGTAAAGGTCACCTCTTATAAGTTGAAATAGTGTTGCATGGACTGTGAGTTGTTTCTTGGCTTGTGGAGTTAGACAGTCAAGCATTGATCTAGTAGTTAGAAAGGCTACAATATCTTCTAACTCCTTAGGTACATGGGCAAAATTGAAGATTTAAACATCATGGAAGTCATATTTAATAATGCATGGTTGTTCTATGGAATCAATTCAAGATAGATGGTTAGGGCCACAATTAGCTTTTCTAGGTTTGACCATGATAGAGAATTAAAACTCTTAAAATAACACTATCTAATGGTAGATTCATCCATTTAGTACAAGTTTATCTACTAAGTAATTTAAAGCCTCGTGATTAGTATAGAATACAAATGGAGTAGCCAATAAGTATTATCAAATCTTTTGCAGAGCATAGACCATTGACAATGCTTTATACTCTGTGGTGGTGTAATTCCACTCAGTTGGAGTGAGTTTCCTACTAGCAAAGTAGATTGGGTGATCAAGGTGACCTTCACCTAGTTGTGAAAGGATTACACTAGCTACCATTCCAAATGCATCAACATGGACATGGAATGGTCTTGTCCAAATAGAAAACTAGAGGATTAGAGAGGTAACTTGTTTATCCTTTAAAGTCTCAAAAGCTTCTTGGAAATAGCAATTTTAGATGAAGTGATCATTATGTTTTAAGAGTTCCTCCAAAGGTGCAATAATTTTTGCATACCCACGGATGAATTTCTGATAATAACCTGTATGTCCTAGAAAGGTACAGACCTTACACTGATACTTGGGCACTAGGAGGTGAAGAATAAAAGATGCTTTTGCCAGGTCTATCAAAATTCCATCCTTATAAATAATGTGTCCCAAAAGAACACTGAAAGGTATAGCAAATAGACACTTCTTTAGGTTTGATTATATTTTCAAGACTTAGCAGTGCTCTAGCATGAGTTGTATATTAGAGAAATGGTCCTTAACCAAGCCATAAACCATCCAATCATCCAAGTAGACTTGAAAAAATTTATGGATGAAATCCTTAAAGGCTTTAATAGTTATACATGAGAACACAACTGGGGTGTTCTTCAACCCAAAAGGCATGATAGTGTATGTAAAGGATCCCCATTTAATGACAAATGTAGTCTTATGTTGATCCTCCTCAATGATCTAGACCTAATGGTATCCTAAAAATCCATCTGTAAAAGTATAGATCTCACACCTAGCTATGCCTTCAAGTATTTCCTCTATGATTGGTATTGAAAAGGCATTAGTAATATAAGATGCATTAAGTACCTGGGAATTAAAGCAAATTTTGATGCATCCATATTTCTTTATACTAATCACCATGGGACTAACCCACTAAGATTTATCAATGGGGCTGATTACTCTAACACAAAGCATACTATCAATTTCTTCATTTACGAGTGCCCTTAGGTTAGGATTCATATTAAATAGCCTTTTTATGATTGGTCGAGTGTCATCAACCAATTCAATATGCATCTTTCCTAGGGATGGATGAACTCCTTTCATCTTGTTATAAGTTTTTGGAAAGACATCTTTATATTATTTTAATAACTCAAATATCTTTGAAATTTTAGTGTCAGTCTAGTAATTTCCTATAGTGGCCATTTTTGGTTCTTATTCCACATTAATGTTGCACTGGATAGTTTAAATTGGCCTGGAGTATGGGTGGTATGTATCTACACCAGTATCATGGATAACTCATGTGACATAGTCCATAGGAACATCCAAATGTTTTTAGGAAGGGTTAATTGGATTGGATCCTTCACCTTCTTCTACCTGAAACACTAGATTCTATTTTCCTAGACGTATCTCTTAACATCAGTCCTAATCAAGGATTGCTTCTAGTATGGAAACAAGTTTCGATGGTTCATTAAAGAAAACTAAACCTTATTTTAGGACATTATGGATATACCTCAGGTGATCTTCAATGGGACTACGGTTACTAATAACTACTTCATGCACGACCTAGAGAGTGAGGCACAAATCCATTCTTGGAGAGGAATAAGATAGTGTTGATTTCATGTTCTCCTTTAATAGATGCCAAAAATAGGTTCTCATATGTCACTCTTCATGAACATACCATGCATTTGCCCAAGTGCATAAATTTTAATAGAATGAATGCACCCACAAGTACTCTAGTAAGACTCTTCATCTCTCCACATTGACTAACAAGCCTCTATATGGAGTTCAAGTGTTTATACTCTGTGATAATTGATTATTCCCATGACTTGGTTATCATGATAGAACTAGTGATGCAAAGTAGAGTGTACTTGATCCCACTAGGGAATTTTCTCATGATGGGTTTGCCACCATCTTATAGTTATACCATAAAAAAGGTGAACCAAGGATTGAATACAATCACTGTCAGTGTGATAAAATTCTTCAAGGCATCAGACAAAGTCACAGACCTTCATTTGGCTGTGAAACTGATGGGCTAAATCGAGTCTTTATAAAGGTGCATCTATCATTGGTCCCCTCATGACTTTTCCAAAAATAAAGCGGATGAATCTATAGCATATATGAAACTTGGTGTGGAACATTCCCCTGACTTCCAATGGTGCAAAACATTCTCCCAACTTCCAATGGTGCTACACACTCTTCCAATGAAGTCATAGTCACCATGTGGCCAACAATTACAAGCATTGCTTATATTGTCAAAAAGGGACTGAGTGTCCATCCATCAAAGGAAAATGGGTTAATGAAAACATAGTGTCAAGCAAAGCCCAAAAGACCCCTTTGTTAAGGAGTGCTGCCTACATAGACAATACTCCTAAGAGGGCCTCAGATTAATGTAATTTTCCCCTACATGTTGTCTTATGTGTGAATCATGCAATATGTGGAAAGCAAGTACAATAATAATTTCACTTGTAACTTGGCAAATCGAGATCTTAGGATGCTCCTTCAGTACTTCAGACCTGTGTATGTGCTATCCCTATGACTAATATGAGAATAGGAGAAAATCAGGAAGTTTTACTTTGTTGACTATTTGATTGAATAATTTGATAAGTTACCTTGGTTTGTGTTAGGTTTTGTAGGTTAGGAATGAATGAGGGTTGATCTTATATTTATATCAATCCCTTTGGAAAAATAACTTGCATTAAATCGCTTAGGCCAAAAATTAGGATACATTTAATTTACAAATTAGATGACTTTAGGGTACTAGACACTTGTATTAGAGCAAGACACATGCATTAAAGTAGGTGTTTGTCCTAGACACCAATGTTCAGGGGATAGGAAAGTAGGAACAGATTCAAAACTTGTAGAAGTGTAAGATAAGTAGGTTTATAGCATTGTAGGCAAGATAGAAGGTTTGGGTCATCAACATAAGACTAGTCAAACCAAGAGATAGGCTAAGGGGCACAAGATAGAGTAGATATAAGTCTTATAAAAGTGGAAAAGGTCTAGAATTGAGAGGAACAACCAAGATCTAGTTTTTCTAAGTGTACAAGATTGAGATGTTATATAATCCATAAATATCATCTACATCCCCCCCCTTAATACAATAATGAAATTACTAGTTTAAAGGGAAAAATGCATACTTGGGTGTGTATAACACACCTTGCCTTTTCTTGAGTCTAACTTGAGTGCTTTATTGGTGACTGACTACAACCAAGAGCATGTTACATTATATAATCAATGCATATAATCTGAAATTAAAAGTATTGAAATTGAAAGAGCAAGGTTTAGGAGTACCCTTATGTATCGATGTAACCATCCCTCCTATTGGCAAGTTGATCTAAAAGATATATCATTATAAAGCTCTAAAACTGATATTAGGACAAATATATATAAATTTGGAAAGTACATATATCTAAGGAGATAGATAGATATTGGAAGGCACATGCCTCCAACCTTAGAGAAAAGGTGAGTTACCACCTGACAATTGAGATTAGCTCAACCTTGCAACCCAATCATACTTATAACCTATGAGCATGAGTGAAAAAAGTCAATTCATACTATCAGATTGGTAAGGTTGAATGATACAATTAAGTCCAACTTAAAAATTTGGAAAGATTGAGTGATTTAATCACCTCAACCATACCAAAAGTGAACCAACTACTACAGTAGATAGGCTCAACATAATTCGTAAAAGTCCATCCTAATGGGTGATGAGAGTCTTTGAGAGTGTTTTAAAATCTAAAATTGATTCTTATTTTGAAATATTAGGTGCACATTGCATATCATAATCACCTTAGATATGTCTCATTTTTAAAATGTGTATAATAATGGTACCAATGTATAGAATTCTACCACAACTATGAATCTGAGTTATATAATTGTGTGCTTTGGCCAATTCAAAAACTACGTAAGTGTGGAGAACATGATTTAAAAGCATGCCCCCACTGTATATGGAGAAATCTAAAAAATAAAATAAATGCTAATGTGGAGGACATGTTTCTAAAAAATGCCCCCACTAAATATGGGTGTGCCAAATTCTGAATAAGTGTGGAGAACATGTTTCCAAGCATGCCTCCACTGAATCTAAAATTATGAATGTGTGGAGAAACATGCTTAAAAATCATGCCCCCACTAAATCCAGGAAATTGATACAAATTCCAAATACTAAATAAGTGTTGAAAACATGCTTCCAAAGCATGCCCCCACTGAATCTATACTTGTGAATGTGTGGATAAGCATGCTTCCAAAGCATGCCTCTACTGAATCTAGGAAACTAATATAAGTACCAAATGTGAAGAACATGCCTCCACTAATATGCCCCCTTTGAGGTGAGTAAAGAATATAAATTGGTAGTTACCTCACCTCAAAAGGATAAGACAACTAAAAAATATGTGAATGTAAACATGTAGCATACAAAAGAACATGTCTGGTAAATGTGGAATTAAAACACATATAACAATGTGATCACCTGAAATCCTAAGATGCATGATAAAAATCATGGTAACATCTAGATAGTAACATTAAAAGCTCAATAAGTAAATAAACACACACACAATAGCACTCAAAAATAAGTCAAAAAGCCATGGTCCAAGGAGACAACAAACAAGGGGCATGTTCAAATGTCGTAGAATCAAAGGAACATGACTTATTCAATTATCCACAAAAGCAAGGATGTCATATTCAAATGTCTATATAGCTATTAATGACATGGTCAAATGTCAAATAAAGCACACATAGTCATAGGGGCTACAAATAAATGAGCATATTCAAATGCTCGAACAAGCAAGATAATAGAAAGGTAGGGCACTCAAAGAAGTGCATAAAAGAAAGCACAAACAACTAGCATAAACATGTCATAATAGCCATGGATCAAATGTGTTAGTAAAAAATGTCAAGTGTATAACATATCATCTACTGTGTGAAAGAGATAATCATGGATAAAGGCATGTCTAAGTACATATATGCTCAAACATGATAATGAAAGATGATCCTCCAATCATATAACCTATGAGTGTCATGATCAAATAAATGAATACCCCCAATGTCCATATGACATGAGTAGAGGGAAGGCCCAACATCAGAAATAAGAATAGATCATGTATCTATGTATGTCTGTATCACACTCAAGTAGAAGCATGAAATACATTTATGTAGAAGTAACTAATATACCATCCATTAACATGGAACTAACGCATAAATGCCAAGGAGCCAATAGAATGTGTAGGTGCTATAAATGTTTTTAGATTTTTTATTTTTTTTGTTTGTTTGGAAAGGTTTTATAGTCTAGGAAAAGTGCCACTAGAACCCAAGGATCTCATCAAGGATATGCATTTATGGAGGCCATGTATCATGTGTGTCATATGCATGCATAGTATAATTAGAAAATGTATCATGCCCTTCTGATAAGTTTATACTTGGTATCTTCGATTTGCATTTATCTACATTTAGTTTTTCAGTTGTTGGTGATGGATTCAACTGATAGGTACCAGGTCATATAGGTATGAATAAATTATGTGGTAAGTTATCGAGTAGATTAGAACATGGTTTGTTAAACTGTTCATTTATAGATTGATTGTATCTATATTAGTAGTGAGAGTAGACATGTTTTGATATGAAGAAGGGCTCGTAGTTTTCCCCTTTGTGACTACATTTACAATTTTAGATTTGTTAGGTGTCTCTTGATTTTTGACCTCTTTTTAAGGAAATCCCACTTTCAATATTTGATGTTCCCATTGCTCTTTTTGTGACAGTATATTTTCTATTTGTGTTTTATTATCTGACTTGTTCTCATTTGTATGTGGTTATTTTTCTGCAGTGGCCAAATATATATTTGAATGATTTTCATTAGTATTGCCAATATATCCCAAGTCTTGATGGTCATTCTTATCATATGTGAAAATATGATGAGTGATGCCCTGGGAATGTTTTCCCAATCCTTGATCATGATAACCAATTTTTTGTAAATATTTCATTCCAAAATGACACTGATTGCAAAGCTGAGTATCATTTTTTAGAGGTAAATTTTTATCTTTTTCATGATAATATTTGTCTTTTTGAACCATTTCTTGCTCTAATTTTGGTATTTACAACTATTTTTTCTCTATTTTTTTCTTTGGTACCCATATTTTTTGTTTTAGCACTTGTGCTTTAGGAAAAGTACTCATAATGTGAGTGGGTTTCTTGGTAGATGTATCAATGATAGGATCACCACTATGTTTATGACTTTATATTTGGTTCTTCAATGCCAAAAAATAATTGGTATGATGGCCATGCATTCTATAATATACACCATAGTACTTGGATCTAAATATAAGATGTACAAAAGGTAATTTGATCACTTTGTCTCTAATCATTTCTCTCAAGATCTCACTTGGTCTTTTAGTAACCCTTGGTACAATACTTGAATCACTTATTTTAGATGTGTTATGTTGTAACTTTGAATTTGGATAAGAAACCTTGTTGGGTACAACATTGGTAGAGGAGGATGCAAACACATGATTAACACTACCATGTGTTGGATTTTGTAGGTATGTGATCTGATTTTCCAATAATGTGATCTATGAACTAAAATTATTTTGCCACTCTTCTATTGAATTTCCCATAAGGATTAATTAATCTTTTAACGCTTCACAAGAAAAAACCCTAGGTACCTTAGTTTGAATATGCATGCATACATCATCTACCTTACCCCTTTAAGAAGTGATAGCTTGGACCTAGTTAGAGGGATGATAAATATCACCCTCCTTAGGGTTAGGTGGAAGAGGCTCAATACTATTTCCATAAGATTGGTAAAGAGAGGTTTGAATTTTATATCGATTATGATCATTGTCTGATTTGGTTGTTTTGAAGTGATTAGATTTTCAACCCCTTATAGCCATAATTGATTGAGTCAAACATGAAATATAACAAATAATAAATACTAATATGTACTATAAAATGGAATAAACTAAGAGATGTATCCATATTGAACATGATTTTGGAAATGATAAAATTTTAAATTTTAAATTTTGAACACTTTGCAATCAACAGTAAAAAATTAGGAAATAATAAACCATGAAAACCCAGGTCAACTAGAGTTTTAAACCAAATGAAGATAAATCAATATAAAGTGACTGGCTAAGAAATTTTGGAATCTAAAATAGGTTTTTCAATTAAAATAGGAAATAAGATGAACCTATAAAAATAGGGAAACAAAAATACAGTGTACGACTTGTAGGTCTACATTTACTAAAAATAGTAAAATGCTAATATCACAAACTTTGTATGATATTTTATAAAATAAAAATAATTTTTTTTATCTATTTCAACATAATTATGAAAACCCTCTGAGGAATTTGATATTTGATCTATTACAAATCATAAATTGGCCAAATAATGTAGAATGCTTCACAAGTAAAACCCTAAAATATTCCCAATAAAGAATTTACAATTTTGATAAAACATTAATTTATTTTAGATATTTTTAAATAAAACATTATTTTTTATGAAATTTGGAAATTAATTTCAAAATAAATACGCCATTTGCCTTGCATGCCAATATTTACTAAAAATAGTAAATTGCAGAAATTAAAAAATTTGTACCAAATTTTGGTGAATAAAAAGAGGTTTTTAAGTATACCAACCCAAGTATAAAATACCTTTAATGAATTTTTAAATGGATATGTTTGGAGGTCAAAATGTTCCAATCAAAGAAGAAGCCACTTGCAAGAGTATGCACATGAAGCCCTTGTAACCAAAGGAGCGTAAAACCCTAGGGTAAAATTTTTAGATATGAAAATCCATCACCATAAACTGAAATCCTAGGAGGCTTGGAAGTTATAGATTGAAATTTTGCATTCACATGAACCTGGTTCACCAAATATTTGATCCTAAAATGTTTAGATTTGGGTTATCTAGGGTTAAAGGGGATATAGATAGCCTAAGGTATAAGGGTGATAAATTATCTCTATAGTAGGCTAATTAGATGTTAAACTCAAATATAACATATGCTGAATTCATTAAATTGAGACAATCTAGAAATAGTAAGTAGAACTATGCTATATATGGAAATGACAAAGAAACAAAGAACTTAGTTGGTTCTGATGCTAACATGATTCTAGATCTAGAACAAGCATGAAGTAGACTGGAAGAGGATTCTAGAATAATCAACAAATTCTAGATAAGTGTCGTTGGACCCTCAAACATTAGCATCAGCCTTAGATAATTGTGTTGACACTGTTATTTGAACTTTATGTAAGTGTCCTATGTGGAACACTTATTGGAAAAGGATGTGACCACTTGGATGCTTCTAATTTCATTTTCACCTTTGCTCTAGTACATTTATATCTAGGTCATGGATTGTCATTCTTCATGTTCTTCATCTTCATAATAATTTTGAGGGAAAATGGGTTAGTGGGCACATGGTGTTAACTTGACCTCAAAGACCCATCTATCAATGAGTACTACCTACATAGCTAAAACTATGAATAGGGCCTTAGACTGATGTAGTTTTTCCCTATGTTTTGGCTTGTGTGTGAATTATGAAATATATGGAAATCAAGTGCAATAGTGACCTATCTTGTAATTTGGTAAATCAGGGTCTTAGTTTGTTCCTTTAGTACTTTAGACCTGTGTATGTAATATCCATATGACTGATATGAAAATAAGGAAGCTTTAATTTAACGAGTGCTTGATTATCTGAGCATAAATCTGATAAGATTTATTGATCTTATAGAATTCATATTATAGAGCCATATATATAAGCCTACATATGCTCATAATAGTCCTACAAAATTGGATGAGCATATAACCAAAATATACTCTGTAATTTTCTGAATTACAGAATAGGACCATAATAGTTTTATTTGACTAACTTAGTTTAACAACTAACAATACTAACCTAAAAACTACATGGTTTATTTTATATAATAACAACCTCACTTATATAACAAACTTACTATGGTAAATTTATTATAACATATTGAATGCATTGATAAGTTACCTTCTCATGTGTTAGGTTTTGTAGGTTAGGATTGAATGAGGGTTGATCTTGTATTTATATCAACCCCTTTGGAGAAGTAACTCACATTAAATCACTTAGGCCAACCATTAGGATATGTTTCATTTGCAAATTAGCTAACTTTATGGCATTAGACACTTGCGTCAGAGCAAGACACCTGCATTGACACAAGTTTTTATCCTATAAACTAGTGTCCAGGGGATAATAAAGTAGGTACATGATTAGAACTTGTAGAGGTGTAAGATAAGTAGGTTTTAAACATTATGGGCAAGATATAAGGTCTGGGTTATCAACATAAGACTTATTAGACCAAGAGATAGTCTAAGGGGACCAAGATAGAGTAGATATGAGACTTTCAAAAGTGGGAAAGGTCCAGAACTAAGAGGAACAACTAAGGTCTGAGTGCCAAGTGTACAAGATTGAGGTGCTATATAATTTATAAATATCATCTAAAATACCTACATAGTATATTTGGTTACCTAAAATTTCACATATAGATAGATGAGATATATCTATAGATGCATCGGTGACAATGACAAACAAAACTACAGGTCCCATTACTAGATGATCATTATAGTCAAGCTTTCTTATTTCCGATTGGCTTTCATTGCATATAGTAATTGACTCATTATTAAAAAATTGAAATTTCAACAAATTTAAATATTTTATACCATTGTGCCATTTATCATATCCAAATATTAATTACACAAACAAATAAAGCACACATCTTCTTGATCAAGAGAAATTTATATCCAAGTAGTTAATTATCAAGCCTACTAAGATTAATCCTCCACAAAAGGGTAAGCAACAAATAATCCCATTTACTAGGTGGCCAGTGATTGAGAGACCATTCTATCAGAGCTACATGGTGGGTTCCACATGATCATCATCTACTACACACCATTTTTAGATATATATAACACCTAAACATGTTCTTATTATTGTTATTCCAAAAAAACCTTTGATCATTCAATGATGGATTCCACTAACCCCTACTACTGTTATTTTTCTTCACAACCACAAATTCTTATTATACATACATAGAGCATCACAAATACTAAAGTGACAAATATTTCACCCACACATGCTCCTTGGTAGTACCACTAGTTTATTACACTAGGTTTGTAGTGGAGAGATACCTATGAACATACAATGGATGAGATCATAGGATAATCTTATCAGCATTTACACGTTCTATTAATCCTTGTCATATATGTTTTTGGTTTCATGTTTATATATAGCATATCATTTATTTCTCTATACACGTGTTTCACACATCTTTTGAGTGTGATACATGTATACATAGATATATGATATATCCACTTTCAGATGTTGGGTCTCCCTTCTAATCATGTCATGTAAACATTGGGGGCATCCAGTTCTTTGATCACGATACACCTAGGCTATGCCAAGGTATTTTATCCTTAGTTTTTCTTGACTAAATAGTAGTAGCATGTCTAAAGGAAATGAGGAAGCCAATAAACTAACACACCAACATATCACACGAGTAGTGATATCGTGCACTCACTTGAAGCACACAACTAAGACCAATTCCCATAAATTTTGTTGTGTAGTGGTCGATACACTTAAATTTTTATATGCATAGGTGATTAGGTTAGTTATAATTAGTTCTCATTACTATAAACATTATATTATGGTTATTTGTATTATTCACTCTACATTCCACATATTTCTATTTAATACCATAAAAATAGATACACACATTAGAATTCACAGGTAAAGTAGCTATTCCACTTGAAGAAGCTTACAAATATATTTTGTCAATATGTCCTATAGTATTCTCTCTCTATATATCTACATAAATCTAAGGGGTATTTATAAGTACTCCAACCCCTCTCATGTTACATCATTAATACAATAATGATGACTAGCCAATGACTATTTTAGACAAAGAAGTTGTGGCAAGCTATTACAATAAGATACTTTTGACTCAGGCCTAATAGCCATAATATACTCTCTCTATACTATATATTTGTGCTTTTGCTCTTATACTCTCATGAACCGGTGCTAGATTTGTACTTGGTTAGTCTCTGATGTTTTTATGAGCTACTTCATAACCATCTCTGCTTTTTGCACCCTTGTCCAAGTCTTGCAGTTTTGTTTATCTTTATTCTTTGTATCATTGTCTCTCATAACATTCTCTTACATTCCAAGGTCCTATATGTCTCTCTCCCATGCCTCTCTTTTCTGCATTTCTCTTCTATGTCATTCTCTTTTACGTCATTCTCTTATGTGTAGTTCTCACACCTTTACTCTTATATGCTATGGATCCAAAAACCTTTAGAATATATAAATATAAAATTTGGGGTCCAACATCACCCCCTAATAAACATATAGGCCTTCTTGGACTATGTTTTGATTTCCTTAGATAAAAAAAATCTAGGTCCCACTTGTTGCACTTAGAATTTGAGCTCCTCCCATTAGTTGAGGGCAGTGTAAAGATTAGAAGTAATGACTTATAACTCACCTCATAGTTGTTTCATCTCCCTGGGTTGCTCTATAAAATCATCTACTTGAGTCATCAAAATTTCAAGCTAAGAATCTATAGCCTTGTGAGCATCCTTGAGTGATCAGACTTTTACCAAAACTTACCCTCAAAGTGTTAAAAATCTAGAATTAAGCTCTTGTCAATGGGAGCTTATTTGTTTTTCTAGTTCCCCTACATCCTAAAACACCTTGGCATGCTGGAATCTATCCTTGATATTCAATGCAAGCTCAGCTAATTGTTGATGTTGTTGTTCTACAAACTGAAGTTGTGCTTCCAAAATTTTATTTATCTATGTCAGGTTTAAAAAACCCCATCAATGATGGGAAAAGTGGCACCTAATTTGGTCAAAAAGGTTCTACAAATGTCTATGGCATTGTGAATTACTCTATTGCCCACAACTTCTCCTATTAAGGAGTCAATTAGTTCTTGCTTTTCTTGAGCAAAAATTTTAGTAGTGTCTCTAGTTTATTGATGGCTTCACCAGTTAGAGGAATACCATCCACAAGTGTTGGCTCACTCTTCAAAATCATCTGACAAAGGCCTCATGTCCTTAGTCAAGACACCTTGATTTACATCATGTTTTTATTTAAGCACCTTGAGTTCTTCTTCAATATTATACCTTTTTATTATGTTCTTCTCTATACATCTAGACAACCTCTCAATGTTTATAGCGAAGCTTGCCAACATCATTTATATGGAGAATGTTTTCCCTAGTAACATTCATGAAAACTTTATCACAGTCATGAAAACTTTAGATACAGAGAATTTAAGGGAATCCACCCAAAGCATGTATGGAATATTTCCCCCCTTCATGCTTAAATTAGTGTTGGCCTTTGGGATATCAAAATGGTCTTCATCATTGTATATATACATAGTAAAAGATAACTCACACTGAGTTTATTTGATAGATTCATTGTCAAGGAAGTAATCCCAAATATACAATTTATCATATAGTATACCTTGATATAATAGGGCATGAGTGGGAAGTGCACCATTACCCTCATTTGCGGGTTGCAACACTTTTACTTCTTTCATAGGTTTCTTGCCCTTTTGAGGGTCACACTCTAGATATATAATTTTAGGACTATTTTGCCATTATTTTCTTGTACTAGTGTTAAGGTCCTTTGTGTTGTGTGTTGTCCCTCTTCCTCAAAAGGTTTTAGACTCTCAATGTCCATATGTGGCTCCTCAACAACATGTTCCTTGTTAGGATCAGAAATGGGTTCCTTTTTAGGCTGCACTTCTAGAGATGCTTCACCTAATTTAGGGATCACCACTTTTGGCATTGAAAGTCTAGCCTTGATTAGATAATTGGTTGGGAGGTAGTGATGTCATCATTCATTTGTTCTATAGTAACACCTAGGATTTTATTGGTGACAAGGTATGTCTTTGTCATTTGGGGTAGGCCCTAGGTTATTCCACCTGCACCCTGCTAGAACCATTGGTCTAAGGGCTTGGCCTCTCTTCCTTTTTTTGTGCCCTTCCTTATGTGCATGTTTATGGTTGATGGGGGAGAGGTTCTTTCTATATCTCATAGCTTCTTGATGTTTTATTTTGGGGCCTGAGCATATAGTATACCAAAAATATTTTTCCTTGCATGATTATCTTGAAAGGATTAATATCAATTTTACATGATTCATGTTGCTTTGTGTATGATTCCCTTCCTAGTTAGACATAAATTATGAAGAGCGTGAACCTCAACATCAATCTTGTCAGTAGTAATGTTTATCGATCACATGTTTATAATGTGATTAACAAAAGCCATTAATACTTTGAATTTAAGGCATAGGGTAACTTGAGACAGCTTGACAAGTTATCAATGTTCTCATATATATCTACATGGTCAAATCTTTGGGTATGCACCATTCATTCCCAAAACCTTCTTTCAACCCCCTTTACCAACCCTTCATCTTCATCTTGTAAGAGGGTGTGATGGTGCCTGAACATGTATATTGTTTAAACCTCTCGATAGGGGACTTGTGCTATGTTCAATAGACCAACTTATGTTCATTACCAAAATACTCTGACACCAAACTCATCAAAAACAAGTAAAATCAAAATTGTGCCACAAGGAAACTTGTGGTTGGGTAGTCGATGCACCTTATCCACATCTTCTTTAATTCTCTCAATAAAATACTGTGAGTAATTATATTTAGTCCCCATGGCCATTTAGCTTACGACATAGAGGTGGGCCATATCCACCTCCTTTCATTGATCCACTCCCCCTAAATTTGTCATGGCCAAGTTCGTAGCTACCTGAATGGTGGGATATGAAGACTTGTAATGTATATGGCAATGCTTTCTTTCTTATACTTCAACACCATTACCATTTTATCAATCATATCTTGATCATTAAGATCCACACTGACATCATCCCTTGAGCATAATAACCTTGTTTCTTTACTGATCCATTGAGGGGTAATCCTCATTTTATGCCCTACAAAATAAATATAGTCCTCAAGGATGTGCAAAACTAGTAAACAAACTACCTCCTAAGTTTTCCCAAAGTATGGTAGTTGGAAGAGTTGAACCATGCCTGCATCCTCCAAAAATTTGTAAACTTTGAGATCATAGGTGACCTCATTCCTTGTGTTTTGTCACTCAATCTAGTAGTCTCACTATAATTCATACTCATTACCATATTGTTGATGATTGTAGTCAAGTACTTGACAAGTGGAAACCCTGGATTCCTAGTTGTCCATGTGCAAGACTATATCAGGGTATTACATTTATTCTATCAAAACTAGAGGTGGAGGTGGTGTCGTGGTAGCCTTCTTCCCTATGCATGCCATCTTTGGTGCCTGCCCAATAGATGTATCTTTTTCTAGCTTTGTCAATTTCTTGCCTTGTGTGTTGTGTACACTAGAACCCTCATCTTGGATAAACATATGAATCCCTTTCTTTACGCCCTCGCACTCCTCTACTTTGTGGATGACTGGTAATGGATCTCTTCTCCTGCTTAAATTCTTCTTTAGTCACATCACCAACTAAGGTGCCTGAAGGTTAATGCACAATAAACTAATTATTTCACACAAATACATTTTTTTGCCTTTTACTAAACTAAAAATACTTCAACTTTTCTAATTTAATCTCCTTCAATGGAAGACGTAGCATCTGTAACCTACAACTTATTCACATATACTTTTCACGGTCACGTTTTCACTCTCCTACTGAATGAACTCCACCTCAATCTTTGATTCATCTTTGCCACTGAGTTTTTTTTGAAAATGCATTCTTTTTTGCTTGTACATGTTTGAGCTCTATAATTGTTTGAAGTTTTCACTAGTAAAAATGAGAATGAGAGCCCTTTAGGCCAATTGATAGGAAAATTATTTTACATTAACTACTCTTCCACGTCGTCACCCATCACTTCAACAATTAATAATTTAAATGGTATGTTATGGCATCCATTTGACATGCTTGTGATTTATGCCACTATGTCAATAATAAATGAACATCCCATCCTTCCTTTGAAAGTTGTCGCACCTTTCCCATTATGCATGCCAGCTATAAAAAATAATTAAAATTTATAATTTTATTCGTGGGAATGGATTTTTCATTTTAACCCTTCATAACAAAATTTCCTTTGTCATCTTTGTCCCACATTCCTGGGTCATGTACCACCTCTTGTGTACCTTTATCATGTGCCACCTCTTGCATGCCTCTTTGTTGCGCCACCTCTTACATGCCTCGTTGCCCTATAAGCTTTTCTTTAGTCACATGTGATTATTCTCAACCTTTTCTTTACGTACTTTACTTTTATTAGTTTATCCATTTTTAGACTTATCCCACACAAAAAGATGTGCATGGTCATCCATGACATAACTTATTTAGATTTATTTGTCAATAATGTATTAGAGATCAATGATAATTTTGAATATAAAAGAGCACCAAATGTGCTAGAGACAACCTAACAAAAGGCATGCAACCAATGCCATTCTTATTTTAAAACAAAAACTAAGTCATAAACTAGACTATTAGCATGTGCCTTATTTACTGGGCTTAAAAGTGTTACATAGAATGGTAGGGCCAGAGTAGACTACCATTAAAATGGCCTGAAAGGAATTGGTTATCTAATCGTTTTAACTTACAAGTGCCTGTTAGATAGATATCATAAATAATAATAGACCATTCCATTGGATCCATAGTTTACCTGGATGACACACAAACTTTGAATCATGGACCAATACATGCATACCAGGATGTTTTTTTATTTATTTTGATATGTCGGTCATGCCAGGATTTTTGTTTGTGCTTCTGAACCCCTTAACTCTAATGTGCAAGAATGCATATTTCATCCATCTAAAGTAAAGCATCCAATCGAGCCTTTAGGGATTTTTCTTCATCTAATATACCAACACATGCAATACATAATGAAGGCACAATTAATTCCATTAATAAAACTACATTAGTGTCAAAGACAAGGTTAAAGGGAGTAATTTTGTTTAGCCTTTTATATGTAGTTTGGTAAGCCCATAAAAATAATAAAACATGATCATTCTAATCAGTGTGACCAATATGGTAAATGTTAGTCAGTGTATTACTAAGGACTTTGTTGAATGCTTCAATTGCACCATTGGCTTGAGGGAGATATGATGTGGTCTTATGACACACAATCATGAATTCAAGTAAGAGGACGCACACTATTGCATTGATAAAGTGAGTGCCACGATCACTAGTTAAACTTAATGGGCATCCATATTATGTGATGATATGTTCCCATAGAAATTTAGCAGTAGTAGTAGCAGTACAATCTCATGTGGGTGTTGTTTTAGCCCAACGTGTGAGATAATCCATGGTAGTAATGATATAATGCACGCCAATCCATCTTGCAATAGGTTGAATGGGACCAACAAAATCAATAACCCATTTTTCAAAGGGTTCATGAGTAAGCATCAAATGAAGGGGAATGGCATCTCATCAATTTGGTTTACTTATGCACTGGTAGATATCACATTGGTACACATAGACTATGGCATTTTTGAACAACATGGGCCACCATAACCTAGCTAGTAAAACCTTTATTGTTATTGTGTTCCTAGCATAATGTCCTCCTGTAACACCCTCATAGACTTCTTGAAGGACTTCAACATGTTTGTGTTGCATTACACAACTTCATAATACCTCATCACATCTTAGTTTGTTAGGTCTCCCTTAATAAGTTAGAATGGGGTAGCACAAACAACTAGTTATTTATTCTCTTGGGTATTAAGGTGGTTAGGCATTGAGCTTATTATAAGACAGGTAGTAATTTATTTTAATTATTTAGGCACACACGTAACTTAGAAGAGTTGAACATCAAGTAAATCATCTTATATTGCATGCACTAATTCACCAAATTGAATGCATGAGAAGTGGTTTGGGCTGAAATTAATTTTGCTTAGTTTTATGACCATAGAGAACTAGAACTCCTAAAAGAGGACAATCCATCGACAAATATGTTTGTGTAACATTGGCTTATTAAACAAACACTTGAATGCTTTATGATCTATCTAAAAGATAAATGGAGTGGCCAAAAAGTATTGGAAAAAAAAATGGAGTGCATAAACCATGGACAAGGCTTCGCAGTTTGTAGTAGAGTAGTTTCATCTAGCAGGTGTGAGATTTTGCCTAAGAAAGTAAATGGTATGATCAAGGTTTCCTTCACTTGGTTGTGGAAGGATGGTGCCCACTACCATGCCTGAAGCATTAAGATGAATGTGAAATGGTTGGGTTTAGTCTGGGAACTAGAGAATGGGTGCAGTCACCACTTTTTCTTCAAACCCTCAAATGCTTGCTAGTGTTGAGTGGTCCATATGAATAGACCATTTTGTTTGATTAATTATTCCATCAAATTTTTTATGTTAGCATAACCCCAAATGAACTTACGTTGGTACCTAGTGTGACCTAAGAAGGTGTGAACCTCATGTTGAGTGGTTGGAGCTGGGAGTTGGACAATGACCATAATCTTGGTTGGATGCACCAGTAATCCATCCTAGCAAATGATGATTCCTAATAGGATTCTAAATGGTGTGGAAAAGATACATTTTTTAAGATTTAAGAAAATTTTAAGTTGATGGCAGTGCTGAAGCATGAGGCACAAATAATCACAGTGATCTTGCACTAAACCATACACATTCCAGTCATAAAGGCACACCTAGAGGAAATTATGGATGAAATCATTGAAGGTTTCCACCATAATACATGAGAACATGGCTAGTGCATTATTTAAGACAAAAAGCATAACATTATATGCAAAATAACCCCATTTAGTTGCAAAAGTTTTTAGGTCTTTTCTTCCTCAACAATTCACACTTAGTGATAGCCAAAAAAGCCATCAATAAAAGTATATATCTCACATCCAGCAACACCTTCCAAAAATCCTCTATGAATGGTGTTGGGAAAGGGTCAATGACACATACAACATTGAGTTGTTTTTAATCCATGCAAGTGTGAATTCGAACATCTTTCTTGATGTTGATCACCATAAGACTAACCCACTCAGATTCATCTATGGGAATAATAAATCTAGTGTGCAACATATTATCAATTTCTTCTTTAACTCTTATGCATAGATTAGGGTTCATATGATATGGTCATTTCCTCACTAGTTGAGTGCCTTCAACCAATTTGATATGCATCTTTCCCAATGATGGATGCACTCCCTTCATTTATATGTATTTGCATGGGAAAATGTCTTGATATTCCTATTAAAACTTATTTTTTGTTAATGCAACATTAGACCAATAATTGCCCACATTGGCTATTTAAGGCACATCCTTTGTCCCAATATTATGTTGAATGATTTGGAGTGGTTTAGAATATAGTTTCTTCTCAGTCTACTTAATATCCCTAATGTTGCATGCCCCATAATCTGTATGTAGGTCTAAGTGCTTAAAAGTTGGTTTTGATGGATTGGAGTTGGTACCCTCATCAACATGATATGCAACCTTTTTCTTTCACTTTCGTATTTGTTCCTGGTGTGCATATTCAAATTGAGAGTAATACTCTAACCAATCCAAGGCAGGAGTATCAGGTTCTTGAAATATGTCTAGGTTATCCTTAGATATTCCATGCATGTGATGTATGTGATCTTTAATTAGTGCATGATCTCTTACAACTACCTCATAAATTACTTGCAAGGATACATGTAAATCAACATGTGGATAAGAAAATGAAAATATTGAAAGCAGACCATGTGTGATATGCTACCACGTATCTGTTTCCCTATGGTTTTATTGATAGATGTACCACACCCTAGCCCAGGGATGTAAATTACCATAAAATGCATGAATCCATAAGGATTATGGTAAAAATGCTTCTTCTACACTTTATAGTATTTCATAGTTTGTTATATGGTATTCTAGAGAAGCAACACCATCATAACTCAGGGTGGCATGAACAAGGTTATCATGGTAGAAGTGATAGTGCATAGTGACGCATACTTGTTCCTGTATTTGCAATTGGTATCGATGAGTAGACCACCATCGAGTATTTATTCCTTGAAACATAAAGTTGAGCATGCACATACATTCATCCTAATTAACATAACAATCTTCTAATTGCTACAAATACTCCCTAACCTCAATTTAACCATGGAATCGAGCTGCGTGTTCCAACCACAAGGGTGTTAGACCAATGATGTAAACATTTTTATGGTGTTGAGCTAACTTGGGGGAGGAACTTATGTAGATATCAAGGACACCATAAAAATGCCTTATAAGATCATATGCGCTTTGAGCCTTATTGACTTTCTAAGTCACCCCTAGTCGGTGTGAGGCTTGTCAAGGCCCTATAGGAGATCCATCCACCTACAAAGACCTAAGCATTCCAGGGAAAGTAAGTGCATATGCTTCTTGTCTATGTTTGAGCTCAAAATGAAGGCACAATGAAACAATGATGATTTATGCCTACATAAAGATTTCAATATGTGCCCACATGTAGAATTTTATGGCACGTAAGTCAAAAGGTGCACAAATTCAGGGTGTAAGACCCCCAGGTTCTAAGTGGTTGAGTAAAGAGTTCAGTGCAGGAAGCATCTACTAATCACTTGGGAGCACCTTAGATATTCAATCTTCACATGCACCCTCATCTAAAGGTTCCCTTCCATCATTGCAACATGGTAACTCGATGCTTGTTAAAACATAAAAAGGTTCTCAGTTACCCAAGAGAAGCACTAGATCTCTATGTGGTGACTCCACACTCATCGAAGGCTAGTCCCTCTTGAAAAAAATTTAAGCAATGCCAATCTTCCACATGTCACATCCATGCTACTCCTGCCTAAAAATCCAAGAGCCTCCTCTGAGAGCCCACTAAAGTGTCACATGCCAAGTAGCTGTCGGATATAAAGAAAGTAGTTAGAGGCAGTTGAGAGGAGATTGAGGCATTATCAAAATAATTAAATATAGAAGTGATTATCAAACTTTGGGACTTGAGTACATGCCACTCTCTAACTCTATCAGGAAAATCTTCCATTCCCATATACACATATATCCAGAGATGATCTTGCCATCACCTATATATTTGATCGTTGAACAGACTTTAAGTGGCATGGTCGTAATATTGTAAAAGAATTTAATGCTACATCCATTTCCCCAAGTGGCACAATTAATGTAAAACCAGCTTAATCTACTATAAAATCATGGTTCTTTCACCAAAAAAAGGTTGACACATTTTAGCAACCTTACGTTACCAGAATTTTCCCTCCATGAGCACTTGTATTGGATAAATCTTGTAAATAAATGAGAATTAAGTTCACCTCTTTTTGGTATTCTAATGAGCCATGTGTTGTTTTTATTTGTTGATCTTTGACTATGGGTAATGTTTGCCCCTCTCTCTATCATCCATTCCCCGCACCTCCCCATCGAACTTAATGTTCACTTGCAAGTCATATCCTATGTGCACTCAAGTCTATATTGATGTTGTTTGTGGATTATTTATCCTCCCTCTCAGTGTTGTGATGTATTTTTATGACACTATGTGAAATACTTATATGTTTTGAGTGACTTGATGGAAACTATGTGATATTATCTTATTCTCAAAGATTTACACTGTATTTATGGTGGTAGGAGTGCTCGTTCTATTCTGGGTGCATCGCCTCTTTTATGTTTATGCATCTCTTACCTTCTCCCTCCCTTTTCCTCAAAAGATCCTAGGTTTAGATTAGTGGTAGTTTACCTTTTTGCTTTTTAGGCCTATACACTGGTCTTAAACTAGGTGCACTTAGAATAGAAGGAATTTAGCCTACTTTGGAGGCTTGTCCCAAGGAGTGCAATGGTCCCACACCTAGGAGACATTCCCATCATTATGACAAGAAAACTCATGCTCGTGTATGTAAATGCATGATAATACTTCCACATCCATCGTTTCTTAGACTCTTGCATCCTACATAAGTCTTCACACTCAATGTCCCACTACCAAGCTTACCGACACCATAAAACATCCACAGGTGCATGTTTCAAATGACAATAGTTTTTGGCATGCCCGATGGGACCTCTATTTGAATAAGAACTAAGGAATCGGTGTTATCTTTAGCTAATGAGTGTAGCAGACACAAAGTAGGAGCACTTGGCGACTCCAAACATCTCTAGTCTATAAAGATCAACCCCTTACCTACATACCAAGAAGAATAAGATCATCTAAAAGAGGCATCAATTTCCATTTTAATGAGCTTCTAGTGCCCTCAAGAAATAGAGTCAGAATATCTATGTCCCGTGTTGGTATATGCAGTGCAAGCCAGTCACCTCCCAGAGCATAGTCTATGCCTCCATTCAAAAGGTTTTATGTAAGAAGGTGAGGTCTTTTGCCTATCCCATTCATGGTTGTGCTAAGGAATCAAATGTTTGTGCCCTTTAATGGAGGTAGTCCATTAGTTCTCATGCAATATGATGACATCCCAATCATAGCCCTCAAACGTTTATCCTATTTCATAGGCAAGAATTTGACTTCTCCTATGAAACATATTTAATACATCACAAATATTTGCTCAGTGCACCATGTCAATGAAAATAATATCATGGTCAGACTACTCGCCTCTTCATTCAAAGGAAAATATCTATAATGGTACCAAGGGTTAAGACTGAATTCTATTCACAATTGGGATGAACTCGGTGAAGCGTTGTGCTAGTAGTTTGAATACCAAAATGACCACTTATCCCTGATAGAACAACTCACAACTATAAAGTGAGCCCCACATGAGATGATGGTCAACTTAATCTTCAAATTCTAGAGAGTCTGGGATAGGATCCCACCCTTGTGTAAACTGTCTCCGAACACTACATTTTAATATTTCCTAAAAGCTCTTAACAATGATATAGAAATGATGATTTAGTCGATGGGAGGCATGGTTCTTCCTGATGCCTATGAAGTAGTTGTGCACATAGAGAATTATTTGATTCAAGTGGGAAAGATTTCACCTAGACCCCCCATGCCTATATTTATTGAGCCTCTCCCTAATCCAGTAGCTGTGCAACATATGCTAGTGCTTATTCCTACCATAGTGAGCCCCCCTACTTCGTTCACCACCTTTCTTAGCGAATTACATGAGGTAAAAGCATTGTTACAAAGTTTTTGGAATGAACTAGTTGCCCTCAAAAGGCAACAAGTGTAGTATACTAGACATCATCAACCCTTCACTTAATAATACCAATCAAATAGAATTCCCTACCAAAGTGACACTCAAACACAAAATTAGCTCACATACAACAAAGCACCTTATGTGAAAAATATTGATGCTACTAGCACCTCCAAAGCCCTTGTTTCAGTATGGAATAATCTGGCATAGGATTATGAATGGTGTTTCCCATGTAATCAGCCACATAATCAAGCTACATGCATGAATGGGATCTTAAAACATACACTCATGATGCAAAGCATGCCTTAATTACAAGAGCAAATAAGTATCATAGCCCCATCAGAGGATGGGATCTAAGCACCAATTAAACCACAAGATGGGTTTATTTTCATCAATTGGCAAGAGGAGGATTTCAACTATGTGAATCAAGGTAGTGTGCCTATTCGAGGGAGCGCTCAAATTGCTTTCAATATAAGATTCAAAATAAGAGCTACAAAGGAATCCATACCCACCACAGTGCCCCTGCCATCAATTCCCCAAGTCAATCATGCAGGTGTGCCAACTAAGGCACCTGCACAACCATTGTGCCCAAAGAAGGTTGCATTGAAGGAAGGACCATCTCAAGTTGGTGCATCAATGTCAACAGAGACCATTGCCCTTAGCCACAACTAAAGGGATCTTAGGTTCCCTTCAACATAGTGGAGCTGATGAAGAGGACGAGCCTCAACGTCACAATATGGGATGCACTTACTATTCCATCTTAATAGAACTTGTTCCAAGATGCGTTGAAAGGCTTCCAAGAGTGTCAAGCCCCTGAATCGGTGCCTACCACTTCTATGAGCTTATGTCAGCCAAAAAAGAAGTGTAGGTACGTAATAGAAATAAGCTACCCCCATTCAATGTCTCTTTAATCATAGGATAGTATATAGTATATAGTATATAATTGTATGATAAACTTAGGTACAAGTAGCTCGGTGATGCCCAAAAAGATCATGGATGTGTTGAGAATTGCATATTCCCCTATTCCAAAATGAGTGGTATAGCTCAATGGCATGATGGTCAAAGAGGTAGGTATAATCAACAATTTAAATCTAACACTCCATGCATGCCCAAACATTTTCATTACACAAGATATCATAGTCATCGACTTACCCCCTTACTTTGCCATTTACCTCTCCTGAGACTTCATAACAAAGGTGGGTAGATATTTGTCTTCAGATTGGTCACACATGTTGCTGAGAACCAGATACATGACCAAAGTGACTATAAGGGTAGAGCCTATCCTCAAAATCCATGTAGAGCCATACTCTCCCAACCTAATCAAGAAAAATTATGTGATGTTCGACTAAGAGGAGGATTCAATCCTCCATGAATTTATGACACTGATAGAGAGAACCCTAAATAATATGTTGGATGAATGGGCATGTGAACTATTTGAGTATCACCCATATGCCAATGCAAAAATAGGGTTGGACACATATTGCATCATAGAATAAAATGCCACACTACCTAAGTTTATGAAAGCACGTGAAGACCCTAAAGGTATATTATAGTTGTACTTTGATGGTTCCTAAAGTAGGAATGGCATAGGAGTTGATGTCATGTTGGTCTCCCCCAAAAGGAAAAATACTTACATGCATTCAAATTGTAGTTCTCTTGCACAAACAATGATATCAAGTATGAGGTGCTAATTCAAGGACTCCAACTCGAGTAAAAGAAAGGAATTAAGACACTAAAACTGTTAGGTGATAATGATTTAGTTGTCAACCAAGTTAGAGTTTAGAGCATGACTAAGAGTTGCTTGATAAAAGCCTATAAACATAGAGTGTGGGATCTAATAGAAGGTTTTAATGTGTTCAACATCATTTCCTTACCGAGAGTGTAAAATATTGATGTAGATAGGCTTGCAACTATAGGTACATAGTATGACATCCTGCACAACCTTATGAAGGAGTCTGAACAACTCATCAAGCTCATGGTCAAATCGACAATTCCTGACAACACAAAAAATTGGCAAGTATTCGAGAGTGATGACCAAATCATCAACATGCTATAGGTCGAGGTAGATTTTTGCACCATGAACCAAGTATATATGCGAGCCCAATATGAAAATCAAGTCATCTAATTGAAAGGAAATAAACTGCCAAGGGGCCTAGTCACCCTAGAAAATATCTTTAACTCTAACAACCAATATAAAGGAGAAAGGCACAACATGATAGCCAAGGAAGAAATCTTTGTGCTTGTAGTCATTTTAGAGAAAACTCTTAAAACTAGTAAGGTTTATTCCATGTTAGAAATTGAAAGCTTCATTCAACTCAGTAGAAGATATGATGATATCTTCACATAGAGTTATAAGGATCTAAGGGACTTTGACCTAGGCTTAGCACAACATACAATTGAGTTAAATCTTAGCACATAACCCATGCACCAAATGTAGAGGACCATTAATCTGAATTTGGAGCCATTAATGTGTAAGGAGCTCTCCAAGATCATTGAGGCTAGCATAATATTCCCAATCAAACACTCCTCATGGGCCACCAACTTGGTACCAGTGCGAAAGAAGAATGGGGAGATTCATCTTTCCATAGACTTTAATGACTTGAACAAGGCTTCCCTTAAAGATCACTATCATCTATGATTAATGGATTAGATCTTGCAAACGGTCATAGGAGTAGAGAGATTTTCATTGTTGGATGGTTATTCAAGCTATAACTAGATTCATGTGCAGGATTTTGACTGTTATAAAAATGCGTTCACCAACTTGGTACCAGTGCGAAAGAAGAATGGGAAGATTCATCTTCCCATAGGCTTTAATGACTTGAACAAGGCTTCCCTTAAAGACCACTATCATCTCTGATCAATGGATTAGATCTTGCAAATAGTCATAGGAGCAGAGAGATTTTCATTGTTCGATGGTTATTCAAGCTATAACCAGATTCATGTGCAGGATTTTAACTGTTATAAAAATGCGTTCACCACTAAATGGGGAACTTTTACATACCAATGCATGTCATTCAATTTAACAAATGTAAGCACAACCTTCTAAAGAGCCATGGATATGGCATTCAAAGAGCCCATCAATAAGATCATCTTGGTTTACCTTGATGACATAACTATTTTACCTAAGCATGTGGAAGATCATTTGGAGCATCTGAAGCAAGTCTTTTAGAAGTGTCGTGAGTTCAAAATATCTTTGAACCCCAATAAATGCATCTTCGTAGTTCATGAAGGCACCCTTTTTGGGCACATTTTTTCTAAATAAGGGCTTGCAATTGATCCAAAGTGAGTCAAAGTTATCTCATCCCTTCCCCTTCCAAGCCACAAGAAAAGTCTCTAGAACTTCTTAGGGAGAATCAACTTTATGAGAAGGTTGGTGCCTAGTTTCACCATCTTGGGTAACGAAAGCTTTGAGGCCATCAAGTGTGCCATCATGTAAGGCCCAACCTTGATTAACCTAGATTATAGCAAAGATTTCATCCTTTATGTATTTGGTGGAGTCGAAGGCATCTCAACCATCTTGACACAGTTGAACAAAGACCAACTAGATCAACCAATTACCTTCTTTAGCCAGGCACTAAAGGATTATGAGTTGTGCTATAGTTTCATAGAGAAACACACACTTGTAGTTGTGAGAACACTGAAGAAACTTAGGAATATGTTCTCTAACAATAAGATCCGACTCATGATCACACACGTGAGTATCAAAGAGCTCCTGCTCAATAGAGACATTAGTGAGAAATGAGCTGACTAGATCACCAAGGTGATGGAATATGATGTAGAGATCCAGGTCACCAAGCTAGTGCAAGGAAAAAGAATTTGTGAGCAGTTAGAGAAAGTATTGGAACCTAAGGAAGGCCCAGTCCTAGTGACACATGAAGAAGAGTGTGCAAGTGAAGAAGCCATGACTAACTGGGTACAAGATATGAAGACATTCCTTCAGCATAATGTGTATCCTCCTGGACTCGATAAAGCTAAGCATAGGCATTTCAGACTGTAGTCCATTCCCTATATGCTCGTAGAAGATGTGCTCTTTTAGAAGGATCTCAATGGAGTCCTAAGGTGCGTTGAAGTGGACCAAATAAGTAGAATTATTTAAGAATTCCATGAAGGCCTTGTAGGAGGCCCTTACTCACCTAAAACCACTATTGTAAAGATCACGTGGGCTGGATATTATTGGCCAATCATGTACAAAGATGTGCATGCATGTGTAAAATTGTAAGAAATTCACCTTATTCACAAGTAAACAAAGGCTTGTAGCCTTACCACTGTACCTAATTCAAGATGACTAACCCTTTGCACAGTGGGGCTTAGATTTTATAGGCATGATTAACCCACCATAAAGTGATGGGCACAAATGGACTCTCACAACAACTAACTATTTCACGAGATGGATGGAAGCAGTCATGCTCAAGGAGGCTAATGAGACATCCATCCTCAACTTTTATGAAGGCATTACAATGAGATTTGGTGTTCCAGCCACCATTATCTCTGCTAATGTGTTGGCTTTCCCTAGAACCAAGATCAGTGTGTGGGCCATCAAGCACAACATCTACTTGAGTGCCTGATTAAACTATTACCCTCAAGGTAATGGTCTAGTTGAGTCCATGAATAAGAACCTGATTCACATCGTAAAAATTACTCTAGAGGATAATCAATGAGCTTGGTATAATAAGCTCATAACTCCTCTTTGGGATGATTGGATCATGCCCAAGAAGGTGCTCAGAAATTCACCTTTCATGATAATGTATAGAAGGGAGGTTTGGTTACTAGCACCCCTGGAGTTACCTTCCTTAGAGCTCACACATCAGTTGGAGCTGCTCCAGAGTGATCCCCTTGAAGTAAGACTAATCGAGCTCATGGAGCTCAAATAAACTATAACACAAGTTGTGCATACCATATAACTCCAATAAGCATAAACCAAGAGGGTCTTTGACAAAAGGGCCAATAAGAGAAGTTTCCAAGTGGGAGACTTAGTACTCAAATGGGATGCAGACAAAGTGAAAGTCGATAGGCACACCAAGTTTGATGTAATATGGAGTGGTCCATATACCATCATCAATTGCAAGCCATCCAACACCTTCTAGCTTGCTAGAATGAATGGAGAAGAGTTGCCTATCCTGATCAATGGGATTCATATTAAACACTATCTCCATTGAATCTTGTATATATATGTAAATAAGTAGAATAGATGCTTCTCATTTCCCTAAATCACCTAACATGCCTTATTTTTGAGTAGTTTTAATTCCTCTAAGCATTTGTGCATAATATTTTCTTAAGTTATGTCTTTTCCCCTAAGCGCCTCTGATGTAGTTCTTGTTTTGTCAAGTGAATCCTAATTCCTTCCAAAGCTAAGAGTTTTGAAGACTCTGTGCCTAATGGATTACTCAAAGGCTAATGGATTCCCACTTAGCAGGCAAGCAACCTACAAAGGTCACTAGAGGTGTTGACTTTCTTAGTCACCCTTAGTTAGTGTGAGGTTTGCCAAGGCCCTATAGGAGATTTGTGCACCTACGAGGACCCAATCATTTCAATTAAATTAAGTGCAAATGCTTCTTGTCTATGCCCAAGCTCAAAATGAAGGCGTACGTCTATGTAGAAAAATAGTGATGATTCCTGCCTGCATAAAGCTTTCAATACGCATTCATGTGCAATATTTTATGCAATGCAAGTCAAAAGGTACACAAATTTAGGGTGCAAGACCCCAAGTTCTTAGTGGTTGAGTAAAGTGTTTAGCATATGAAGCAACTACTAATCACATAAGAGCACCTTGGATATTTGATCTTCGTGTGTACCCTCATCTAAAGTTTCCCTTTCACCATTGCCACATAACAACTTGATGTTTGCTCAAACACAAAAAGGTTCTTAGTTGCCCAAGAGAAGTGTTAGCTCTCCACGTGGTGACTCTGTACTTGTCAAAGGTTGGTCCCTCTTGACAAAATTTTAAGTAGTGTCAGTCTTCCACATGTCACATCCACACTATCCTACTTGAAAATCTAAGAGACTCCTTTTAGAGCCTATCAAAGTGCCATGTGTTGAGTAGTTATCAGATATAAAAAAGTAGTTGGAGGCAGTTGAGAGGAGATCGAGGTGTTGTCAAAATAATTAAATACAAAAGTGACTATCAAATTTTGAGACTTGAGTATACACCACTCTCTAACTCTGTCAAGAAAATCTTCCATTCCCCTAGACATGTGTATCCAAAGATGATCCTACCATCACCCCTAGATTCGATCACTGAAAAAAGTTTAAGAGGCATGGCCGTAGTGTTGTAAAATAATTTAATGTTATATCCACCACCCTAAGTGGCATAATTATTTTAAAATTGGCTTAATCTTCTATAAAAGCTTGGTTCTTTCACCAAAAAAGGGTCGACACATTTTAATAACCTTATACTGCTGGAATTCACCCTCCATGAGCACTTATATTAGCTAAATCTTGTAAATCAATGAGAATTAAGTTTACCTCTTTATATTATTTTAATGAGCTATGTGTTGTTTATGTTTGTTGATCTTTGACTATGGGTAATGTTGACCCCTCTCTTTGTCATCCATTTCTTGCACCTCCATCAAACTTAAAGCTCACTTCCAAGTCATATCTTGTACGCACACAGGTCTGTATTGGTGTTGTTTGTGGAGTGTTTGTCATCCCTCTCAGTGTTGCATTATGTTCTCATGCCATTATGTGAAATACTAAAGCATTTGAGTGACTTGATGAAAACTGTGTGATATTGTCTTATTCTTAAATGTTTGCACTATATTTATGATGGTGGGAGTGCTTGCTTTATTCTAGGCACATCACCTCTTTTATGTTTATGCATCTCTTACCTTTTCCCTCCCTTTTCCTCAAAAGATCCTAGGTTTAGAGTAGCGGTAGTTTACCTTTCTGCTCTTTAGGCCTGCGTGCTGGTCTTAAACTAGGTGCGCTTAAAATAAAAGGAATCTAGCCTACTCTGAAGGCTCATCCCAAGGAGCGTAAGGGTCCCACACCTTGGAGATGTTCCCATCATTGTGATGAGACAACCGATGCTCATGTATGCAGCTGGACAATAATACTTTTGTGTCTAGTGTCTTAGACTCTTGCATCCGACATAAGGTCTTTATGCTCAACACCACACTACCAAGCTTCCCCATGTCGTCAAGCATTCACGGGTGGATGTTTCGAATGACAAACCTATTGGTCGCAAATAATACTGGCAGTGTCTAAAATGGACTGTGCATCTTCCCATTACAATATGCCATTAGTATTAGGATCCACATGTTCATTTCCTTAGGAGGTGATGATATAAATGGTGTTGAGATCCTCATCAATATTGATGGTTTTCATAAAGGGAGGTCCTTGGTTGTTATTTAGAGGAACGAACACATGATAAGTGTCATTCTTGAAGTTGTTATAATGATTTTTTAAACATAATTCAACATTGTTAGCATAACACCAAGGCCAAGAGAGTAGGAAATTCATCAATTTCAACAAGCTCAATCACTTCAAAATCACCCTTAAACACGACACCCAAGATGTTAATTATGGCATCTTTAAGAATGCCTATAGACAATGTGCGAGTCTTATTGGCCATAAATATAACATGTGGGGAAGGTTACAAAGGGGGGATCCCCATCTTTTTCGAGGTATCATTTATTAGAGCATTAACCTCTATGCAAGTGTCCATCAGTATATCACAGATCATCCAACCATCAATGAATGCATTTACAAGGACCTCTTTATCACATTTGCATTTGGTTAGACACGAGTCTCTTGTCTATGTGCATGGTTCAAATGACGATCCTATGAAGACTTTATCGTTTGTTGTTGTAACAAACTTCTTATGAGGGGGATGATGTCTTTACTAAGGAATAACTTGTACAACTCATGAAATTCATCATGCCATGAGTTTGTGGGTACCATAGCTTTTTGCATCTTTGTACACATGGTAGCATCCTTGTCTTTTAAGAACTCAATTTCTTCTTACACCTCCCGTACTAAGACCTTTGTGTCATGTAACACCTCTTTCTAATGTTGAGCATCTGGATAGTGTTGTACATGATGTTCTTCATGCAGAACCTTTTTCGTATGCAAATTTGAAATAATAGGTTGAGAATGAGCACCACTCTAAATAGTGATATTGATTTTGGGTCCAGTTGGTGGAGTGGTAGGGCATGGTCTCTACTGAGTAGTTGGAGTTTCTACAACACGTATCATTCCAACACCTTTTTCATTTTGTTATTTGGTAATAATAGTATACAAGTTAGGGCATTCTTCTAGTCGATGTTCATTCTTACAAAAGGCACAAACATGGTAGACCGTGGAATCACACTGGTAGTGGTTTGGATATCCACACTTGTATTATGTCTTAGGTGGAAAGTGACCACCTCCTTGTCGATTGCCATGCCCTCGACCTCTAAAAGATCAACTTGCACTAGTTTTCTATGTGTTAGCTATAAAACCTCGGTGAGTAATAATAGTATACAAGTTAGGGCATTCTTCTAGTCGATGTTCATTCTTACAAAAGGCACAAACATGGTAGACCGTGGAATCACACTGGTAGTGGTTTGGATATCCACACTTGTATTATGTCCTAGGTGGAAAGTGACCACCTCCTTGTCGATTGCCATGCCCTCGACCTCTAAAAGATCAACTTGCACTAGTTTTATATGTGTTAGCTATAAAACCTCGGTGAGTACCTCATGTTCATGTTTCATGAATCTCATTGATGACCCAACAATCATTAATATCATGGGTCTATGCATCACATATCTTATAATATAGTCATACTTTGGCTTCAGTGGCATGCTAAAGCAAAAGATAACTTCGTACATCATCATCTTCCTTGCAAATTTCATAGGACTATTTTAACATGGCACTGACATTATTTCATGGATAATTGCTCTTGTTATGAATATCTACTTCATAGTCAACACACCACATATCACTACGAGTGTCATGAACATTATTAGCCATAAGCTTTTCCAACTGAGAATCCATAGCAACAATTTGGGCCTCCACAAAGGGTTTGATTCTCGTATCTATACTTCACACAACTTTGACATGGAGGGCAGCTTCTAGTGCCTCACACAAATCAATAAAGTTCTTATGGGATAGGGCTCATCAAAAAGGGAGTAATAACCCTCCTACAAACTATTGTGCATGTTGCATTGGATTGGTTTCAAATAATAGATTAGAAAGAAGGGTTTTAAAGTGAGCATCATATGCACACACACTCTTAGTGAACTCTTGCTTAATATATTTTAAAGCAACAATACTTTGTTGCTCAAACTCAGGATTGTCAAATTCTTGAAGAAAAGTAGTTTTCAACAGCGCATAGTTTACAACAACATATTGAAGATCAAACTTTCTATATCATTTATGCATGTGATCTAATAAGGTAGTGGCAAACTAAGTTGCCTTTCACTTATTAGAAACTATGCCTCGCACCCACCAAATGAGTTTAAACTTATGAACATGTTCAACTAAATTCTCAACACCTTAATACTCAAGAAGATGAATTGTCATCTCATAGTAAACTGTAGGCACACTAGGTGGTTACAATAGACCCTATGGTGGTGCTCCTCTAGTTCCTCCTAAACTCTGGGCATGGGTCTACCAATTCCTCTCGAGCTTTCTCCTGATCCTCCTATAACTCTATTAGAACCACCACTAGTACTGCCTCCAACACCTCATGTAGCAATCAGAGCACCTGAAACATTAGGTGCTAAGGGAGGTTGATTAGTTAGAGTTGGGCCCGTATTCTTCCCACTACTTATATTCAATCCACTTAGAATTCCAAGGTTAGCCATATGTTCTAACTGTGCTAAAAATGTAAAGGCTAATGGTAAATTTATTTGGCCTTGTTGTAAAATGCTAATTTGAACTCGTAACCCCATAGTTTATTCTATGGACTCAACTTCAAACTCGTCTTCAGACACCACACTATCAGTATCCCAATTTCTTACAATAATTCTGTTAAACTCATATGCATGAGCATGCATTATGGTGGGGATATTGGGCCTATTTGGATTGGGTCATGCCATCATCAATGCTTTTATTCCATCTTTTGCATGTACTTGTGCCAATGAAGGGCACAAATTTGTGTTTAGGGAGTACTCACTATGCCTTTATGTCTTCCTACAGATTCTCTTAACACTTCTAGTATCCTCCCATTTTCCCTTGGGATCATTGCCTCTCATGGCCTTATGCCTAGACTCATAATACTTAAGCTTCCATAGTTCTCATTGACTAACTTCCATGTTGAAATACTAATCTTGTTCCAATGTATACCCCTTCATTTCCCCACTAGCTGTGGTGCTTATGTGTGAGAGAGTTTAGCCATCCACGGGAAGTTTTCAAGTCTAGAGTCAACCATAAATTTCTTAATTTCAAAGGGAAATTGTCTAAGATACCTCCCATGTGGTTCCCTCATGAAATTGAACCATGCTTCCTCTAGATAAGAATATGTAGACACAACATATTCTAATGGTTATTTAGTGTTCCTTTCCACTAGACGTCCACCACACGTGTCTAAGGAGTTTTCAACCTTGCCAAGGCTATCTAATGCTCTACTAATCGAGGAGATTTTTATCTATAATTTCTTGAGCAGTCTTGCGTGTATGCTAAAAACTGAGCATACAAATGGATGGGTATTTCTACAAAGAAGGTTTCATATAAAGAATCATACAGATACTACTCTACCCATTGTCACATAGAAACACCTAGTCCAATATATTGAAGTGCAAAGTTCTCTTCTACTGTGTCAATCCAATACTCGACATTTTCCAAAGATAATTGCTCAAGCATCTTCTTACCTTCATACTAAAAATTGTAATGGATCCTAGCAATGAAACCAAAATGTTGGGGTCTTTTATCCTTAGTTTTGCTTGACCAATTACTAGGCACGCGTCTAAAGGAAACATGGAATCAAATGAGATAGAACATCGACATATCACATGAGTAGTGACCTCGTACACTCATCTAAAGCATGCAACTAAGACTGATTCCCATCGATTATATTACATAGTGGTGGATGGACTGAACTCTGTTTACACTTAGGTGCTTGGGTTAGTTACAATTAGTTCTCATTACTATAAACATTGTATTGTGGTTATCCATGTTATTCACTTTACATTCCACATACTTATATTTAATACCATATAAATAAATCAATACATTAGAATTCATAGATAAAGTAGTGATTCCATTGATTTCGTTTGAAGAAGATTACATAGATATTTCAATAATATTTCTTATAGTATTCTTTCTCTGTCCATCTACATATCCACACTTTTATAAACAAAAATAAGGGGTATTTATACATAATCCAACCCCTCACAAGTTATATCATTAATATAATGATAATGACTAGCCAATGACTATTTTAGAAAAAAAGTCATGACGAGCCATTACA
The DNA here is from genome assembly GCA_037957365.1 of Torreya grandis. Taxonomy (NCBI): domain Eukaryota; kingdom Viridiplantae; phylum Streptophyta; class Pinopsida; order Cupressales; family Taxaceae; genus Torreya; species Torreya grandis. The sequence continues at coordinate 7,975,480 of JARHVA010000086.1, read as the reverse complement.
ATAAGATCCTTTTGACCCGGGCCTAACGGTCCTTGTATACTCTCTCTATGCTAGATACATGTGATTGTGCTCCTATACTCTCACAAACTGATGCTATATTCACTCTTGGTTAGTCTTTGATGTTTTTGCGAACAATTTCATAATTGTCTCCGCTTCTTGCACCCTTGTCCAAGTTTTGCACTTTTGTCCAAGTCTTGCATCTTTTATTTCTCCTTGTTCTTCATATCATTATCTCCCACATATCACTCTTTCACGTAAAGGTCCTCTGCACCTCTCTTTCATGCCTCTCTTCCACACCTTTCTATTCCACGCCATTATTTTTTATGTCATTCTCACGCCCTCCCTCTTCCATGATATGGCTTCAAAAACCTTTAGAATATATAAATACAAAATTTGGGGTCCAATAGGTTATATCATTCTATGATCATTTTCCATTATCATGTTTAAACTTATATATTTACACATGCCTTTATCCATCTTTATATATTTCGTAGTGTACTTGATATGCTATGTCATTAATATTTTTTACTGACACATATATCTAGGGGCCAATATACCATGTTTATGCTAGTTGCTCATACTCTCATTTTTTGTACTTCCTTGCTTGCTATTGTCATGCATTGTATTACTCATTCAAATATTTGAATATGCTCCATTAGTTGTGGCACCCATGCCTTTGTTTGCCTCTTTAACATTGGAATATGCCATTGCTTATTGTATGGACATTTGAATATGTCATTGCTTGCCTTGTGGACATTTAACTGAGTTATATCCCTTCAATTGTGTGGCATTTGAACATGCCCCTTGTTTGAGGTCTCTTTAGACCATTGTCTTTTGATTTATTTTTGAATGCTCTTGTGTGTGTGCTTGATTTTTTATTGAGATTGTACTTTTACTATCTAGATATTGCTATGATCTATAACATGCATCTTAGGACTTGATGTGATCACATTTTGCATGCTTAAATGATAGGTCTACCTAGACATGTTTCTACCATATGCTACATGATACATTCATAATTTACATGGTTATCTTATCTTCTTGAGGTAAAGTGACTACTAGTTTCTACTTCCCCTAGTCTCAAAAGGGGGGAATATTAGTGGGGGCATGGCATAGAAGCATGACTTTCACATTTTTCACAGTTCATCAAATTTAAATATACAATGGGGGCATGTTTTAAAAAAATGTTCTCCATAATTACACTAGTTTTAGTTTCAGATATACAATGGAGGCATGTTATGGAAACATGTTCTCCATACTTACACAGTTTGCAAATTGGCTAAATTGCATAGCGATATGATTATAATACATAATTGTGGTAAAATTATATACTTTTGTACCATTACTATATCTAATTTTAGCATGAGACATATATGAGGAGCATATGCTATGCAAATGACATCTAAATTATAAAATCAAAATTAATTTTAGATTTTAAAACACTTTTAAAGGATATCATCACCCACCAGATTGAAATTTTACGGACTGTATTGAGCCAATTTACTATAGTAATTGGTTCATTTTTGGTATGGTTGAGGTGATTGAACCACTAAATATTGCTAAGTTTATAGGTTGGACTTGATTACATCATCTAACCTCACCAGATTTATAGTATGAGTTGAATTGATTCACTTATGCTCACCAAGTTATAAGTATGATTGGGTTGCATGGTTAAGCTAATCTCAACTATTAAGTGGTAACTCACATTTAGCTCCAAGGTTTGGGGTAATTTTTATCCTTTAAGCTTTATTTCTAGATTTATATTTGCCTTAATCTCAGTTTCAATGGTTCATAATGATACATCTTTTCCAAATCAAACTTATAAAAAGTAAGACTGTTGCATCAATACATAAGTGTACTCTTTAACCTTGCTCTCTTTACTTTCAATCATTTCAAATCATTTCAATTTTAGGTTATATGTACTGATTATATACTGTAACATGTTTTTAGTTATAGGTCAGTCACCAACAAAGCACTCAAGTTGGACTCATGCAAAGACAAGTCGTGTTATATACACCAAGGTACATATTTCTTTTCCTTTAAACTAACAATCTCATTACTAGATTAAAGAGGGGTAAATGTAGACACTATTTTTGAATTATATAACACCATAGTCTTGTACACTTAGAAAATACATATCATGGATGTACCTTCCACTTTTAGACCTCACTACCGAAAGGCTTGCATACACTATCTCTTTGTGCCAAATGACTTATCTCTTAGTCCAACCAATGTTATTTTGTTGACTCAGTTCTTTTATCATACCCATAATTCTATAAACATGTTTACCTTTTATCTCAGTAAGTTTTGGACTTATGCCTATTTTCTAGATACTATACCTAAATTCTGGACTTCGGTATACATTTCTAACTAGAAATGTATACCTATGATCGACCTAAGTGCCTTAATGCGATATATTATCTAAAGGAATTGATATATATACAAGATCAACCCTCATTTATTATTCGCCTAGCATAGACCAAACAACCCACAAGATAACTTACAAAAGGCATTCAATCAATCATTCAAGTGAATAAAGTTTTTCTATTTTCACCTATTTCTATATCAATCACAGTGACAACACATCTATAGGTCTAAAGTATTAAAAGAATGTCCCACGAGTTCTATTTGCCAAGTTATAAGCTAAGTCACTATTGTACTTGCTTATCATATATTGTATTCTTATGCACATACAAACCAACATGTAGGGGAGAACTACATAAGTTTGAAGCCCTTTTTAGAGTATTGACTCTATATGTAACATTTACTAACAGCTTGACACTGTGTGTCCACTAACCCATTTTTCTCACAACCACTATGAAGATGAAGAACTATAGTTTTATTATTTGATTAGGAGTGATAATCCATGATCCAAATTTGAGTGCACAAAGTGAAGGCGACATATAACTCAAAATATTCTAAGTGGTTGCAGACGAATTCAACAAGTATTCCGTACAAGACACCTGCATCTAGATTAGACAAAAACATCAACATAAGTGTCTAAGATCACATAAGTTCTTAATCCAAAATTTGATAACTGATCAAAAATCCACTTCCAATCCTATTTTTGTTCTTATTCCGGTTATGCATTAACATTAAAACCAACTAAGTATCTTGTTTTTCATTATCATTGCAATATCTAACATAGCTGCATTTTATATTTTTAACATATCTTAGCATAATAAAATTTTATATATTTTTCTAAGTTTACAAATGAATTTGTCTATTATAGAGATAGTTTATCACCTTTTTGCCCTAGGCTATCTTACTCCCTCTAACTCTAGATTCCTCAATTTAAATTCGAGAGTTAATACACATAATATTCATATAATTATAAAACTCACAGCTCAAATTAATCATGAAATAAAAGATTTTAATAATGTCCATAAGACCAAGCAATTTATAGGACCAAGCATCATATCAAAGTTTGTTTCGAGCAAACATGTCTACTTGCCACAAGTGATATCTTATTATTCTTACAAAATTTCAAAACCTTTTTTAATACTAATTTTCTACTATAAATTTTGATTAAATTTTGCTGTTATTTTATCTAACCTTTCCTCTTCAAACAAATCAAATAAATTATCAACCTTCTTATTATCATTATACTTAATGAATGTCACTATAAAATATGCATACCATGATGTTCATTGAAAAAAAATGCTCTACGACATGGTTGAAAGCTTGACCTCTACGAGAAGGTGCCGCTATTTATGACTCCACCAAATCCCTAAAGTAACTTACGGCGAAGTCCTTTTAAGCATATGGGAAAAATGGGAGTTAGGTTAAAGTGATCCCTGCGTCCTTTGAAGAGGGGCCAGGTACTTATGATTCTGAGCTGCGGAGCAAATAATGTCTACTCGCAAAGGGCCTCCCAAGCACCAGAACAAGTAAGTAACAGGTACTGCTAATTTATTCTCCTTTTGTTTCTGTTTATTATTATTATGACTTTGATGTTATGCTGATATACTTAGGTTTGCATGGAAGCCGGATGCGGGGCGCAAGAAAAATGCAACGGTAAAAGCTAAAACATTTAGTCTTGGAAGAGTGAAGAGCACTGGTTAAAGGGGTGGTTTTTTGTTTATGTGCAGGAAGTTGGAGGGAAGTTTCGGCCCTATTCGGGGATCTCAGGAGTTTGTGAGCGGTGTAAAAACCAGATTGAATGGAAACGCAAGTAAGCAATCGTTACTTCATCCCCCATTTCTCTGATGGTCACATGCGTAATCTTATTGTTTTATTATTTGATGCGGCAGATATGGAAAATACAAGCCTTTAACAGAGCCGGGAAAATGGTATGTCGCTTCATTATCATCCTCTCTTTCAAATTACAACAATCTGTAAAGTTGTGTGTTTTTTCTGTTATTGAGTGAGCAAAGGAGCTCCGAACACGTCTTGGTTTCTCTATTTCATATTAAAATTTTATTGAAGTATATTTTGGAAGTAAATGCGTAGACATCATGGAACAGTAAATCAGGCTAGGTTAGGTTCCATTGCTGGAGTGTGTTTCTCATTTTTTGTTCTTTGTTTTTTAAAATGTGTGGTAATCCGTTCATTTTAGTTCCAGAGCAATTTTTCACATGGGTGCAGTAATTGTATTATATCATTCAGATGAGTAATTTAGGTAGGGGTCCCATGCTGGAGGATTGCTGATTATTTTTGAGGGGGTGCTGCTAAGAAATTGTAGGCTTAGTTTTCCTAATTTGCAGTTCTATGTTCTTTAAAAATTTGTGCAATATATGCTGCTCAGAAAAATTAGGAGTATATTACCTAAAAAAAAGTTGTTTGAAAATAAATAAATAAATATGATTAAATACAAAACTACAGTTAGAAACCAAAAAAATAGGAGCAGACATGCAAATATTTAGCTTCCTATTGCTTCCCACCTCTCAAAAGCTTATTTCTAAACAATAGCTGCTCCTTATTTTAAGGTGTTGTAGATGATTTTTGAGCTTTATATGGATTTAACAATGTAAATTCCAAACCCAAATATCAAAACTACTTAGTTATAATCTAGAGCCATTAGGACTGAATGCAAATAGATGAAATCACAATTCAAACTAGCATTATATTCTAAAGCTAAATGCTCCAAATCATGATCAAACGGATGAAAAACAAGAGATTGGATGAGATGTTATCTTAGACTCACATTGGACATTATGATGGCATGATGAAAGATTGTTGATGAAGGATAGTTGAAATTAGTTTGGCATGTAGACTCTATGAATTTGCTAGATTGTTGATTAGTTTGACATGGTTTTGTTATGAAGCTTGGAGATCGCTTTCCATGGAGGAGAGGAGTTGTTTAAATAGAGGAAGGAGGGAAAGATCTATGGTGGAGATTTGAAGTTGGGGGAAGGAGATCAATGGATGAGGATTATCCAAGGATTTTACAATTCCTTGGAAAACTCTAGATTTAGAGGTTTCTAGAGAGGAGGGGTTAGAATAGAAAGGATTCTAGAATCGGAGGATTCTAGAATCTTTTTAGGGGTTAATTAGATTTTAGGGATTTTATGGATTAGATAGGGATTAGGTGAGTGATTAGGGACTAGGGGTGTAGGAGAGCCTAGGCATAGGCCAATAGGTGGGTCATTGAGAATTTAAAACTCTCAAATAATAGGTAAGTAGAGATTAGATTAAGATAATGAGGATTAAGAAGTGATTAAGGAAATTAATAATGAAGTGGGATAGAATAAGGTTAGTAGATGAATGATTGAAGAGAGGATTGTTAGATAAATGATTAGGATAGGGATAAATTAGTGGGACAAATTAGAATAAATGAGATCAACGGAATTAGTGTTGATTAATAGTAAATATTATTGATGATAATGTAGGTGAACGAATTTAGGTGCATACATTTTGCCTTTCTTTGAAAGGGGCATTGCGAGTGAAGTGAATTGGAAGGAGTAATGGTCTTTAAAAAAAAAACCATGTCATAGATGAATGTCAATAGATGATGTTAGTGGATATGATGCCCCATTGAGGGGCCATGCGGGGAAGAATGAGACAAATTGCCACTCGAAAGAAAAAATGAGGGGTGGGATGCGATGAAGAGACAAGGGGTTGGGATGACATAGGTGAAATAGAATAATATGATTTAGATAGTCACTGAAATTTCTTGAAAGCCTCTAGATTTAAAAGTTTCTAGAGAGAAGTTAGAATAAAGAGGATTTTAGAATCCTTTGAAGGATTAATTAGGCTTTAGGGATTTTATGGATTAGGTGAGTGATTAGGGGTTAGGAGTGTAGGAGAGCCTAGGCATAGGCCAATAAGTGGGTCATTGGGAATTTAAAACTCTCAAATAATAGGTAAGTGGAGATTAGATTAAGATAATGGGGATTAAGAAGTGATTAAGAAAATTAATAATGAAGTGGGATAGAATAAGGTTAGTAGATGAAGAATGATTGAAGGGAGGATTGTTAGATAAATGATTAGGATAGGGATAAATTAGAATAAATGAGATAAGCGGAATTAGTGTTGATTAATAGTAATATTAGTGACAATAATATAGGTGAGCAAATTTAGATGCATACATTTTGCCCTTCTTTGAAAGGACATTACGAGTGAAGCGAATTGGAAGGAGTATGGTCTTTCAAAGAAAAACCATATCATATATGAATGTTAATAGATGATGTTAGTGGATATGATTCCCCCTCGAGGGGCCATGCGGGGAGAAATGAGGCAGATCGCCACTCCAAAGAAGAAACGAGGGGTGGGATGTGATGAAGAAACAAGGGGTTGGGATGTCACAGGTGAAATAGAAGAATATGATTTAGATTGTCACTAAATTTTTTTGGAAGCCTCTAGATTTAGAGGTTTCTAGAGAGGAGGGTTTAGAATAGACAGGATTCTAAAATCCTCCAATTTTAGAATCTTTTTAGGGATTAATTAGGTTTCAGGGATTTTATGGATTAGATAGGGATTAGGTGAGTGATTAGGGACTAAGGGTGTAGGAGAGCCTAGGCATAGGTCAATAGGTGGGTCATTGGGAATTTAAAAATTTCAAATAATAGGTAAGTGGGGATTAGATCAAGATAATGGGGATTAAGAAGTGATTAAAGAAATTAATAATGAAGTGAGATAGAATAAGGTTAGTAGACAAAGAATGATTGAAGGGAGGATTGTTAGATAAATGATTAGGATAGGGATAAATTAGAATAAATGAGATAAGTGAAATTAGTGTCGATTAATAGTAATATTAGTGATAATAATGTAGGGGAGTGAATTTAGGTGCATACATTTTGCCCTCTTTGAAAGGGCATTGCGAGTGAAACAAATTGGAAGGAGTAATGGTCTTTCAAAGAAAAATCATGTCATAGATGAATGTTAATAGATGATGTTAGTGGATATGATGCCATCTCGAGAGGCCATGTAGGGAGGAATGAGGTAGATCGCCACTCGAAAGAAGAAATGAGGGGTGGGATGCGATGAAAAGACAAGGGGTTGGGATGTCACTTGTGAAATAGAAGAATATGATTTCGACTTTGAGCAATGAGCTATTGATTGATGATGCCCCTGACAAAGATATATGCAGAGGGAGTAAAGTTGATGGGTGTCACGGTTGTCGACACATCCCAAGGGGAAATTGACCGTAACATGATGATGATAGGATTAAAGGGCCGCAAGCTTTAGACGTATCCCAAGCAAGGACGCATACAAGGGAGAGCTATAGGCCAGGGTAAGACTGTTTGGATAAGATTAATGATGGGTGTAGCTCAAAGCTAAAGTTGATTAATATGATGAAGAGGATAAGAGAGAATAAATGATGTGATCGAGTGACCTAAAAATTGGGGGATGAGGATGGATGATAGAGATAGTGGCTGAGCTATCCTTGGGCATTGAAATATGGCCAAATGTTGCCTACAGAGTCTGAAAAGACCTCAGGCCGATGTAGTTTTGACTCGGGCATAAACGATAAGTGATAGCGGAGATAATAATGATGATGAGAATTAGTGATTAGAGGATGATGTTAGTGACTTAGATGAAGAGATGGGGATTAAATATTGGATGTTAGTCGAATGGGTTGCAAAGAGTGGATTAGTGATGAGAATAAGGATGATCAAATGATTAGATAGATGATGAGGTGTAGATGATCAAACCATCACAATTGTTATAAGGCTCATCATAGTCTAAGCAATCCGATAAATATAGCATTTGACAGTATGCCCCATGATATAAGCATGACCAAGAGGACATTGTGCCAAAGTGCATAAAATGGGCAAATAGCGAACTCTGCATCCTCGAGGGCACTTTTGGTGTCCTCATAGCATCCATGTTCATTGCCCAATAGACAAAAAGACACGATGCAAACACAATATAAGACAAACAAAATACAAACAAGACAAACAAAACAAACAAATAACACAAGTATCTACATGCAGTGTCATTGTGTCTTGTCTAATGATGGGATGAATGATTGGGTGATGGGTTGGATTAGGATTTAATTGTGGATTGGGGATAAACTAGTGACGATGACGAGGATTGACTAGTGGTTTGGATAAAGGTATGGACTTGGATGAGAGACTAGGAGTAGGATAAGGACGTGGATGAGGATATGGATGTGAAGATGACTCCATATGAAGATGACCAAGGATTACCAAAAGACAAAACCTTGCAAGAATCCAATCTAGCCAAAGATTAGGAGATGATGGGATCAAATACCTTCCATACTTGCAAAAGTGATTGGATGGGTGCTAAATATGAAGAGGCAATGATAAAGAAGGGATCGATGCTAGACTAAATTCTTTGACAATGTTGTGTATGTCGATAATACCTTTGTCAAAAAAGACGAGGATGGAGATATGGATGGGTGACCACTAGGAGTGGGTTCCAAGATGGAATAGGAGTGGATATTAGATGGTGATAAGGACAATGGGATTTATGGGATGGGTATTGTATGTGGCTAAGGACATAAGACAAAACACAATGGGCTATTTTTGGTTTTTTCAAGTTATGATTTTTAGGGTTTTTGACATATTTCACTTTTTAGTGCTTTTTGGGATATGTATGCACACTATACAAAGGGGGTTACTTTCAAAGGGAACACCAAGCCTAGCAACTAAAATGAGGATGGATGGAATGATGGATGGGACGAAAAAAGGATGAGGGTGATGGGGACCAAGGAGGAATGGACTAGGAATTGCCAATGACCACATCGTGGAAAAGCCAAATGTTTAGTTGCCCAAGTGTCCATTGGAGGAGATGCCTAGTTGGTTTGAGGACGTGTCTCAAAACACCTTTCACTTCCTTATGAAGGTCAAGACGGGAAGGATGCAAGCCGAGCTAGGATGCATGATATGATGGCAGACGATGGAAAGGAACTATGGATGGAGGCAATGGACAAGGGATAAGATGGGCGATATAGAAAAGGTGGACAAGGGATGGAACCAGTGTGGATAGATGAATGGGATGGACAAAATATAGGGAATGAATGGATTTGCCCTCAAGTGTTGAGGTACAATGCAGACAATAGATTATTCTGCCATGTCGGAAATTGGTTTTTACCATGGTACTTGCCCAAGGCGCCAAAAGACTGGTTTTCACTATTGGACTAATGATTTTTTTTTGACTTTTACTGGGCATCTCAATTTATTGAAGAAGGATGAGATGTAGGATTGTTGATACAGCCTGGATTCTTAGCCGACACCTGTTCTGGAGATATGTAGTGCTAGGATCATGTCTTGGTGGCCTTTATTGATTCTTGATTTAGCGTCCTTCAGACGTTTTGACCAGGTGTCTTTGTAACCCCTTTGAGGGACAATGCTGCCCAGGGATTTGAGGCATGGTGGGGATGGGGGTATGCCATGGATATGATGATGGGATATAGGATGTGAATGAGGGATATGAGCATGTTGGACGATATGATGAGATGGGGAGCAAAATGGGGTTCAACAATTGCATACACCATTGGATATGGTAAAGGGGATTCCGCAGATTGGTGCCATGAGATTAAGGGATTCAAGATTTTTTAATTTGCTCATTCTTTGATCCAAACATTAGGAGGATGATCGGCTATATGATTTTTGATTTTCTTTTGAATTGCTGATTGGATTTGACATTGATTGCTCCTTGGTGCCGGTTTTTGGGCTTCACCAAAGGAGATTGATCGTTCACTTGATATATGATTATTTTGACTTTGATATGCCCCTAGTAACAAATTTTGGGCTTCACTAGGGGAAGACATTTTTTGATTAGGCCGATGATTTGATTTTGCTTGATTTTGATTGACAGGATCAAAGACGATTTGATCATGACTTGTGATTGTTGGATGATGGTCTTGGATCTTTGTATTTGCAGCATATGATATGGAATGCAAAGGGGAATCCAACGATGCATGTTCCTGTTCATTCCTGTTATGCAATGGGATGTAGGGATTATGGAGGTGAGGTGGATGAGTAATGTTGGGTGATGGATTAAGGGGATATGGGCAACATGGTCCTCATAAAGGCCACTAGGATCCCTAGCCTCAACGTCGGAGAAAGTATCCTAAAAAATCTCAAAAGGATCACTAAGACTAGCTGTAGTATGCATATCCAAAGTAGAATCATATCCATTCTGATAATCTTCGACAAATAGAGCTTGTAAAAACTCAGTTATGACTTCATCATCCTGATTAGGATAAGAGATATGCCTGCGATTGATTGTTATCCAAACTTGAGGTATATTTAAAAGGGCAGGCATAGCGATCATCTGCTACAATATTGATTAAGGATGATGTTTCTGATGAGGAATTTGACTCAGAGATTGGTGCTGCATATGATCTTGATGCAGATGGCTCTGATGCTAACTGTGGTTTTCATGACTTTATGCTACTAGTAGAAGAATGATTGTCCGCGATAGTAGAAGAATGATTGTCCGCGATTGGCCTCTCAACAAGGGGTATTTGATGTGATGGGTGAGAGGGAGGGGATGGAGGGATAATGGATTGAGCAAAGATAGGTCAATGAAAGGGATTATGAGCTGTTGGGGGACTAGGCTTATGGGACTTGGACTTGTGGTTGATGGATGATTGGTCGATGATGGGGGGATCATGGAAGAGGGACAGGATGTCTTGACCTTGGTTGAAACGGGAAGGGCTTGATCGTAATCGGGAATGTAATCTTGGCATTCCTCTTGTTCAGCCAAGGAAATAGACTCATCTGATTCATCTTCAATTACTATGTCACCATTGTTGATGAGGTCTTGGACATAGTCTTGGAAGTTTTGACATATTTTAATGGAATGCCCCCAAGTTTGATGATATAGACAGTATTGGTTTGCTTTATACCAGGAGGGCTTGGGCTTGGGGGGGATTGAGATATCGTATGGGTGGGTAAACCATCATGTTAGCGGTGACATGTTGTTGGAAAAGAGCTTCCAAGGATATAGGAAGGGGAGTATAGGGACCCTCTTCATTTCTTGTCTTGGATGTGGAAGCATTGGACTTTAGATCAGATGATTGTTGACGTGATTGGGTGGATGATCTGGTGGTAGACGAGGTGGCCAAGATTGGATTCCCTTTGCTAGTAGGGGAAGGGGTAGATGATTGGCTATGACTAGTGGACGGGGGATTGGAAGGAGACTAATGTGGAGGAATTTGGACAGGAGGTGCAATGAGTTGAAGGGGATCGACACCTTTGGGAAGTGGGACACCCATCGTAAGGAACTGCAGGAGGATCTCATCCTTGTTGGCAACTATGTATTGGTTGATGAGGGCAGGGTCTAGCTTCATGGTAGTGGGTGATAAAAGACGAGGGAGTGGTGATGGATTATGACTAGTAGATGGAGGATAGGACAAAATGAGGGTAGGCTAGATGTTAGGATAGGATGGATGGTGAGACAAGATGTAATTAGGATACGTGGGAGGTATGACTAATGATGAGTGAGACGAGGATATGATGAGACTAAGAGGATGTACAAGAGAACAAAAGTATGTACACGTGACGAGATAAGAATGTACAAGACAATATGTAGGTGATGGGGATGTGGATTAAGATGAGGGTGGATAATGGGATGACAAAGATGACCAAATGATAGAAGGATGTGGCAAAGATATACAAGACAAATGATTGATTATAGACGTAGGACAAGAGGTGGTTGAGATTAGGATATGTGGATGATGGGGGTTTGACCAATGGGTGGAGATGACTAGACAAGAACGGGATGAAAACAAGGTGGGGGATGGGATAAGAACATACAAAAGGCAATGACGAGATAAAGACGGGATGGTAGGTTATTATCAATTGACGAGATGGGATGACAGGGAAAAGATAATATTTACAAGAGGGTGATGACAAGGACGTACAAGAGGATGTTTAGGATATACGAGTGATGGGGTGATGACCAATGGGGGGTGGATATGGCTGGACTAGGAGAACATTAAGACAAGGTGGTGATGGGAGATAATATGAGATGTGTAAGAGATAATATGTACAATGGGGTGATGTCTAGGATATACAAGATGATATGTACAAAGGGATGATAAGATGTACAAGATAATAGAATGGTGAGGCAAAAAGATATACAAGACGGTATGTGCAAAAGACCTAGATAGGTATATAGGTTTAGGTGAAGGCTGACTCGCTCACAAACAACACTGGTTTAGAACAACACAAAATCAAGCAAGCCACAAAACCTATGATTAGTAAACTCAAGGGTGTGTAACCCGATGCTCGCACCATCCAATGGCTTCACAAGTGAGGTTGTAGGCCGGTGACCCGTTACGGTATCAACCGAAACCTCTCAACCCCGCTTGCATTCAATGGCTACTTCAGAGCTGATACTGAGTCCTGCAGCGGTACACTTGTTACGGCTGAAAGGTCTTATACTAGGTTGAACGGGCTCTTTTGGGGCATCCCCTATATACACAAAGGTACAATGGGGTCCAAGTCCGTATAGGGTGCTGTCGAATGCCTGGTTCAGAGAGTTAACTTTCTTTTCACGAATGACCTGTATGGGGTCAACCGCTTAGCTTAATGACAACTGTCTTTGATATTTATACTCCGTCGGAACTTGGAGTTTGGATTAGTGCGTGGTGGTGAAATTCATGGTCACTATCCCCCCAAGACTATGGCAAGTGCATGGGTGTCAATTCCACGTCTCGTTGTCCTTAAAAAAGAAAATGGAAGGGTTAGTAAGTGGTTTTTGATCCCCTAGGAATCGTCGTAAGGACGCAAAGGGGAGAGCATACACCAACCGTAGCCTTCGGAATACAAACATGTAGACCAAAAGATTAATGAACCGATTAAATTAAGATGTGTGATTATATTTACAAGATCAAAAGATGGACAAGAATATACAAGACAAATGATTACAATGATATATAAAAGACAGTGATAAAAATGATTCAAACATGATTTTCAAAATGCCACAAGGGGTCTTTGACAGGTGGCCTGCAAGCACACGGTTATTAGTTTCAAGTGGCACTCAAAAAGAGGTAACCTACAAGACAATGATTAGTAGTTTTGATTAACAATCTTTGAGGGGCAACCTGCAAGTCAAAATATTAGACCAAAATATGACTTGCAAAAAGATGATGTTAGTAAGACCAAAATAACCCCTGCATGAAACAAGATGTTAGTCAAATATGCCTTAATATAACACCCTAAAAAAAATCGCAATTTGACTATAATTTCTTTGGGGTGAGCGAGCCACAACGTGGGGGTTTGGGGATAGCAGCCCCCAGAGGGGTCAAGGGGCAGAGCCCCTTGTAGGGTCCCGAGGTAGTGCCCCTGGTGTGCTTGTTGTGGTAGAGGGTGGGGTTGAAGGGTGGAGCCCTCACCACCAAAGGCAATTTGGGTCTTGCGAGAGGCTCGGAATGACTAAAAATTTATCAAAAATGATCCTAAAAATGCATTCCAAAAGGACCAAATCGAAGGCAAAAATTATTGCAAAATCGCAATTTCAGACTACAAAATTGCAACTACACAGTGCAAAACTGCAATTCACGAGTTGCAATTTTGCAGAAGACAATTAACTGTCATGGTTAGGCTACAAAATTGCGATAGACAAAACCGCGACTGAGATTGACAATATCGCTATTTGCTAGAAATCGACAGTTGTGGTTTTGTGATAAACTACAAAACCTCAAAATTTTGATTTTTGACACAAACAGGGGTTCAAGCAAGGTTATAACAAGTTCCTTAGATGTCCAGAATGTCTATTTAGAGGTGATAGATAAAAAAGAGACTGATTAGGATTTATCAAAATTTTACAAAATGGATATTAAGATACTTATCAAAAATAGACAAAGGTTCTGATTAATCTAATAAGGGTTATTTCGGTTAAATTTTTGTCCTAAATCCGCCTTATATAATTTAACGATGATAACCAACAGACAATTATGACAAAATATGGAAATCACAAAATCGCTACTATTTACTTCGATACCATGAGTTCACAGATCAATATCGTGATTTTCAAAACTTCAAAATCTGTGGTTTTGTTGAGGTATGGAAAAAGGCTAAGGATTGGTGCAGTTTTTTCTTGGAATGATTCTCCTGTCTTTTCTTCTTTCTATTGACCCTGCAAACAGATCACACAACAAAAACCTACAAAGACAAAAAACTTGGTTATGACGAACGGATAGCCCCAAATTTCCCTCTTAGGACCTAAGTGATCTAAAGGTGATGCAAAGAGGGTTTATATAATGTGTGGATGTGGATTATTTCTTGCAAAAACAGAGAATACCAAAATAAAAGACCTACAGGTCAGAGGATTATGGACGATTGTTAGTGATTTTAACAAAATTTACAAAATTGCAACTCTAATTTGCAATATCGCTTTTACCAAGACAAAATTGTGACTGTCAAAGTTGCGATTTTGCAGCTTAAGGTTGTCGACTAGATTCTTTCTGGATGTTGTCTCTTGCATTGGGGGTCCTGCACACAGAAAGGTTAAAATTTGAAAAACCACATGAACCCACACAGTAAGTACACAGGGGTCAGAGAAACAAAAAAACAAAAGATAGGTCAAATGACTTTACGGCGGCCCCCAAAACCTGCAAAACCGCAACTCCATAGTGCAAAGTCGCAATTAGCAGAACAAGGTCGCGATTTGCGGAGTCCCGATTTTGCCTAAAGCCCTAAACCTGCAGCATATGGTTAGCAAAATCGCTATTCGAACAGACAAAACTGCAACTTGCTATACAAGGTTGCAAGTTGTGATATTGTCAAAAGTCGAAAAACCTGCATGGTTAAGACAGACGGTTAGCGGTCATATGAACGGTTAAGACAAAACCGTGACTCACAACGACAAAATCATGAATACAAGGTTGCAAATACCAATGAAAAACCGTGATTTGGGCCTGTGCATGCAAAACTTTCAAAATCTAGGATTTTCTTGATCCAATTAGACTTGCAAGCTTGCAAAATACCACTAACAAGCAAAATTGATTAAATTGGGAGTAATAGTCCCACCGTGGTTGTCAAAATGTAGATGATTTTTGAGCTCTAGATGGATTTAACAATGTAAATTCTAAACCCAAATATCAAAACTATTTAGTTATAATCTAGAGCCATTAGGATTGAATGCAAATAGATGAAATCACAATTCAAACTAGCATTATGATCCTAAAGCTAAATGCTCCAAATTATGATCAAACGGATGAAAAACAAGAGATTGGATGGAATGTTACCTTAGACTCAGATTGGACATTATGATGGCATGATGAAGGATTGTTGATGAAGGATACTTGAAATTAGTTTGGTATGGAGACTTTATGAATTTGCTAGATTGTTGATTAGTTTGACATGGATTTGTTATGAAGCTTGGAGATGGCTTTCCATGGAGAAGAGGAGTTGCTTAAATAGAGGAAGGAGGAAAAGATCTATGGTGGAGATTTGAAGTTGGGGGAAGGAGATCAATGGATGAGGATTATCCAAGGAATTTAAAATTCCTTGGAAGCTTTTAGATTTAGAGGCTTCTAGAGAGGAGGTGTTAGAATAGAGAGGATTCTAGAATTCTCCAATTCTAGAATCCTCTTGGGGATTATTTATGGATTAGATGAGTGATTAGGGACTAGAGGTGTATGAGAGCCTAGGCATAGGCTAGTAGGTGGCCATTGGGAATTTAAAATTCTCAAATAATAGGTAAGTGGAGATTAGATGAGGATAATGGGGATTAAGAAGTGATTAGGGAAATTAATAATGAAGTGGGATAGAATAAGGTTAGCAGATGAATAATGATTGAAGGGGGTATTATTAGATAAATGATTAGGATAGGGATAAATTAGTGGGATAAATTAGAATAAATGAGATAAGCAGAATTAATATCAACTAATAGTAATATTAGTGACAATTATATAGGCAAGCGATTTTAGGTGCATATAGGTGCATATATTTTGTATGCAGGTTTTTTACTTTTGATGATGCATGGGACCGCTCTGCCCAAAATTATAGAGGTAGTAGCCCCTAGCATGTGATCTCTCTGTTATTTTACTCAGTGCTATTTTCTGTGTGCATGTAAAACATTAGAAGAATTAGCAACTCTTGGATTCATGACAATTGAACACATGGTATCTTTGGAAATGCATCTTCTTGCACACACACCACATTCTCATTAAAGAACATCCTCTATGCCCATAAATTACACTGTATACCTTGAAGCAAAACCGTCTCAAGATCCTCTTATGGGCAACTTGTCAGATGTGGGTTGAGGAGTTTAGTACTTCTACCTACTAATTCTCAATTTTATGGTTCTCATTTCACTACTTATATGAAAAAATCACAAATTTACATATGAGAAGAAAGAAATTAGAATAAAAACACGTAGCCCTAGTTTTTAAGAGTGAGGAAAGTAAAACTAAGTATACAAGAAGAGAGATAGACGTGCATATTTCTCTTTGTTTTCATTTCCAATTCGTGTAAAACTAAGTATGCAAGACGAGAGATAGACATGCATATTTCGTTGTTTTCATTTCTGAATCATCTTGGCTCTTAAAAATTTGTCTCAAATATTTCAAGTGGCATGTATTTAATTTTATATTTTTTGTATTAACACCAAACAAGATCTTTAACACTAGTTTGGTGGTTAATATGAAGGGTTAGTTTATGGGAATCTTGGTGTAAAGCCTTTGGGGTCAATGGCAGTGTGGTAGCTAAAAGGGATTTTAGGTGTGGCATATGTATGGCATGGCCCAAAACCGTCTAGTGGTGAAGTTAAAGGGAAAGCTCAATGGGGACTTGGTTTAAAATCATTTGGGCCCAATAAGCATTGTGTTAGCTAGCAAGACTCTCAAGCTTGGTTGATGTCTATATGGTATGGCCAGCAAAAGGTAGTACTACCAACACCAAAATACCAAACAACATTTCCGATAGTAGTGTAGTGATCAAGATAAAGGGTTAGCTCTTGGTGAACTTTTAAATTGTCTGGGGTCAACATCAATGTTTTATTTAAAATGACTTCATGGTGTAGTATCTGTGTATTATGGCTAAAAAAGGTAGTGCTAAAAGCAACAAATGACATTTTTGTATGTTCAAGGGTTAGTTATTGGGGACCTTTGGTTAAAATCTGTTGGGTTCGATGGTAGTGCATTAGCCAAAAGTGCTTATAGGTGTGTTATCTTTGTGGTATGGCCAAAAAAGGTAGTATTACAAAAAGAAGATGAGAGGAGAAAATCAGAATCCAAAAAATCATAACATCATGCAAGAGCACGACATGGCCAAAAAAGGTAGTATTACAAAAAGAAGATGAGAGGAGAAAATCAGAAGCCAAAAAATCATAACATCATGCAAGAGCGCGACATGGCCAAAAGGGGGCAAAAGTGGTACACCCATAGTAGCAAAAATCTTTTGGGGGATTTTTTTTTCCAAAAATATAAGTGTTTTTCAAGAAGTTGCGATTAATCAGAAAAACTTAAAACCGTCGAAAAAATGAGATTTAAAAATAAATAAATTTAAAGCCATTTCCATTATATCTCTTTTTTTTTCCAAAAATATAAATGTTTTTCAAGAAGTTGCGATTAATAAGAAAAACTTAAAACCGTCGAAAAAATGAGATTTAAAAATAAATAAATTTAAAGCCATTTCCATTGCATAGAGATATATATTAAGCATATCAATTGCATAGAGAAACCTATTAAGCATTTCAATTGCATAGAGAATAAATACAAATTATGAGAGGAAGGTAAATGAGATTGTATGCCATCAAAATCAGTGAACTATTTTCTTTCATTAATTTCCATACTATACAATATCATTACATTTGCATTTCAAAATGCATGCTATTCCCTTTTACAAAGGAAAAAAAAAGGGAGGGAGCCAATGGCAACGAGGTAGACTAGGGATCAATTGGTCTAGATGTTGAAGCTTTAGAGTTAGAGTCTCTCTTGATTTGAGAGGCGACTTCGGTGTTGTACCCAACCTTTTCTAACAAAAGGAAGTTAGTTTCGTCATAAATAGGTTCATTATTTTCGAGCCATTCGAATTTTGAATCAATCTTGTCGAGGTCAATTGGCTGATCTTCTTTGACAATACTTAACATTATCAAATAGAATGCATATGTTAGTGATTTTGATGAACAATACTTTACAAGAAAATAAATCATCTTTCTATATGATGTGAGAATTATAAATGCAACATTTCTTAATCTTGAACTTTCTTCATCTTCAAGGAAAGATTGTAGTGGACAAACACCAAATCATTCATCTATTCTCGAGTGAGTCGATTTCATTTTTTGAAATGCATATGCTGAAACACACTTCAACTATGCTTGCAAGCCGATGAATTGCATGGCTAGCTCAAATGCACATTGCCATCCATCAAAGGTGTTTGGTTTCTTTGTTAAAGAAATCCCACTATTGCGCTGTAAAAATAGATTTTGTCAACATTGTAACATTGATAATTTAGTCAAAATTTAACACTTTCATCGTACATAGGTAGAAAAATTGTCTCCCTGGTTTGCTTGTCTTCTTTCATGTGTTGATAGTCTTATTAGAGAAGAAACCTTTTGCTTGCTTGTACATCGACAACTCTACTATAGTTGTCTCAAACTCCTCCTGATTAGTAAACATTCTCTCTATACACTTAAATAGGCCCTTGTGACCTTTGCATCATCTCGAAATGAGCTGCTAAAGAACAACATTGGATTCAAGAAATATCAAGATGCATGGAGGGGAAAATGCATTTGTCGATCCCATAATTTATCAACTATCTCCCATGATGGCACGTACTTGGCCCTGTTATTCTTCAATCTACTCATAGTTTCTTTAGCCTATCCATTGCCTCATACAAACAATCTATGGAGGATTTATCCCCATGAACGAGTCTTAAAGCTCGAACTAAAGGCTTAGAGAGTAACACAATTTGTTATGCCTCTTCTCAAAAAAACGGTGAGAAAATATAGTTAGCCACAATTTTTCCCTCCATATGTTTCACAAAGGAAAATTCCACCCCTTTAGTTGAAATGAACATTCATTTTAAATTCATTTGTTGGCAAAGAGTCTGCAATGCAAGAAAGTGGGTTGCAAACTTTGTCACCCTTGATTGAAGTTCCTTGCCATCTGTAAATGTGTGCATCATATTGAGTACTCTTGTGTGATTGTATATGAACTTGGTGATTGTGCGGGCCTTTTGCAAAACCTATTTCACCCATGGAATTTTGCCTATGTCCTCCAAGTTCAAATCAAAACAATGTGCCGTACATAGAGTCCAAAACATAGTTTCATATTTGTCTAGAAGATGCCTCCTAATTGCCACACAAGAAACAACATTATTTGTAATGAATTGGATCACATTTTGTGGCCCACCTCAATCACAACCTCATCAAATAGATGAAAGAGTGTTTTGATCGATTTTATCATATCAGATGCATTGTCACTCTTAAGAAAAATTGTGCCAATGTCACATAACACAAGGAAATTGATGAGTCTGTATCGACACTCTTAAAAAAAAATGTGCCAATGTCACACGTCACTGTTTAACCCAAAATTTAGATAAAAGGGAGTTATCTTGAAATATCCCCTTTTAGAAAATTTTTTGAATTCAGATTTTTATTTAATTTTTCTAAAAATTTAGTCAAACCCCAATACAATATATGCAATAGAATACTGATAAATTGCAAGGGTACTCTTTATTTCAGTAAATTGAATACATTGAAAACACTCTGAAAATAAATATGGAAGATACAAATTGCATTAAAAAACTAAATACCACTTCACTATTTGGAAGTCCAATTTTGCCCTGAATCAGGTTTGTGATTTGGTACGATAGCTTGTAGGACTGTATGACAACTTGTTGGAACTGTACGACAATGTGCAACCCTGCAAGATGGTGCTGGATTTGACACATCAGACCCAAAAACTCCAGCGATTAGGTTTTTGGTGACAAGTGCTGGAAAAAGTGTTAGGAATGGCCCTAAATGTCTATGCTACCTCTTAGTGCCACAATTTCCCTCTTAATGCTACGATTTCCCTCTAAAGGGGTTTTATGTTGTCTGGAAGTGTGATGACCTTGACCTAGGGCTGCAATTTGGTCTCCAATGTGTAATGCCTTGATATGGCAACCTTTGTCAATTGCAAATTTGAATTTTATTGTCCCCACAACCTCACAGAACCTTGATTCTTGATTAATTGAAAATACCCTGTTTGTCTAATCAATTGCAACCCTTGTGTGTACCTTTGTAGATTGGAGGTTTTCATCCGCAAACCTGGGCACAATAGAGGGTTTTTGTCCTCAAAGTATAAGTTGAAAAAATTATGAATTCAATCTTGAATAGTAAAAATGAATAATGAAAAATTAATAATAATTCCTTTTTTGCCCCACTTGTCTTTTTATTAATTTCATTTTTCCATTTTCACCCAAACACTAAGCTTTTAAAATATTTTTAGGCAATTATTACCTTTTTGGCCTTTTAATAAATATTTGTTTTTTGGCCATGTAATTAATATTGTTTTTTTGCCCCTTTTAATAATAATACACCTAAACGTCTTTTTACTATGTTATAACAAAGTAAATTTGGACAATTTAAATGAATTATTATTAAATTATCTTCCTCATTAATTCCCTTTAGCCTATGGGAAATAAAAATAGGCTTCGGGGCCCCTGACTTGTTTAAGTCGAAAAATGAGACATTACATATCTAGGGTTAAGGGGTATTAGATTAGTTTTTACACAAGGATGGAGATAGAACCTAATGAACATGGCAATTAATAGAAAACTCATACAAATAGTATTCTGAATTTATACAATTGAGATTGCTAAAAATAGTAAATTACAACTATTGATAGATATTGTAATGAATTGGAAACAAATGATACTTAGCTGATTTACTTGCTCATGTAGGTTTGGTCTGGAATACGCTGAAAGTGGATTGGAAGATGATCTTGGAACAATTGTCAGATTTTGAGAATATTGTTTCTGTGGCTTCAGACGCTTGCATTTGATTCGGACAAGGGTCTAACCTTGACACAAGTGTATTGAGATTACTAAAAATAGTAAAGTACAACTATTGATGGATATTGCAATGAATTGAAAACAAATGATACTTAGCTGATTTACTTGCTCATGTAGGTTTGATCTGGAATAGGTTAGAAGTGGACTAGAAGATGATCTTGGAACAGTTGTCAGATTTTTGAAAATATTCTTTTCGTGGCTTCAGAGGCTTGCATTAGATTCAGATAGGGGTCTAACCTTACTGCAAATGTCCTATATAGAAAACTGCTGGATCTGGAAATGACCAATTGGAGTTTTTTGGGTTTTTTGTGGCCTTTTTTCTAATGCATATAGATTGCATGAATAGGTTATCACTCTTTGTCAAATAATCAAACCCTAGCTTCTTCACCCTTGTAGTGACCGTGGGAAAAATTGATTAGTGGGTTCACGGTGTCGAGTTGCTCCAATGACTCCTTTGTCAATGGGCATTGCCTACATAGTCAATACTCTGAAGAGGGCTTCATATTTATGTAGTTCTCCCCAACGTGTTGGCTTGTGTGCGCACAAAGATGCAATGTGTGATAAACAAACACATGCAGTGACCTAGCTTGTAACTTGACATATATGGCTCATGAACTGCTCTTCGAATGCTTTAGATTTGCGAGAATACTACTCCTATAACTGATATGGAAATAGAGACGAATAGGGTAGGTTTGCTCACTTGAATGCTTGAGTGAGTGCTTCTTGGTATGTTGCCTTGTGAATTCCTCGTGTTTGCTAGGTGAGGAATGAATGGGGGTTGATCTTGTATGTATACAAATCTCTTTTGAAAACATCTCACACTAAAGCATTTAGGTTGACTTTTAGGATATGTTTCTTTTGCAAATTGGATGACTTTTGGGCACTTGAAACATTGTAGGGAAAGTGGACACTTGCATCAACGCATGGGTCTGTTTGGGACACAAGTGTCCAAGAAGCTAGAAAACAGGTATAGGTCTAGAATTGACAATGAAGGATAATAATCAAGTTTAGAGCTTTTTGCACAGTATAGAAAACCTAGGCATCAGAAGAACAATGGTTGGACTAAGAGAAACAATTCAGGCACAAAGAGATATAAACGCGAGCCTTTCAGTAGTGGGCAGGGCTATAACTAAAAGGTACAACCATGATAGATATTTGCTAAGTGTATAAGATTGAGGTACTACATAAATCATATTTTTGTATCTACAAACACAGACATTAATGGGTGTGAGGTTTCTATCTATCAATTTATCTGACATGATAGTGCATCCCGATTTTTTTCAATCCTTGCAATATTTTGCAAAAATATTGTTCACATCATGTATGACACCCTTCAACAAATCAGTCCACAAAGCCTCATATGATGGGGCTGTGAACCCAGGATTTGCAAATGCAATGGCATCCACCATACTTTGCCAGTATGGAGATCTAGCCACATTAAACGACAAGCTAGATTAATACCAAAAGCTGGGGATTGTCTTTTTTGCTTGATGTGAACATATTTTTTTCAACTTGTACTTTCTAGCATGGTTTGCACTTTAGGTGTAGTGTGAGGGGTAAAGAAGGCATGAATGTTTCTCTCGTCTGTGTTTGGCCCATGAGGTACTGATCCAAGGGTAGATTGAGACCTCTCCTTTCATTTTTTTTGTTTTATTGATGGCCTTGGTGTGTCATCAAATAGGTCATCCCTTGCATATGACGAGTTAGATCCCATATTTTTACCTATCTTTGCCCTTTCAGCCTTCGACTTTGTATATGTATGCAATGTTGCTATAGCCTAATTGATGACATCTATAGGACATGCATTAGTGCAAGGTGAAACTTTATGCCCTCGTTGTCTTGTCAAATGCCACTCGAAGTAGTATATGCTTCCATTGCATACTTGTCTACAAAAGTTGCATTTGCCTTTGATTGTCGTGCCAAATGTCCATACAAAATCTTTCTCAACTGGCATGATGATCAAACTGTAGGGTGCATAAAATATTTTGTTTAGGCACTGAAATATTTTGAATGTGTCTAATTTTTTTATCACTTTTAGAAGAAGCCCTTATCACTCTAATTTATTACTCTTGTATTTTGATATACTTAAATCTCCAATAGCCAAATTGTCCAATATACCATGCACCTTCTTATATATCTAAAGGTACATGGAAGGGTAATGGTACGAAAGAGCAATGCTCTCAATATACCAAACCTTCCTATATACTTGAAGGTATGTGGAAGAGTGATAGTACGTGAAAGCAAGGTGATGCATAAGAGTAAAGTGGCACACTGAGAGAAATGACACGTGAAAGGTCTCGAGTCTGTTTAATGACATCCCTGCTCACAAGGGGCAGTTCAAAGGTCGTAAGCATGGTCCCCTGTCTAACATTATGATCCCCATGTGTCGAATTTACAGCCGATCGACAATTCATCGGAAGAAGAAAAAGAGAAGAATAATAAAAAAGATGATGTTTTAGAAATGTTTTCTTCGTTTTTTGTTTTGCTCAATTAGCATTTTGCGTTCCTACAATTGTTAGTACATATACGATAAAATAATATAGAACATTTATTATTTTGAGTAAAAAATTAAAAATTTCGTGCACAAATTTGGTGTGAATAGTTCAAATTATGACACATGCTAATTGCATCAATAAATTTAAACAAATTATTACAATGTCTATTTTTAACTTTTTAAAATTATTTTATATAACGTTATTTGCTTCAATGGACATTTTTTTTCAAAATTGGTTAATAATTTATATTTCAATGACATTATAATGCTAATAGTTATTTGCAATTGATGCTGATGAAAACATATTCAAGGTCTTAGGAAGTCATCAAATTGTATAGAATTTGATAATTAGGGAGTTAATGTTCAAATGAATGTCAAATTTAACACCTACTACAAAGAGGGTTAGGGTTTTATGTTTTTTAAAGTTGAGTATATTTAAGTTCAAATATTAAATATCATGGCTATGTTTTTTAAGGTTTTAAGTGTATTTTATGACTAAAAGTATTAAATATGCTCAAATGAACAACATAATCTTAAATTAAAAAAAACCCTATTAGGGTTTTACTTGGTATTCTCACTTTGCCTTGGACTTCGCACTTTACCTGGATTATCCCTTGAAAATATCTTTAAAATCCCAAAAATCTATGGAAATCTTTTAAAAATGATCCAAAAAAATCTGTTTTTTGCTATATATAGCAAAAAATTCTCCATTTAAATCACATTTAAAAAAAAAAAACGTGATTTTTGATGTTTTTGGGGATTTTTTCGTGCATTGACTGTTTGACTGGTTAAATTGCGATTTTCAAGGTTCAAAAAATTGTTTTCTGCCACGTTTGGCAGTTTTTCACTATTAATTTGCTATTTCTGCTACTATGGCTACCAAGTACAAGGATAAAATCCAAAATTCAATGCTATTGTATTTACTAATAACCCAAGTTGCTTGTTGCAAACTTTGTTTCCATAAGCTTGTTGTGAATTTTGCTTCCAAATCTGGGTGCACTTACAAAAATGCTTTCTCCTAGGTGCAATTGAAGCCTACAATTGAGAGAACAAAGATTAAAATTTAACCTACAAAAGATCCATACATGTGCTATCAGCAATTGCCCATTAAAGGTCATTACTATAGCACAGAGCAATTCTCCAACTCTCCTTTTGGAATGAGCTCAAGTGGTAAAAGCACCAGGGTTTCCATAGCAAAGCCTTGGGTTCAAATCCCCAGAAAACATGATAAAGTGTTGAAACTTGATAAAATACCACATCCAACTTGTTGGGCGTGGTGTACCACAATAGAAGAGGCCTAGTGCAAGCTCGAGATGGAATGATGGAATAAAATGGCAACTAAACCAAACGTGGGTCTCATAAGGGGAATTTACCAGATATTAAAAAATTGTAATCATTTCCAAACCCAACAAATTATGACCAGATGATTGTTCCTCCCAAATCCTAAAAATTTATTGCTCCAACTCAAATTTTAAAATATTAAATTTTAAAAATATTACGATGGAAATAGTTAACAAAGTAAGTTTTTACAAATTCTAAAGTTCAAATTCTTGGAGAAGGAGATTTGGAGAAATGCTTTGCGCGGGCCAGCTCTTGCATCTACAAATCAAATTTACAGTTACAAAAATAAAGGAAATTTTTTTTTAATTTGAGCGTAAAATCTTAAGCTGCAATGTGCAAAGAAGTTTCAATTTGAACTAAAAATCTCAAAGTTTGGTGCCTAGGAACTTTTGATTAATAAATTTCAAAGTATGATTTAACATTGTATAAGTAGATCAGACTATAAATATTTCCAATTGATTTACATGGTTTGGGCATTTCTATCCCAAAAACACCGTATATACTGCTAAGTTTTTGATAATTTTACTTTGTTTGTGTTGTATGCTTGGACACAACTAACCATAACCATAGTAGAGTAGGGTATTGTTATATACACGTGTTATTTTTACTGTATGAACAAACAAGTGATTTAAAATGCTTTAACAATCTCTTTCAGCTCCTACAATAGGCTTTGTAGGGATCGAACCTAACAAAACACGCATGCCAGAGTCCGAGATGTTTGGCGAAGATGAATTCGTTGATCTCTTTACCAAACTAAGTGATCATATATGTAATATGACTTACCAGTAAGCATGGGACAGTTAGGGAGATGCTGTCGTAGGATGTCATCTAATTTTCATGCATTACAGCTGGGAATCTTTATATGTGGGACTTATTTGTGAACATTAATATCCAATATATTATTTGATAAAATTTTCTCACTCAGATCCTTTTACAGGTATTGGGAGCCCTTGTGACTGAGTTGCAAAGACTAATGCAAAGCCTGGGTGCCTATTTCTTTGTGATTATACATTTGAAGGCTGAGAACGCTTGGGCAGTAGGAATTTTTTTTGTTGCCCACAAAACCTCTCTGAGTGAAACAAAAGTGTCTGCATCTATTTTCAGCTATTTCAATTTGATCTGCAGATTCAAAACTTTTAAAGAGATTACAACGTGTGGAGTGCATACTGGTTTGAATGCACAATTGTAGTATTTGATTCTTTTAAATTTAAAAAAATCACTTTTTATCCCTCCTTTAGATGTGTCTTAAGAAGAATAACAGAGGTAGAGGGTAGGTATGGTTGATTGGTCTATCGGTCAACATTGATGTACTGAGTTGAAGAACGATGCGATTGTTCTTCTTGTTGGGCTTTAGGCCTTAGTAATGCCTAGTGCTGCTATTCCAATGGGCTGTAAGCTTGTGATTTAGAAATTTTTTATTGGGTGTGCTGTGAAGTATGTTACATTACATTGCAGTATATGCCTGTCACTACAGCAAGCAGTGCTAGTGGTCAAGGTATCCTAGTTCCCTTTGAAAAAGACATTTCCACAAGGAAGTGGAAGCAAGAGATCAGAAGTATGGTTCGTTCTGATGAAGAAGATGTCTGTACAACAAAAGAGGGAATTCACAAGCTTGAAGATTGGCTAGCATCTCTTTTTCTATGAGCAAGTTTGATAGGTTGGAGTCCATCATGTGGATTCTCATGGAGAAGCTTGGCATTTCTATGGAGGCATTGTAAGCAAATGAGGAGGACGCTCTCAAGCATAAGAAGATGGAAGAGCAGCCTTGTGCCAACCAAGCTTCACCTCCATTCAAGGCTGAGACAGATAGAGATTCAACTATATGATGGAGATGTGAATGCCGAGAGGCTAGACTATGACGGAGATGTGAATGTGGAGAGGTCGGACCATTGGCTAGCCCAACTAGAGGTATATTTCAGTTTGCATTAGATTAATGAGAGCCAACATATTTCTTTTTCAAGGTTAAAATTAACCAATCATGTTTTAACTTGGTTTGAAATTTATGTTCATACCTTGGTTGCTAAGAAGCTTCCTCTTATTATTAAGTGGGATGATTTAAGATGCTAATAAATAAGTAGTTTTATCCTATTTGCTATGAAGAAGAGAGGTCTATGTATTGGCAATATCTTAGGCAAAAGCAAAGTCAAAGCGTGTAGGAGTACACAAGTGAATTTTGTAAAAAGGTTGTCCAAATGGGCATGATGTATGTTGGTGGGATAGCCATTTAAGGAGACTTGTCCTCTTGGCCAAGCCTATGGATGTAGATGAGACTTGTTCTTAAGCTCACTACTTAGAGAGGGACAAGAAGAAGACTTCATTTACCTCTCAAAGCACTCCAAAGCAACAAGGTGGTTCTAAGCACAAGGGAAAAGGTAAAGGGAAAGGTAAGCTTAATGTTACTTCTGTTTACAAGAAGGATACTAAAAAGCATTGTGGGCATTATGATGTTGAAAGTCATTTCAAGGAAAATTGTTGGAAGTTACATCCATAATTGCATCCGTTAAAGAACAATAAGAAGGCTATGCCCTCTCTCAAAGGTGAAGACATTGGTTGTAGCTCCGAGGTGGATCTGACGTTGTGTTGTAACTCTATCAATAGAGAGGTATGTTTGGGCAGTGGTAGTACTCAAGAAAGTGAACTTCCTAAGCTTTTCCATATTAAAATTTAGATGAAGAAAACAAAAGTGGATGCTCTTTTTGATACTTGTTCATAAGCAAATTTGATAAGCAAGGGGTTAGTAGACAAATTGGGGATGGAGACTTACAATCATCCAAGCCCATATGTTGTTGGTTGGGTGAAGAAATGTGTAGACATCAAGATGAACAAGCAATTTCATATTAAGTTTGGTATTAATGCACATTTCATTGATTAAGTTATATTGGATGTTGTGCTTCTTGATGTGTGTGGTGTTATTCGTATGTCTGAGATGCTATCTTCATGAAAAGAGCCAATCAATAGTGTTTGATGAAGGATGGCAAAAAGGACATCATTTCAGCCTATAAGGGTGTTTTTAAAATTTCCTTGGTAAGTGCCTCTCAAGCCAAAAGGCTTATTAATGCTAGTGGTAAGTTTGTTTTACTTCTTTTGAGAGATATACAAGATAAAGAAGTGGTTGCACATTAAACTAATTGTAGCATGTTTACTAGCAAAGAGGAAAAGCGTATGGAAGAGTTGATGTGACAGTTCAGGGAAATTTTTCATGACCCATGGGGTTGCCACTAACAAAGTCTATTGAGCACGAAATTCAGTTGCTACCAGATAGTCCACTTCCAAATCTCGGGTTGTATAAGTAGTCCATGAAGGATGCCAATGAGTTAATTAATCAAGGTGTAATCTATCTTGGTACTTCTCCATGTGGTTCTCCTATTGTTTTAGTACCTAAGAAAGATGGTTCATGGAGAATGTGTGGTGATTATAGAACACTTAACAAAATAAACATAAAAAAAGGTACCCTTTTCCATGGATTGATGATCTTCTAGATCAACTTTAGAATGCCAAATATTTTACTAAGTTGGATTTGAAATCTGGGGTCACCAAGTGATGATTAAAGAAGAGGACATTTGGAAGATGACATTCAGGACAATGCAAGGGTTGTATGAATGGTTGGTTCTACTTTTTGGGCTATGCAACACACCAACTACCTTTATGTAGTTGATGAATGAGGTAATGGGGCCATTTATTGATTTCTTTGTCATTGTGTATTTGAATGATGTTCTTGTTTTCAACAAAACATTTGATGGACATATTGATCATTTAAAACAAGTTCTGCAAAGTTTGAAGGAGAACAAGTTAGTGTTGAATAAGAAGAAATGCGAGTTTGCTCAACAATCACTTGTTTACTTGGGGCATGTGGTTGGAGATGGGGAATTAAGGATTGATCCAACAAAGTTATAGGCCATCATGAATTGACCAAAGCCTTATACCGTGACGGAAACAAGGAGTTTTGTTGGTGCAATTCAATATCTGAAGAAGTTCATTAGGGCTTTCTCTTCCATAGTTGCACCTTTGCATGCCATTACAATAAGTGGTGGGACTTTTATTCGGAGTAAGAAGCAACAAGATGCACTTGATATGTTCAAACACAAGATTAACAATTCTTTGATATTAGCTTCGCCTAACTTGCAACTACCTTTTGGGGTGGAAATGGATGCTAGTAACTATGCTATGGGCGCTGTTCTATTACGAGGTAAGCTTGTAGGTTACCATGCAGATTTATTCCATGGC
This sequence comes from Torreya grandis, assembly GCA_037957365.1. Lineage (NCBI taxonomy): Eukaryota > Viridiplantae > Streptophyta > Pinopsida > Cupressales > Taxaceae > Torreya > Torreya grandis. The sequence goes on along the minus strand of JARHVA010000086.1, from coordinate 7,946,056 downwards.
TCCATTTTGGATTATTGTACATACGATATAGAACTGTATGCTCTTGTTTAGTCAGTCAAGAAATGAAACACTATCTTATGGGTAAGGAAACTATTTCCACATGAATCACCATCCTCTCCAACATTTGCAAGTACAAAACAAACTTCAACAAGCTAGACACTATAAATGGAGTATTTGCAACAATTTCATTTGATTATTAAATATAAGAAAGGTGTGATTAACAAACTAGCTGATATGTTATCTAGACCTCCTTTGCTTTCGGCCACGAGCACCATAACTCTTTTTGAGCCTTTTATGTGTGTCTTATATAGAATGATATGAGAGTGATGCAGATTTTGGGGAGCTATTTCTTCAAGCAAAGACATCCCGAGGCGTAGGATTTGTGCGCAAGGAGGATTATTACCTTCCAGATGGGTTGCTCTACAAGTTGGGTAAGCCTTTGTGTGCCTACAGAGGAAAGAGTTCAACTAACGAGGGAAGCACATACGTCAAACATTGCATAACATTTTGGTGTTACTAAGACTTACACATTTACATAGGTATGTTCATTGGCCTGATATGTAGTTTGATGTTGCTAAGTTTAATATGGGACATGTGTTATGTAGTACAAGCAAGCCTTGTAATATGAAGTTGGGTTTGTATATGCCATTACTGGTTCCTTTTAGGCCATGGGACAACATTTTCATGGATTTTGTAGGTAGATTGCCTATGTCAAGGAAGGCGCATGACCATTTGTGTGTGGTTATGGACTGGTTTAGTAAGATGTGTATTCATATTCCTTGTTAGAAGACCCTCAAAGGTAGTGATGCAATTAGGTTGTTCTTTGTTAATGTGTGGGTTCATTTTGGTTTGCTTGGTTCTATTGTTTTGGATCGGGACTCAAGATTTGTTGGTAAGTTTTGGGCCGCATTGTGGGAGAGGATAGATACTAAGCTAAAACGGTCTACCGCTTTTTATCCACCAACCAACGAGTAGACATAACTTGTAAACAAGACATTGGTACAACTCTTGAGAGGGTACACTAGGAAGCATCCTAATACTTGGGATGAAAATTTAGTGTAGATTTAACATTCCTATAACAGGGCAGTGCATTCTTCTACCAATAAAACTCCTTTTGAAACTTGTTTTGGTTACTTACCTCCATGCACATTTAATGTTGTTTTGAGACAACCATACAACATACATTGGAAAGTGGATCAAAAGGTCTACAAAGTTAAAAGGTTCATTGAGCAAATTCAACAAATTCACCTCTAAGTGGAAGAGAGGTTGAAGGAGTCACAAGCCAAGTACAAAACAAGATATAATCAACATAGGATTGAGCACGTTTTCCTTGTTGGAGACAAGGTATGGTTGTACCTTGAGTAAAAAGAGGCTCCAAGAGAAAAATAAGAAGCTTAAGCCTCTTAGGTATGGTCCATTTGAAATTTTGGAATAAGTGGGCAAGGATGCATTCAAATTTGATTTTACTCCTTTTATCGTATTGTCAATGTCGAGAACTTACGTCTCTATGAGCCTTCTATGTTAGACAATGAAGATGAAGTGCTTTTGCCACCTTCATTTGAAAATCTTGCTCCTGAAAGTCAGTTGGAATCAAAGGAGGATTTTGTGTTACATAAGGAGGAGAGGACAACAAGAAGAGGAGTGCAAGAGTATTGTCTGGTTGGGTAAAAGGTTAGCTACCTAGTAAGACCAAATGGTGTTTCAAAGAAGATGTGGGGAAGAAATTTTCTCATTTTACTGAGTTCTTGAAGCTTTTAGGGACTTAAAAGTCTCAAATTGGGGAGGTATGATCCAAGATATGGATCTAGTATATTGGATATGTTGTCTAGTTCATTTCCACTATGTTCAATTATGTAATTAATGTATGTCAAACACTATGTAAGACACTTCTTCAAGCTTGTTCTTGTAAAATTAACTACTCAGTTAAGTTGTAGTGGCAAAATCAGTGATGAGATGGTCCGGGCATTTTTGTATTGATGAAATCAGCTTCTTGCAGCGTTTGAAACCGAGTGTTTCGTCAATGATGACAAAACTGCTGGTATTTGCAGGCTGTGGTTGCATAATTGCCCAGGCGATTGCATAATCGTGGGTTTGCTTAAAGCGGTGATTTCATTACTGTCCAAAACACGGGTAGAGGAGTGGTTGCAAACGCTTCGTTTTCTTGGTGATGGATCGTTTGGAGTCTTTGGTGGGTTCCAAGGTGGATGGGCATAAATATAGTCTCTGTTATAGGTACAGACATCATCAGATAAGTCAGTTAGAAATCTTGAAGCTGGATTCACATTGTAGTTTGCAAGATTGGGTCCTTGCTCACTTTATCTCATTCTTTCCAAGTTGTTAATGGTTGTTCCACTATGTTTTGGATCACTGTGAAATGTCTAAGAAGTGCAAAGCAATCCTGTGTGCAAGGTTTGTATAGTGTAGTAACAAAAGCTTTGTGTATGAAGGCCATATTTGGAAATAACTTGTACAATTGTTGAATTAGATAGTGGAAGCGGAGAGCATCACCCATTGGAATTATTCCCACATTGGGTTTCTCTAGGTGTTATAGTGTGTTCATCTTGTGATTTGTCTTATCTTATGCTTCCTTCTTATGTTCAGGCTGCTGTACATTTCATTTCTAGCACATGTTTATATCTGTTTTAGCATTGAATGTAGTCTAGAACAGTCAACCATCAATCATACGTTGAGCTAGGAATATGGAATCCATGTTGGTGAAGCTTAGTGCAGAATATCCACCTGGTTTATGGATCACATTTGCTCCTAGCAGAAATATTTTAGGTTCAAGACAAACAATGACAAGCCATATAGTGGACTCTAAACAGCTTTGTACTAATTTCATATATACTTTATGATAAAATTCTATTTCCTCAATAGTGTATAAGGTTAATGCATGGTTATTAGGCTATAATAATTATATTTTTAATATTTTATATCTTTTTTTGTTCAGCCATAACCAAGGTATCCGGGGCACAAAAAATCACTTTACTAGTGTATCCGAACCGCCGTACCTATACCTAAGCCCGAATTGATAACTTAGATTATGACCAACATATTGTGCTCACACAACATTTGAAAAATCTTATTTCTGCTGAAATTTTGAAAAATATTAGGATATAAATAGTTAAGTTGTTAGAAACTATCAAGTTCAAATTTTTGGCGAGAGAGTTGGAGAACTTCTGAGAGCTTTAGTAGTGACCTATAGCATTTATGGTTATGGTTACGATGTTAACACTCACAAGTTATGATTGATGGAAAGGAAGAGTTGGAGAACTGATCTGCACTATAGTCATGACCTTTAGGGCAATTGCAAATAGCACAGCTATGAATCTTTTGCATTTTAGGTTTTAAAGTTTATTCTCTATATGTATGCTTTCATTACCCCTAGGACAAAACATTTTTGTAGGTGCATCTATAGATTTGGAAACAAAAGTTGCAACAACAAGCAAATAAAGATAAAATTTGCAACAGCTTGAATATCAGTAAATAGTAAATACAATACTGCTGCATGTTGGATCACTGGAAGATCTGAAGAAATGTTGAAGGGATGCACAAATAACTCAATCATGCACAACATTGCATGCAGGTCAAAATAGAAAACCTAGATCATTCATGGTAAAGAATAGATCCCCAGGATAAACCAGATACTTCTTTGTCTATAGGAACATGTAGCAAGTTGTCTTCAACGTATCATGGAACATTCATAATATTCAGAAAATCTGAAGCAGCCTATGGGTTGTACTTACCCACTCTTTTTCAGTTGCATTCAGAATTTCATATCAGTTTCCTTAAGGAGACATTTATCTAATCTTGACAATACCATGCCAAGTTTTCTGGATGCTTAGAAATTAGAACAAAAAGTCAACGAGCTAATTATTATATCGTACAAAAGTGGTGGAAGACTCCGAAACGAATGGTAAACAAAATTGTATTGATTTAAGAGGTTCTGCCATTGAACAAATATATAACTAAAAAACTAAAAATGATCGCAATGGAATAAGAACAACTAGATTTTGAACATGGAAGAACGAGAAAGGAGAAGGGTTTTATATTTATTAATGACTTTGTCATTGTAATGATTCATTCAGTCAAAAAATAACAACAATATTGTATGAAAAGAAAAACTAGGATGAATTGAAAAAAATATTTTTCCTATTCTTATTTGATCAATTGTTTGCACAGTTGGACCTTAGAGATTGCGATGTGAATAGGGAGACAGATATCCCATCCCCATATAAGATTGCAAGAATATAACAGGGTAGCTAATCCTTTTAGCTAAGCTACTGAAATGGGGTTGAATCATGTCATTTGATTACTAATATGTCCCTATGTCTGTCTAAAATGGTCTTGGCATTACATGATTATCATAGTAGAGATACAAAAAATATTAGTTGTGAGTCATCTTAAATAATTTAAGCACTCCTTCCTATTTGACTATAAAGGAAAGAATGAATGATTCCATACTTAATCACTAAGGATGAATCGGTTAATCTGGAACTAAAAACTACAAACGATTTATCATCATTAGAGCATTGCTCCGATGATGCATCTAGCAGACCAAAATAAACAAGCGCTTCTATGATTAATCATAGGTTATGTGGTTACTACGTTTCAATCGAGTTTCTTTTCGGCATAGATAGAATGAAATTTTCATAGAATATAACTACTAGCTACATATAATGGCAGAGTTGATCGGGATTATTAAAAAGAATATTGCACTTTTATCTTTTCCAGTGGGAAAAGAAAAAAGGATGGAAGAATGGCTAGTTCAAATAATGAACAAACAATGAACTTATACTTCATTTGTTTCGATCAGAAAGATTCGTACACTTGAAGGATTGGGTAGATCGAGCAAAGTTTTTTTTTTTTCTAATTGTATTAGTATCCTTATTTACAGTTATACGTGACTTGGGACTGACTAAGTACTTGAAATCTCCTTATCCGGAACTGGAATAATAGAGTCGAGTCAGAGAAAAAACTTTGTAAAAGTTTAATATCCTTATGTATGAGGGGAGAGCGTATGAAAAATGTAACTGATTCTTTCATTTCCCTAGTTTATTTGCTCTCTGCTGGGGGTTTCGGGTTAAATACCAATATTTTAGAAACAAATATAATAAATGTTAGTGTGGTGCTTGGTGTACTGATCTATTTCGGAAAGGGAGCGTGTGCGAGTTGTATATATTGAATAATATCGCTGGGTCCAACCAGCTGCACTTTGTAGATAGAAAAGTGCATGATCTAAACGAATTACTTCTAAACGGGAAATAATAAATATGGAAGAACTATAGCATTTCTTAATTGATTGGAAAAGAAAGAAATTTAATTCTTCTACCAACCAATAAGAGAAAATCTTTAGAATGGTTAAAGCTAAACTGCTTGAAGTCCAAAGCACAACTAGGTACTCTTTCCACCGTTGTGCCAATATGAGATGGGTTCAAAGGCATAGTTGGAGATTGATTTGATATATATAACATTCATATCAATGGAATTGATTCGATCTATCTACTAAAAAATAGTGCTAATCTCCCATCCAATTTTTTTGGTTTCAATGCGGAACCGACGACCTACACAGAATAAAATTTATTCAAGAAAAAGTAAAGAGGAAACATGAATGAAAAAAAGGAGAAAAGAAAAGAACAACTTTTTTGATAATCAAAAATTCCCTTTTGGCAAAAGAGCCTTTCGGAGATTTCGGTCTTTGATAGATTTATCTTATTCTTCCATTAATATGAACGGAAAGGGCAGTGTTGGTGGAACAAAGGGGATTGTCCCAAAAAATCCGAGCAGGGGAGCCAAATGAATCGAAGGTTCGTGTTCGGTTTGGGAAGAGGTTATTTATTCATAAGTTGAATGAATTTATAATCTACTTTCATTAAGTAACCAATTAGATAACCATAAACAAAAAATATTGAGTACTATTCAAAATTCCGAAGAACTATGTAAAGGAGCTGCTGATCAGCTCGAGCAAGCCTGGGCTCACTTACGAGAAGTAGAAATGAGAGCGCACAAAATTCGGGTAAATGGATGCTCTCAAATAGAACAAGAAAAAGAGGATCTCATCAATGTTGTTTCTGCTAATTTGGAACAATTAGAGAATTGCAAGAATGAGACTGTTCACTTTGAACAACAAAGAGCAATTGAATAGGTCCGACAACAAATTTTTCGCCAAGCTGTACAAAAAGCTCTAGGAACTTTGAATAGTCGTTTGAATAGCGAGTTACATTTACGTACGATCGATCATAATATTGGCCTGCTTATAGCCATGAAAAACATAACTGATTAGTTTATAATATATTTTTATTTTTTAAAACAAAATTATATGTGTCTTATGTTTCAAAAGAGAATTAACTAGTGTTAATGGTAACTATTCTACCCGATGAAATCAGTAGTATGATACATAAATAGATTCAACAATATAATAACAAGGTCAAAGTTGTTAATATTGGCACTGTACTTCAAGTAGATGGCATTGCTCGTATTCATGGTCTTGAGAAAGTAATGGCAGGGGAATTAGTAGAATTTGTAGATGGTACAATATGGTACGATAGGCATTGCTCTAAAATTAGAATCAACTAATGTTGGAGTTGTATTAATGGGTGATGGCTTGATGATCCAAGAGGGCAGTGCCGTGAGAGCAACAGGGAAAATTGCTCAGATACCAGTAAGTGATGCTTATTTGGGTCGTGTTGTAAATGCTCTAGCTTGACCTATTGATGGTAAGGGGAAAATTCTAGCTTCCGAATTTAGATTGATTGAATCTTCCGCTCTAGGTATTATTTCAAGACGTTCTGTATATGAACCTCTTCAAACAGGTCTTATTGCTATTCATTCTATGATTCTTATAGGACGTGGTCAGCGAGAATTAATTATTGGGGACAGATAGATTGGTAAGACGACAGTAGCTACAGTTACGATTATCAATCAAAAAGGTCATAATGTGATATGTGTTTATGTTCCTATTGGTCAAAAAGCCTCTTCCATAGCTTAGGTAGTTAATACTTTTCAAGAACGTGGTGCAATGGAGTATACCATTGTGGCATCAGAAACTGTGGATTCTCTCGCTACATTACAATATCTTGCTCCTTATACAGGAGTAGCTTTAGCCGAATATTTCATGTATAAAGAACAACATACATCAATAATTTATGATGATATCTCTAAACAAGCACAAGCTTATTGACAAATGTCTCTTCTATTAAGAAGACCACTTGGTCGGGAAGCTTACCCAGGAGACGTTTCTATTTGCATTCCGATCTATTGGAAAGAGCAGCGAAATTAAATTCTCAGCTAGGTGGGGGGAGTTTTATTGCTTTACCAATAGTTGAGACTCAAGTTGGAGATGTTTCAGCTTATATTCCCACTAATGTAATTTCGATTATTGACGGACAAATTTTCTTGTCAGCCGATCTATTCAATGCAGGAATTCAACCTGCCATTAATGTAGGTCTTTCCGTATCTAGAGTAGGATTTGGGGCTCAGATGAAAGCTATGAAACAAGTAGCTGGAAAATTAAAATTAGAGCTAACCCAACTTGCAGAGTTAGAAGCCTTTGCACAATTTGCTTCCGATCTTGATAAAGCCACTCAAGATCAATTGGCAAGAGGTCAACGATTACGTGAGTTGCTCAAACAATCTCAATCAGATCCTTTGACAGTGGAAGAACAAATAGCTATGATTTATCCTGGAATGAATGGATATCTAGATGTATTAGAAATCGTATAGGGAAAAAAATTTACCCTTAAGTTGCACGAATATTTAGTAAAAAATAAACCCCAGTTTGGAGAAATTATACGTTCTACTTGGACATTCACGGAACAAGCGGAAACTCTTTTAAAATAAGCTATTCAAGAAAATACCGAACTTTTACTACTTCAAGAACCAAAATAGAAATTTTGGATTTGATAGATCGTTCGGAATAGGATGGAAGAGCTTTAATCATCACTTTGGTACATTTCCGAGCACAATAATCAATCTTGGACAATTGATTGAAGATTAATACGTCCAATAGGATTTGAACCTATACCTAAGGTTTAGAAGACCTCTGTCCTATCCATTAGACGATGGACGCGCTTTTTTTGAATTATTTCTTTCAAATACTCTATCGTTAACAAAAACAAATCTGACTTTTTATCCATCCACGAAGATGTTTGGGAAAGAAAGAGAGAATAGATATGTTGGACATAAAAAAATCATTTTGAATGAGAAGCTGCCCCCGATAAAATAGAATAAGGAATATAAGTGGGTAGCAGGAATCGAACCCACATTGTTAGCCTAGAAGCTAGGGGTTATAGTCGACGTCGATTAATGCCTCTAATTCATAATCGAACATGAAAATTTCATTTCATTCGGTTCCTCCATGACAGAAAGATAGAAACGGGGGTCAAGAATAAGATTATTGACACAAAAAATTTGTGAAAAAAGATTTCACATTTCAATTTATTACTTCTTTTATTTTTTAAATCTTTTCTTATTAAAGAAAGATATATTTTTGCTCCATAACATCTATGTTAGTTTATTTTTATTTTTTTCTTTCCTTTTTACTCGACGGAACGAATACCTACTCGATAGATGATCCCTATAGAAAGATCAAATTGAAAATTGATCAATATTTGACTATCAAATCTTTCTAGTTACTTCGTTCCCTATTTCTATTGATTGTGATCCTCTAGGAAATCAAATTCCACCGAGCTTGAACACAATGGCGGTGACTGAAGTAAACCAAAGTCACTATTCTCTAGCTAGTTAACTTTAACTTTTGTTGTTCTAGAAGTTGAACATTTAGTTACAATGAAAAAGAATCTTTTGATATCAGTAGATCATTGATTGATCTGATTGGAAAGATTGGTCTAATCTTTGAAAACATTCTGTTTCGTCATCTTGAATGGATTTTAAAATGTGTTTGTTGCTTTTTCTCATTCCAGATCCAAGTTACGAGAATGTGTACAATTCCTTTTCTGAACCAGGGTATTCATAGGAAAGGTTTTGAACCTAGATAAAAATCTAGTTTTTTCATAACTAGTGAGAGTTTAAAGAGAGATCCTTCAACTCTGCGAGTTGCTGATGGAACGAATCACACTTTTACCACTAAACTATACTCGCCACAATTTTATTGTATCATACAGATACATCTTTTGTCCAACAGGAAGATAAGGAAGTATTCGCTGCTTCTAGTTAAAGTTTAGTACAAGTTCCTATTATATCTCTCTCTAATTCCTGGAAATTCAATAAGAGATAAGTCTCCGTTACGGTTTTTACTTTTGCAGCGACAACACTTAGTCACGTGTTCCAATAATACCCTATTGTTAAATTGATAATCAATATTCTTTCATTAATGATTATTTTACCAATTTGATTAACTCCTTAGTCTTTGAAATATCTTTTTAACCATCCTAGTCTGATCTAGAACATTTCATTATAGCCTTGAACAGCTGGAATTATTAAAATAAAATAAATAGAGGGCCCTATCTAGATAATAAGTGATTGGAGAGGAAATAAATAAATGATATCAGAGGGTCAAATTTTGATAGCCCTTTTTGCTGCTTTTATAACAAGCATTTTAGCTTTCAGATTAGGTAAAGCACTGTATTAATACATTCGGTCCATTATTCTTATCTAGGAAAGAGAATGACCTGGGCAGATACTGGTCGGGCTAGAGAAAGCAAAGAATCATTTGGAATGGAATGAATAATAGAATTGGATTCTCGCAAATGTTGGTCTTTATCTGAAGAAATGCTATATTCAGTCTATATCTCCCATCTCGAAGAGATGGCTGAGTAGACTAAAGCGGTGGATTGCTAATCCGTTGTATAGACTATTTGTAGCGAGGGTTCGAATCCCTCTCTCTTTGTTCAGTCACTTGAGATGAATCCTCAAAACCTATAAGCCCCTTTTTATATCACTATTCTTTACGCTCAGAATTCCGTCTTGGATCGTTCAATAGAAATCCGAAGATAAAGAGAAACAAAAAATATCACTACTTTGTAAACGAACAACTTGAGAATAAGCATTATGTAATCTCCGGGATACTTATTAGAATTACAACGGAATAGATGATCAATCTTTGTATCATATATTGGTTCTTCAAGACCAAGCAATAGTTTCATTTTTCGTATAAAATGATACTATTTTGATCTACACACATTGATGTGGAGATCAAATTGAAAAAAGATGAATTTTTTTGATCTATTCTGTTTCTCTTTTCCTCTTTGCTTGGGATTGACGAAGATAAATAGGGACTCAAGTCCTAGTTCAACTATCAACAAATTGACCATGTTTCTAAAAAATAGAAACAAGTATATCAATTGTCTGAAAGAGAAGAAAGATATTCAAAAAATGGAATACAGTATTACAAATACTCTGTTTTCAATTATATCTAACAGATATTTATATTAATGGGAATAACATATTCCCTATCAATGCCTAATAACCCGAACTCCACCTGTGATGGAGTTGGAACTGACTAAGACGAATTGAACCTGGAAGATAGGTATTTAAAATCTGTTGGGAACCGGAATGGAATTGATACTTCACAAAAAAGTAGCAGAACAAGGGAAAAGAGTTATACAAAATTGGGTTAATGAAAGTAATCCAAGATCAATCAATATACTAGAAAAAAAATATTGAAAAAGTATTTGAATGACTTTGCATCTAGTGAATGTTTCCTTTTTACAAAGAAGAATTCAATACCTTTTGTATAAGATTATCGAAAACTTACGGCAGCTTGCCAAGCAAAGGCTAATAGAAAAAAGAACAAAAGTATAATTGGCATTACATTCACAATTGGATCAGAAATCGCATAAGCCTCAGGCAATTTGGCAAAAAAGATATTATTCAAATGAAAAGCGGCATCAGCATTGGAACTTAACACAATGGTGAAACAAGCGACTTGGTGGAGAGCTATCTTTGCTTGAGAATTATGATTCATTGGGGAAGGTTATCTCTATATATAGTAGGGTACCTAGATCATGTTTATTTAGAGAGAAAGTTGTTGCAGCCAGTGTTTTATTCACTGAAGTCTTTCTTGAGTACAAGAAAAACCCATATAAAGTAGTACTCAATAACTTTGAAAAGGACTCTGGTAGGTTGAGTATCTTTATGGCAATACATATGTATGATGAATTTCAAGGAACAGGAATCGTCCACTGGGGGTTCCGGCTACTTCCAGGACATCTTAGAATTGTAGAAATGCTCCTTGGAATCACCAATTTCTGTCTCAGCATTTGCTGCCACCCAATAAGTCCCCAGGAAGCTGGAAATGCTGAACGAAATGCCTGTTCAGCATTTCCAACATTGGAAACAATGAAACAGGCTATACACGAAAATCTAAATACCAACTACAAAAACGATAATAAAGAAAAACAGAATTTTGAGCAGCAGCCAGCAATAAAATAATTGTTTTTGTTTTGAGATTAGTTTTTCAGTGTAGTAATTAATAGGGTCTTCTGGAATCAACTGCATAACAAAGTTATTTTTCCGACGTTTCAGATCTCACCATTGGATCCATCTTTACGGAAGAGAAGATTGAAGCCAATGCTTTATAGCAGCAGAAAATAATTGTTTTAACAGTGGCAGCAGAGGTCGTGTTTCTGGAGCATCAGAGGGTGCTTTACAGCCGAGTAGTAGATGCTGTCTGAAAATATTTATCTTTGACGTATGTTTGACTAGTTAACACTAAAGTTTAATTTTAAATATTTTTATAATTCATTATTATTGTCATTATTTTCAAGTGTGTATAAACATATATTATTATAAATTGTTGACTCCCTAGATCATTTTCTAAGATTGGTCAGGGTGCTGCTTTTGCTCCCAAATTACGCCCGCCCTGGAACTTCCTACACGTTTCTGGTGAGCTTGATGATTTTTAGTGACTATTACAAGGGCCAATTTTGCCATGCAAAACCTATCCTCACAATATGTCAAGAATATAAAACTCCAAGATGGACATCGTTGTCCTTTACAATAGATTCTTGTGTTATCATCACAGTTTAATGTTTTTGTATTTTTCCTTTTTGCTATTTACATAAAAAAGGATTTTAAACATATGAAGATGGCATGTGTGAATTATGAAATGGTGGTTCAGTGCTCTTTAGGGTACATTTTTTGGGCGGCTTTAGAAACTTTATGTTGAAATAACTGTATTTTGCATGTCTTGTGAAAATAGTTCTCAATGTGGGAAACGAACAGTTCGACAAGCCTACCACATGTTGTGTTCAGGTAAAGCAAAACAAGAAGAAAAGTAATGTTATATATATATATTTTTGATAGTTTGTGGATGTTTGTATGTTTTATTTATATTTTTATTTTCCCCCCTTTTTGAGGTATATTTATTCTCTCTAATAAATGACAGCTTGTGCTAAAGGAGGTGGTGTTTGTGCCAAATGCTCTCATGTTGTGAATGTTATAGTTGGAAGGTGAATCTATTTTTGAAGGGTTCGAAACAAAGCTTTTAGTTCATTTTTAGCATATAAAAATACAGTTTTGATTACTGTTATAGGTTGTTGCATCTTTTACTTTTCTAAACATGCTATTTATGCTTTCAGAGATATAGAAGAAGTAGAGGCTGAACGCAAGCAATTGGAAGAGGTGGGGAGGCTTGGTTTTCCTTTTTATGAAGAGTGATTGTAGAAAAGGGTTATCTAAATCAATGACAAATAACTTGATCGGATGTTGTGATGTTGCACAGGCAATAAAGAAATCACGAGAGAGGGATCGAAGGACATTACTACGTGCTGTAAGTTCCGTTTATGATTCTATAAAATCAGGTTTATTAAACGCTTATCTCTAAACATCACAAGGTTCTCATCTACCGATCTGTTTTTTGATTGGGTAAAACGTTGGTTAAATTAATTTACAAGAATTTTCCCAAAAGCAGTACGACGTCTTATAACGTATGCCCACAGAGTTTAAAACAATCTCAACATTATAAATATAAACCATGCCCAATAGTCATTCAAATAACAATTGGCCCAAAAGCTGAAGAAATACTAGTCACAAAGTCCAATTATGGCTTCAAAGTAGGTACATATCACCCATATTACAAACAGCTTAAAGAAGAGAATAGTAGAAAGAAGCATGTTTCCCAAAATGAACCAAGAAGTATATTAGTTTGGAAGAGCTTCGTCATAGTTGAGACAGACTACACTGGAAACACCAGTGCTGTTTGATTTACCTCAACTCTCAGCTTCTTCTGTTTTTCCTCTATCACTATCGTCTGAAGGGGGCAAATCATCAATCTGTTCCAAAAGCCAACAAAAGTTATCATTAGTGTCCTTATTCAAATTCTGCAGCATATAATTGAATTCACTATCTTTGCCAATCGTGTAGCAGTGGGCTCAAAAATTATCAACCAAACCAGTGGTACCGGTGTCCCGAATTATCAACATGGTTTTCCTAGCCAATGGGACATTTGAAAGTTCCCTCCATACCATGCTTCTTCTGTATCTTGTAGCCATTGATTGTCTTATTCTTTATCCAATTTGCTTGGGCTGGTTCAGGGATTTATCCTTCATCTTCTCCCTGAACGAAATCTTCAAATCAGCAGCATTATGATGTTTAGGTTATTCCTCAGTCACTGCCGTTGTGAACAGGCTCTTCAATTTATAGTCCCCGACTACCTGTCATTCTTTTGATAGAACTGTTTGTCATGATATCCAGAGAAACCAGATGGAGGAGAGAGATGGAATTGCAGTAATTAGTAGCAGTCTCAGGAGATAATGTTTGGAATAGAAATCCCTCCTAGAAATCATAAAGATTACATCCAGGTGATTGTGCGAGAATAGAAATAATTACCCAAACAGGAAGAGTCATGGTAAGATTGTGAATGTAAAGAATCAATGTTGATAAACGGACAATTCACAATATGTTTTTTATTGTAAAAGAAATTAAACTCTTCCTGGTGGCTTTTTATGAACTGAAAGCTTGGGAAATGCAAATTCCCTGCAAATGAAGACAACCCAAAAATTTTAATCACATACCCAGTACACAGAACAGCCAAAGATCCCAGGTGAGCTACTTTCAATCCTGAAGACATTAATTTTCAATGAATATAGTGGTGTTTCAGCCAGATGACATGATTTTTGCATAAAACTACCTTTTTTTAGCTAAGCCAGTAAGGGTTTACAGGGTCCCACAACCGGAAAATTATCACGGCACAGGCAAGTTCTCAACCTGGAACAAAACCAGCAATCACGGGCCAAAACATAATCTAAAGCATATACAATATTCCTGGGCAGAAGCCAAAAATACTACATGAGATTCTGAGAACAAGACACAACTAATGCTAGCATAAACCCATTCTAACTACTAAAATACAAAAGCAGAGTAAACAGGAGTGGATGTTTAGCTCAAGAGCCTAGGCTTTCATGAGTCTTGCAGGGCCATTACCCAGTCCTAATGCAGCCTACTTCTCCTCTATACTTGGCAATGGAATGCATTCTAGAGCACGCCCCACAATAACTGCTACAGCCAGATTTCAAACTGCTTCCTCAATTGGCCTCACCTTTGTGTGGATGTCCTCTCGGGCACTTTACTGGTTCGGGGGTTCCTTCTGTAATGAAAATTGGGGTGCAGGAGTCTTGGGAGGTGAGCACTCTGGTTTAATAACCATCCGGTCCAGCAGAAGAACACGGAGAATCATATTGCTTACAACTTTCAAGCTTCCCTTTACAATCTGAATCACAACCCGTCCCAGATAGTTATGCATTTCCCTTTGGAGGTTCTTGACCATTCATTGGTGAAAGATCCTACATATTCTTTATGATCTATTTTCTTCTTTGAACCCACACTCTTATCGTCCCAAAAAAATGTGGCTTTATTTGGAATTCCATAACAATGAGTAAAGGATATCAAATAGGAGAAATTCTCAAGACAAGGAGCCTCATCTCAAAGGCGAGATTACTTCCAGTTCTTACAAAACTCAGCTTTCATAGTATTTATAAAAATATCAGATACTACCTCCACTTTAAGACAAGTGATATGAGGATCCAGGGCAGCCTTTAATCCAAAAATTAAGCCTTCCAGTTCTGCTACGTTATTTGAGCATAACTTATGATCAACAGCATAAAGTCTTTGAACATCTCCTTGGGCATTTCTAATTTGTCTCCCTTCATATGGCACCATCAAAATTTGGTTTACATGTATTGCCATGAAGAGTGACAGAGGTCCTTATGGATGACTGGTTCTTTAAACCTTTATTGGGTTTAGAACCAACAAATTGTGAAATTCTCACGGGTTAATCTCAATGCTTTATCATCACATACTTTATTTAATCTTGATAACTCCACGTACTAGACATTTGACTTGCATTTTTCCATGCGACTGTGTTACACTGTTTGTATAGTCCAATTCATGAGTTTCTATTAAGTTGCATGTGCAATATGGTAACATGGGTTCTACTGCTTTTGTCTGGATTGAATTTCCATTACGATTTGACTCCCTAAATTATGGTTATTATTTGAATCTGCATTGTAATCTTGTGGTATAACCTGTTGATCCAGGGTTTTCAAAGAAAGAAAGAAATAATAACAAAGAAAGAGGGACGAGTGAAGAAGGTTTATAGGTGCATTTTAGTCGTATTAGGGCTCTGTTTCTTCTTTTTATTTCCCTTTATTTTCCCTCACGTGACCATATCCTATCTAATGATTGATTTTCTTGGCCAATTGCTAAATAATTGTATTGTTTCTATCGACATAATAAACCTCCCTGGTATTTTTGAAATGATTGGTCACCCCTTTATGGAAAATGTAAATAGCTGTTCTCAATGGAAAGCACATCAGCTGTTATGAAATAGACTGATTATTATTTTTTATTTTAGAGGAATCAATCTTACGTCGATCTAACAATAGTTACAAGGGAAATCTCTCACCAAGGAGGTCAGAAAGAAACTTTTGAACATGTGCCCTAAGATCCAATGACTCAACATCTTTATGAAAAAAACTCGACTTTAGATTATTACTTTTTGTGGGATTTTACTCATGTGCATTTAAATCATCTCAAGACAACCTCCATGAGTAGCCATTACCCTAATGGCATTTTCCCTCTTGTATTGTTGTCTTGAGTTTAATAGGGCTTGCAGTCTGTGATCTTCCAAACAATATAATATTTTTAAATGACAACCTTCTGGATAAATGTGTACGCAAGTATTTTGAATTGGTATTTCGAACCACATGATGTGGTTCATCTCATTTGTGTGGTTCAAAATGTCAATTCAAGATACTTGTGTATGCAATTTATCCGGAGGTTATCTTTTAAACACTAGGGATTGCTGAAGCTTGAAGTCTCTAATATAATATTTATATTCAATTCATTAACTTCAGTTTTTAAGAGATTGTGTGAGGATGCATTTCCCATGCTTAGACTTCTTTCAATGGAAGCATTCAAATTGATGGTGTTTTAATTGAAACTTGTACTGAAATAGACAGGGGCTTTGACAAAGGTCAAGTCTTTTCATCTTGTTCTACAATTAGATAGGTTTTACACGATCTCAATTTGACTATAACAATAGTTCAAAATACAGATCAGAATGGTGTCAATGTAGGTTGAGATTCAATTTGAAATCGTCTATGAAGTTCAAATCCTTACAAAATGCATATGTAGTCCCTTATACTGCGACGCAAATGCAGGTCAAAATCCATGTACATCAACAGAAATGTGGATCGAAACACTTGGCGTGTCTCTTGTTTGCTGTTTAAAAAACCCTCGTATGTTTTTGGATGTCATCTAAAGCTCTCATTTGTATGAAGACAATGTTTGAAATCCTCGAGCTTTTATAAGATATTTGTGCCTCCACATTTGATGACTTAATCGTAAATTATTCCTCAGTTACCTTACTTAGAGGAGAATATATTCTTTGTTGTCTCCATATCTTCTCTCTTTTCCCTCCAATTTCCTTTCATCGTTATACCCTTTTTTTAATAAATATTTTGTTTGAGATCCATTTTGCACACGATTCCCCTTTTTTTGGTTATCCTTGATGGAGTATGGGTATATTTGAAACACCAACTTTTTCCATGGTTTCTTAAAAACAATATTTTATTTTAATTTTCAATAAAGGCAAACAGTCACCTTCTTTGCACTTGCTTCTTGCTTTTATCAAAATGTTTGATAGTTCTTGAAAGATGATTTTTAAAGGCTTGATTGAGATGTTATTATTGTTTTATTTAAAAAAAAAAAACTACCTACTATATATTAATCAGAAAAGCTTATGTACAAATTCTTCCATGCCAAGCATGGACGCTGTTAGCCATATCAGAAGCTTGATAAACATTACAACCAGTATTCTTTTTCATTAAGCAGAATCTAAATTAAGAATTGTCTTAATAGCTTCTTGAATGTTATTAGACCACCACAAAGGAGGTGGTCCATAGCAAAGGATATCATCATTATTGTCCAAGGCCCAATTCACTAATCCATCTGCAACTTTATTCTGCTGTCGAGGAATATGTTTGAAAAGAATTTGCTGGAAGGTATGCTGCAATTTTTGGATTTGATCAATTTCTTTTGCAAGTCGCCAATTGGGAGGATTTCTATTATTTGAGTTAAGTAAATTCATCATGAATTTGGAATCATATTGAACCTTGATATTTTGCCATCCTATTCTGATAGCTTCTTGCATTTCTCTACGAATAGCTCTTATTTCAGCCAGATTATTTGTAGAGATACCCATATTTTTTGCAAAGATAAAGCATACCTCTCCGTGTCTAGTATGCCCAATTCCTCCCATAGCTGTTCTCCCAGGATTTCCCCTTGAAGCACCATCAATATTAAGAATGCCATGATAATCATTCATATCCTTTTCTGAAACATTTTTTTGTGTTTTGATCTTTGCATGAAAGCAAGGCATAGTAGCCTCCTTAGGATCCAAAGAAAGGTGTTTGTAAATATAATTCCATTGTGGAGCTGCTCGAGCAGGAAGCGATATCTTATGTTTAAGGCTTTCTTTGAAATTGGATTTAATTGTTTCCCAAACATATATAGCTTCTCTTCTGTTTTGTCTGAATATTCTATAGTTTCTCTCCTTCCATATATTCCATAATAGAAGGGAAATGCCACTCCACATAGCAGGAAGCATATTTTGTCCTTTAGGTATGGCTACCTTCCATATGCCCGTAACATTTGCAAGGGATTCACATTTGTTCCATTGAATCTTAAATACCAAAGCCAGATGTTGCCATAAGGGCATTACCCATGGGCATTGAAAGAAAAGATGATCTATAGTTTCCTCCTCTTGAGTACAAAGCTCTCATCAAAATGGGCCATAAATTCCTCTCTTTTTAAGCCTTTCCCTCGTAAGGATTCTTTTGTGTGTGAGAAGCCAAAGAAAGAAACTTACCTTGGGCCATAACCCTGGCTGCCATATATGCTTAAACAAGGTTTGATCAGGATGCGGTTGTGCTTTCATTAAAACATTATATCCTACAAATACCTCATATCTTCCAGAAGAGCTACCTCCAAATCCAATTTCATCCTGCTCAGAAGAGAAAAGAAGAGCTCGATCTCTCAAAATCTGGTTTAATAAAATCTGTTGTTCTTGAGCAATCCTTATAGGCCATTTTGATATAGGAATCCAATCATTTTCAGCTCCCCAGGGTCGAATTGTTGGTTGAATATATTTTGCTATCTTAATCCAACCCTGTGCTTGCATATTCTCCATTATTGATTGACGTTGAGGATAGTGTAATAATTGGGGGTTTTCCATCCCAAGAATTAGTCCAAAAGTTCGCTAATTGGCCATTATGAACAATCTAGAACAACTGTTTTTTAATTAAATTTTCACCTCTTTTGATAAACATTAATGCTGGAGAACCTCCATTCGGAAGAGCTCTTCTAATAATCTTTTTTGGACTGCTGTTTTCTGCATATTTCCCCCGAAAATTTATAGCCCAAAGGTCTTCAGGATAAACAATAAGTCTCCAGTATAATTTTGCCGCTAAGGCTATATTCTGATTAATGGAAGACTTGAAACCTAATCCCCCTTTTTTGGGTTTACATAAAGATGTCCATTTGACCAAAGACCACTTTGTCTTTTCTTGAGTCCCACTCCATAGAAACCTCTGAGAAAGAGAATCCATCTTTTTTAAGATTGTAGCAAGAATGTTCACCACTGAGGCAACATAAATCGGCATAGCTTGAAGGACTGATTTGATGAGAGTCATCCTTCCTCCTGTTGATAACCATTTATTTGTCCATTTCTGTAATTTCTTCTCAACTCTATTAATAAGCCATTGCCAATCCTTTAGGTTTCTAGGAGATAAAGGCACACCCAAATATCTGAGAGGGAATGTTCCTTTTTGGAATTGTAGAATATTCAAAATCTGATCTTGTCTTTCAGAGCAGTAGAAAAAGAATATATTGGATTTTCCATTATTTATTAGCTGACCTGTGGCTGAAGAAAAAGTATGAATGATCTTTTGAATTCGTTTGGCTTCTGCCACACTAGCATTGCCCATCATAGATGAATCATCAACAAATTGCAAATATGATAGTGGTTTAACAGTTTTAGCTAAATTTATTCCTTGAATTTTCTTCTCCTGACAATGTTTTTTGCTCAACCTGCCCAAACATTCCACTAGGGGATAGTGGATCTCCTTGCCTTATACCCCTTGAAGCACCAAAATATTCCGAAGGAGAGCCATTAATTAAGACAACAAAAGTTACAGTAGAAAAGCAAGTTCTTACCCAATGAATCCATTCAAAGAAAAACCCAAATATTTCCTAGACTTGACAAAGAAAGTTCCAATCCACCCTATCATATGCCTTTGATAGATCTAATCTGATGAACATTGCCGGCCTTTTCTGCTTTTCCATTGAGTGTAGAATTTCTTGAGCAAGAACTATTTCATTATGAATATGTCTTCTTGGAACAAATCCCCCTTGTTCAGATGATATTATTTTTGACAGAAATGGCTTTAGTCTTTCAGCAATAACTTTTGTTATTATCTTATACACCACATTACATAAAGCTATAGGCCTAAATCCCGATATATCTTCTACCTCTCTGGCTTTAGGAATGAGGGCTATGTATGTCCTATTCAACTCTTTGAGCATGATTTTCGCTTCCCTTGCTTCCTCCACTACCTGCAACAAATCAAATTTTATAATAGATGTTATTATTGTATTGATTTTAACTACATACCTTCCATTATGTATATCCACATAACCATCCTTCCATCTTAACATATGTTTCTGTCTAGAAGACACATTTACTGTTATCAAATGTCTCCATTATTGTGTAGTTAGTTCCTTTGTTAAACATATCAACCTCCTTTCATTAGCACTAACCTACCCCCACCACTTGCACCAACAACTTTGTCTTTCAACTACTCTCTCACACATTACTTTTCTTGTTGAGATGAGCTGTCCTGACCTTTGCTCTACTTCCATTAACAGATAGAAGGGGGTCCTCTTTGCAACTGCGTCACTCAAGTGTTAGGTGAAAATGTCATGTCCCCCTTTTCAAATTGAGACATGAAGACCCTTAGCTTAAATTGTTTCCCAATAAGCTAAGGGGTGAATAAAGAGAAGGGGAAACAAGGGTCTTGATTGCACTTTCCAAAAGACACTTTATGTTTCTTATGTCACTTAAAAATGGACCTTTAAGGGTCATGGTGGTTTAAGTGAATTTCAAAAAAGATCATAAGGGAAGGGTCTTTTAAGGATTTAAAGTTACTCTCCCTTCTCGATCTTGGGCACCACACTTGGGAAGACTATATAAGACCAAAGAGGAATCGTTTGAAGAAGTTCATGATTTTTTTGGATAATTGTTTTTCTTGAAGTTTAAGCACAAAAGCTTGGCTTGTACTTGGAGGACAAAAACCCTTCAAAGAAGCTTGAACAAGGACGAAAACCCTTGATTTTAGTTAGGAGCAACTTTATAAAGAGGTTGTCAAGGGCTTCAATTGCAGAATGAAGGTGTTTTCAACACCAAAGTGTTCAATTGCAGGTAGGCGAACCACTTGTGGGCTGGGCGAGTGGACTAGAAGGCTGTCCTAGGGCAGCAATTAACCATTTTGAGTGCTGTGAACCTTTGGAAGGGCAGCGAGCAGGTTTTGGGGATTGGCGACCCACTTGGAGGTCCTTTGGAGGTGGTTGGAGGGTGTTGATCAACGACACTATTATTCTGAATTTTTGTTATAATTTTTCAGCACTATACTTAACCAAAAAAATCAGGTTTTTGGTTGGTTATTTGGCAAATAATTTATTATATTTTCAGCTATTTTTGGAATCATGAAATAATTTTTTTGGCGCTATTTTCAAGCATCTACAGCAGTATATTTATTTCAGCATGTTAGGGTTTAAGGAAAAATCAAAAAAGTAATTTGATTTCTTTGGAGTGGTTGAATAAATTCCTTGTTTAACAATATAACTCTAAAAGGGACATTTCAGCAGTATAAGAGGCAATTTCTTGGCCAACTGTGGGAAACAAGGGTTTCATGTCAAACAGTGACATGGATAGGGTTAGGCTTGAGAGGTTATCTTGGGCACAAGAACAGATGAAAGAAGTGATGGGCGAATTCTTTCAAATAGTTGAGGATATGAGGGGAGACAAAGTGCAAATTTTGGCAAGCAACATAGTGGATATGGGTACGGGATCCACACCTAGGCCCAAGGTTCTCCCAAGGGAAGCAATTTCATGGAAAGAGAAGGATCAGTTTTCCTTCAAATCTGATTTGTTAGTATCATATGGGGAATACATGACTTATCTACCCCCTTTTCAAAATGAGATGAGTTTCAATGGGTATGTGACTTGGAAAAAAGGTAGAGGTGGCTCCAACAAAAGGTGGGACAGCCATGTAGAGTGGCATGAAGAGATAGGGAAGGTTACCCTACCTACTTTTGATGGTGCTACAAATAATTCAGCTAGGGCTTGGATTAGTAAGGTGGACATATATATTTCATTGCATCAATTGAGAGAAAATGATGCTTTGTCATTAATCATCTTGCACTTTGAAGGAGCTGCCCATGAATGGTGGCATCAAGGGTTGATAACCATAGTTCCTACGAGATGGGTACGGGTACGGGAAGACGAGTATGGGTACATGTACGCCTTAATAAAAATAGGAGATGAGGGTACGAGGAGACGACTATATATATAATTTAAATATATTAATATTTTATTATTATAATTCTATATATTTATTATTGTATGAAAATAATAAAAAAATCGAAAAACATAGTACTATTGACGGGGGCATGGGGGTATGGGGAGACGGGTATGGGGGTATAGGGGGTACGAGGAGACATGTCTTAGGGGGTAGGGGACGCATCTCCCTACAACACTCATAACCCTATGGCACAACACCATTAAAACCTATGAGGAATTTCAAAAAAAAATCTTTGATAAGTTTGATAAGGCAGAGTTGGATTTGCATATCCGAGATTTCGCACAATTGCAATAAGGGCACTTTTTAGAAAATTACATTGCAGAATAGGATATCCTCTTTGGTGAAGGATGTTTCAGAGAATAGACTCACAACTTGGTTCATTGAAGGGTTATCTCAATCCCTTAAGGTCGTTGGTTAAAGCTTTACACCCTCCTCCTTTACAAGTGGCCATAAAAAGGGCCCAAGATTGTGAGCTTGCAGCTTCTATTGTGCAAAATCTGCCCTTTCAAAGGCAAACGAACTGCGCCTTAACCCTTTTTGGACATGTGGAAGGAAGAAGGGCAAGGCAGCCTAGGGAGACAACTCAGAAATTAGCAAAATCAGACCCCAAGGAGCAGAAAAAAGGCCATTTCCAGCAAGGAGAAGGGCATCCGAAGAGGCTGCAAATGAATTCAAAGTCCTTTTCACATCAAAAGAAGAATTTCCACTCAGAGGGGGGACCCTTGGAAGGGCTGCAAACAAATGACAAAAGTGTTGAAGGAACAAAAACAGCTCTTAAAGCAATAGAGCAAGCTACACATAATGAAGGAAGCACGGTGGGCACCCTAGCAACAATAACAATAATTCCTAACCGTCATAGTTTTAAGGTTAAAGGAGTTTTGCAAAATAAAAAAGTCACTATACACATAGATAGTGGGGCTACACATAATTTCGTTGACAAGAAGTTGGCTACAAGGTGTGGCTTAAATGCTACTTCTTTTGAGGGTTCCAAGGTAACACTAGGAAATGGATTTTCTATTCCTTGTCATCATAAATTTTCTGATTTGAAACTCACTTTGAGAAAGCAAAGGTTGAAGGAGAATTCTACATGATTGATATTGGAGAGGTAGATGTGGTTTTGGGGGTACAATATTTGCACACCCTTGGAGAATACACACAAAACCTTCAAACTATGAAGCTGAAATTCAAAACAGCAGGGGAGGAAATGGAAATTCAAGGATTGAGCAATGGGGCACTCATGGTTGTGACCTCAAAAAGAATGGAAAGGGCCTTCAACAAAGGGCAGGTTATATGGGCAGCCAAATGTTTTGTTAAAGATATGAATGCTGATTTGGGACAACCATCTATTCATAAGGATGTTCAGTTCCTTCTTGACAAGCATGCTAAGGTTTTCAGTGACATTCCTCATGGGCTGCCCCCGGATAGAGGATTTGAGCATATCATTGAGTTGGAACAAGGTACTAAAGTGGTAATCACTACTCCCTATCGCCACCCAAGGATTTTCAAAGAAGAAATAGAGAAAGCTATTCACAAATTTCTCGATATAGGTCACATAAAACCTAGTTCCAGCGCTATTGCTTCTTCGGTAATACTTGTGAAGAAGAAAGATGGATCTACGAGGATGTGCATTGATTATAGGTTGCTAAATAAGAAAACAAAAAAAAAAAGTATTCCATACCTAAGATTGATGAGCTACAATCGGTCTTCTTCTCCAAGATTGACTTGAAAACAGGGTACCACCAAATTCGGATAAGAGATGAGGATTTGCAGAAAACAACTTTTAGGTGTCATTATAGGCATTATGAATTTTTGGTGATGCCTTTTTGCTTAACCAATGCTCCCGCCTTCGTTTGAAGTTTACAGTTTAGAGTTACTTTAGTTTATAAAGAGGCCAAAAAAACTCTATCTTGAGGTTGGGGAGGGGGGAAAGGGAGCAGCTCCCTATAGACATAGTTATAGAGAGTAGAGAGGCCAAACAAACTCTATATATTGGGGCTCAACATATATATATATATATATAGAGAGAGAGAGAGAGAGAGAGGGAGTCACTATGATAGATAGAGATAGAGCCCCATAGAGAAATGGGAGAGGGGGGGCCGCCTTCTATCTATATAGGCATGCGAGTTGGCCGAAGGGGAGGGACCCTATATATGGTGCCCTCAAGGCCCTAACTGCAGTTGTGCAGTTGGTCGAAGCGGCAAAGGGCCCTTTTAATACTAGCTTGGAGGAGGGCCGGCCTTGGTTGGGGTAGAGCGCTGTAAGCGTGGTGGGGGTGCTCGATTGCCAGACAAATAAACCCCCTAGAGAATATAGAGTCCCATATATATAGAGGGGGCGAGGTGGGGGAGCCATATCTATGGGGGACAACTCTCTTCTCTGTAGTCGGTGTAGCTAATTGAGTACTTGTCGAACCACTTCCTTCAATGGCAGAACAAATCAATCCCACCCACCTCTCTTTATATATATGTTGAGTAGAGTGAAGTGACATATATATCTATAGGGGTAGCTTAGCTATGCGCTCTGATCCGGTTCAAGAAAGATCGATCACCTCGAATCACCTATGGATCGCAAATATGGGATAGAACATCGAGAGGCACCAATAGATGGGATGAATGAAAGCCAATCACTGTATGGTACGCTGCCCCTATAGAAAGTTGGGCATCCTCAAGCAGTGGGATTAGCTCGGAGGACATAAAGCAAGCATAAATGAACCCGGTCATCGGTTGAACCCGAACAACTATCTATATCTATATCTATATATATAGCCGTTTGAGAAATGATCTCCCCCAGATATATAGATAGGCTGATCGAGCGTAACCGTCAATTCACAATTTATTGGAAAAGTGTTGGTTCTTAGTTGTACACCTCGTACACTCGACCTTGCACACTTAAAAGAAAATGACAAACAATGATGAAAAACCCACTAGTATGTCGTAGTCGGGAAAGAGTTTGGCATCAAGATTAGACCAAATGTAGAAAATGACTGAGAGGCACCTACAAAGGGTATGGTCAGCTCCCAGCTACTTTTGGCTCTGCCTCAACCAAGGTGAGAGGACCTATGAGGTAACTTACATAGATTTTGCAATTTAACCTCCATGGGGATTTTTTGGCACAATGAACAAATATGACCAAGGCATAACCAAGTTTGCACACTTCACCCGTGAAGGGTTGTCACACGAAATGCACAAACGCTGTAAGTCATATACAAGCTACTAAAGACGGATGGTAAAGAGATTGCAATCTTCATTCTATAGAATCTTCAACAAGGGTCGAATAAAATACTACAATGCTAGAATTTAAAACACAAACTGCAAACACATTTCAAATATGCAAGATCTTTTGGATTTGCAAGACAAATAACTCTTATAGTATGCAAAGGGTGTATTATTTGTAGGGTAGGACATGGTAGGACAAGTTTGTATAATTATAAAAAAGGAAGGTGGAGTGCTGGTGGTTTTCAAATAATAGGGTATCTTGCAAGATTCATGACATCATTCCTTAGCACAGATGTAGAAAAAACTCAAATGAAAGCTAGTGGGAAATACCGAATGATCTTTGAAAGAGTAGAACATACATTGAAACTAAACTTTCAAAAAACTCCTGCCTGTCAAATCCATAAAATTAGGGTGCCCTAACAAGTTATTCAACATGTTCTAAAATAATGTAGAAAGGGTTTTATAACCTAGATCTATGCTCAAAATGATAGCTAGTAATGAACACAAAACTAGATATTCAATCAACAATATTTGCAAAACAGATTGCTGCACTTCATCAATAAGAAATAGCAAAGACCCATAAGCATTTCATTAACTCGAAAAGAAATATTACAAACATCAAAATTTTAAAATGTTGCCATGGGGACAAGCATGGTTAGATTGCTCTTTTGACAAATGAGACATAAAGATGCTTTCAAAGCTCACTAATGGCTATACAGTTGCAACCACCTTAGCAAGGGAGAAGATCTACACACAACAATTAATCCCATAAATTCTTGTAGAACCTAGACTTAGAGGAAATGAACACTTAAAACAATGATCAATCTTGAATAGAAGACAAGCCTTCTATTTATACATTTTAAATCTGGGACTGTGGGTTGCAATTTTGAAAACTGTAAAACAAACTTTCAAGTCCGCCAAGATGCTTGGAGCTAGAAAATATTCCCAACCACACCTGAAATCTTCATCCATTTGCAAGAAAATCATGGCTCTAACTGCCTCTATGAGGAATGATAAAGATTTGGAGCACATCTTTTGATTTCATGGTGGGAGATGCCTTTCACATGAGCTGGAAGAAGAATATTCGTGGGGGAGGCCAAACAAACTTTGTCTTCATCTGTAACTCCTTGGAGATGCCTTTGACCACTTGCTTGCACAGCTTGAACCTCCTGGACAATTGTCCTTTCCTTCATGTATGCCATGAAACAACTTGCTCTTGCAATGATGGCATGGGAATATTTTGGATCCATGGTTGCTCGAGAGATTTTCTTTGGAGTGGCCCACCTTGGATTTGCAGACCTTCAATTTATCTCCCATGGAGGAGCTTGGACAAGCACAACAATGAAAAATGCAAAAGACTTTGGTCATTTCAGTTTTTTTACTTTTTGGCCTCAACTCATTTTTCATATTTTGCATTTTAGGGCTTCCCTCATATATTTTAATGCAAAATTGCATTAAATTTAACCTTTAACTTATTTGGGCAAACCCTGGCCCCTCTTGCAAATTGCCAAGCTGTTGTCAGTGGTGGAAGCTCTGCCAATTTCCTTGCACATGGTCCTTGAATGTGTCGTGCATGCCAATGTGGCATCACCATGTCACTCTGTTCACTTGAAATGTGATCATTGCCCATAGGACGCATGTCAACTGACAGAACAATCAATAAGATTGCATATGAACCCCAGATCTAGATGTGAGACCAATAGCAAAAACATTCACCATGAAACAATGAGAACAAAGTTGAACACACCATAATACAGATATATGTGGGAAAACTTCCAAAAGGTAAAAAACCCACAAATATTATTCTTATATGAGAAACTAACAAGTACCCAATATAGTCTTTCTTCTTCTCATTTTTTTTTATTACTTCTTACAATATAAACTCTTTATTATATAGGCAAGGTAATCTGTCCATTATAAATGATCTTTTCTAATCACCACACTAATGGGTCTAAACTCTCCAAAGGTCATTTAATATATTTTATTATTTATTTACGCGAAGATAAACTCATGATAAATAATAAAATATATTATTATTTAATCAATGTAATTTAATGTATTAAGGTACATTAATAACACCATTTAACCATTAATTGTTTCAATACTCCCTTTAATGTTAAGTGGGGATACATGGTGATTTTTATGAGGTAACAACATAACGAACTTTCATTCCATGAACCATCTACATGATGAGTTTTATGAAGTAATAATTGAAAGAAACATCTTTCATCCTACCAGTCATCTTTAAAGGAATTATGCTATGTAAACATATTCACCTAAAGGTATTACACTATTTAAATATAGACACCCAAATGTATTACACTATGCAACTGCAATCAAATAGTCAGTTTTAAAGGAATTATACTATACAACTATAGATACCCAAAGGTATAAAATTATGTAATCATGATTACATAGTCACCTTTAAAGGAATTACATTATACACCCATAAATACCTAAAGGTTTTGCACTACGTCCACATAGGCATCTTTAAAGGAATTACACTATGTTATCCTAAACCACTTAGAGTGAATTTAAGCTAGCATGATCGTGAGACTACATCCCACTGTGAGAATACATCCCACAATTTTCTATGAATAAATAACTAAACATATTGGAGTCTTTTATAACATAAAGACCATGCGACTATGTGTTGGGTACAATGTAGACTTCCATATGAAATTTACCAAAATCACATAAAATGATTTATTACAATGCTTTACAATGAGAAGAAGTATAAAGAAATAGAAGGAAACACACGACCCACATGGTTGTTAAGAAGTGAGATTGTCATGCACACTCTCCCTTAATGGCAACTTTGATAAGTCTAGCATTGAATGAACTTCCATAGGCTTTAATTTGTTGGTGTTGCATTGGATTTTTTACCAGAGTTATAAAATTTTGACTATCACCAAGAAGGTTGGTATAATGAGGAACTTCTACACGATGTTTTTCTATCATCATTCATAGCCACAAGGCTTCTTTAGCAACTTTCACATGAAGTGCTCCAAATGATAGCCCCTACACCAAACATAAACACATCCAAAATCAGACTCATCATAGTATGTTAGCATCATAATAACCAAATAAATTAGCATAATCAAGAAAAAATAATATAAACCAAAGTTTATAGTTTCTTTTATATACCAAAGTATTCGTTTTACTAATTTCTAATGATTCAATTATAGATCTTGCATGAATCTGAAAGCAACCCCCACATCCTATGAAATATCTATTCTAATAATGGTTAGATAAATCAAAATACCAACAAGACATTTGTAAATAGGGGTTAGCTTTATTGCACACAATTTTTGGATCAAGCTTTAACACAACTTTCAATAGAAATATATGTAAGCTTGTAATCAAGCATGTTAAATTTAACAAGTAGGTTATGTGATGCACATACAATAAATTCATTAATAATTTGATAATTAATTAACCAAACATTACTTATATTATTACGAATAATTTCATATTATAATTTGAGTCATGAATATCTTTCCTTCTTTTTAAAGTTGACAGTATAAGTTTGCATTTTATACTAAACCAAAAAAAAAAAGGTTTTAAAAAGCAAATTTTTTAATGTGATTTATATTTGATTTTGTAATAAATACACATATTCTAGTGTGTAAACAACACTAGTCACTTTAGTTGATTGCAAAACAATTTAAAAACACAAATAATTGCAACAAGGGTGAAAGTTGCAAGTGTCACAAGTATCATAAATAGTGTCGCAAATTATAATATTTGAACAAATTGTTGTAAAATCAATAGGAGGTTTAAAATCAAATAAAATACCATTCTAATGTGTCTGAAAAGTGCAAAAACCTAAATATCGATTGGTCACACGATCATCTTTGACAAAGAATATGACAAGTCAAGGGTGTCAAAAAGTGTCGAAAGCATTGCAAGCTTCACACGTGAGATTTTGTACGACTAATAATCATATTTTTTAACTAATTATTTTAAAAACAATTACTTAATTTTGATAAAAATATATATATAGGGATTAATATTTAATTTAAGGACCTTAGATGTATAAATATTTGTCAAAAAAATCAGTAAACTTCTCTTTGTCTAATATAAGCCTTTACATGCAAGCTATATGATTTAATTAATTTTGATTTTTTCTAAAATCAAAATATTAAATGCATGTAAAATAAATATCTCGTGATTGTATAAAGAAAAAAATTAAATATGTTTTGAAAAATACAAGTCAACACACATGGTAGACATTATTGGGTACTTGTTAGTTTCTTATTATATAAATAATATTTGTGGATTTTTTTACCTCTTGGAGGTTTTCCCACATATATCTGTGTTATGGTGTGTTCAACTTTGCTCTCATTGTTTCATAGTGAATATCTTTGCTATTGGTCTCACATATAGATCTGGTGTTCGTATGCAATCGTATTGCTTATTCTGTCATGATATTAGAGCTAGTTGATGCGTGATCCAGTGGCAAGATCATAGATCGAAGTTTTTTAGCTTGTGTTCAAGTCTAGATTTATATATTTTTTAAGCCATGGTATGTTCATGAAAATTTTCAATTTTTTCTGTAGAAAATAAGTTATTCTATTTTTTTCTCTTAAAAGCCTAGAAATCTCAGATCTATGCAATTTTTGATATTTTAAACCTATTTTCATGTCGTAGATCTAAGAATCTTAAAATGAGCTAAAAATGCTCTTTTAAGCATTAAATTTTTTAAGTTTTTTTTGTTTTTTGGATTAATAATCTGTATAGCTCTTTAGTTGCAGATCTAACACTTACAAAGAATTGCAAATATTAAGAGAGCCAACAAGTGAGTGAATCAGTGCTTGAAAATTCTTTTATGGCCTTTGTATGGCTTTTTTTTATAAATAAAAAAAGATTTTGTACAGTAAATCTCTATTTTGGTCACTACATTGATTTAGTTTGACTATTTTCAAGCATTTTTGATTTTTATTTCACTTGATTTGGACTTTTATAGCTCTGATATCATGACAGAACAAGCAATACGATTGCATACGAACATCAGAGCTAGATGTGAGACCAATAGCAAAGACATTCACCATGAAACAATTAGAGCAAAGTTGAACACACCATAACACAGATATATGTGGGAAAACCTCCAAGAGGTAAAAAAACTCACAAATTTATTTCATATAATGAGAAACTAACAAGTACCCACTATAGTCTTTCTTCTTCTCACTTCTTTTTTCATTACATCTTACAATATAAAGTCTTTATTATATAGGCAAAGTAATCTGCCCTTTATAAATGACTTTTTCTAACCACTACATTAATGGGTCTAACCTCTTCAAAGGTCATTTAATATATTTTATTATTTATTTACACGAGGATAAACTCATGATAAATAATAAAATATATTATTAAACCAATGTAATTTAATTTATTAAGGTTACATAAATAACACCACTTAATCATTAATTGTTTCAATATCAACACGTCATTGGGTCCAGATCTTTAAACAATTCACCTAAGATTAGCACTACCAGATCATTGTTTGTATGATGAACGTGAGTATAACACCTGGCAGCTCTGCGGGCTCTTGACGTCCATTTATCATTAGCTTTTATTGCGAGTCTTTAGATCTCCATTAAGACCCTAGATATCATGCCACTTGGAGAATCCGCGGACTTTCTGCACCTTGCATAGTCAATCTTTGCTTGGGCTAGTGCCCTTTTGCCATGTGGCGATCTTGCGTTCTTTCTGGGCTTTGCTGAAAAGTTCACTTTACCATGACTTAAATTTGACGTTCATGCGCCCGTCATTTGACGTTCGCGTGAATGTCTTTGACGGGTGCGCGATCGTCATATGTAAGCCCCAATGGATAATTAGCATGCTTAATTTTGACATTCGTGTGAACATCTTTGACGAGCGTGCAACCGTCATGTAAGCCCTAATGGATAATTAGCGCACTTAATTTTGACGTTCATGCACCCGTCATTTGATGTCCGTGTGAACTTCTTTGACGAGCACGCAACCGTCAAATTTAAGCCCTAATACATAGTTACTGTGGTATAAATTTGATGTTTGCGCTCTCGTCATTTGATGTTCTTGCCCCCGTCATTTGACGTGTGCGTGACCATCAATGAAGTCCACATGACCGTCAAATTTAAGCCCAAATGTATAATGGTTGAGCTTAATTTTGACGTCTGTGCGATCATCAATGACGTCTATGCGGCCGTCACACTGTTCAACTTTTTGAAAGCTTGCATCTTGAGTCAGAAAAAACATGAGGGCACCAAACTTGTAGATGTTTATGGCGTCCAAAATATTTGTGCTATGTGATCCTTTGACTATGAGACGCTTTTCAAGCAAACTTAAAAAAATGCATAAGTACACTGACTAGTCCATTTTTGCGTTTGCTTTGAGCTCTGCTAAAGAAGTCCTCGTTCCAGCTCGCACCGTCAATCCTATTTGCATGGATCAAGCATGGACCGTCAATCTCTATGCATAGGGCTCAGTCCTTTGCTCCACGTTTCGTCTGATTTCCTGACAGGGTCCCTGCGATGGTGAAACTTGTCACCTTTGCGCTCGTCCCGTGCTCTTTGTCGAGACAATTGTTTCAAACACTTCTCTCGCAGCAATTTGGTCTTCGACATTTTTGTCTTCGTCGGGATAATTGTTTCGGACATTTTGTTCGCATCAATTTCCCCGAAGCATATATGGGCTTTACAGTTATCCCAAAAGCTTTGAACTTTAACATTTTTGCCGAAACAATTGACTTTTTTTGAGCTTTTTGCGCAAGGCATCCTCATATACACATACATGCCCCAAGGCATAGTGAACACAGTCTTGGATCTCTCGGATTTTTTCAGCACAACTTGGTTGTACCCGAAGAAGCCGTCTAATGTGGACATCTCTAATTCAATAACACTTTGCAGCAGGTTCTCCATATTGGGCAGGGGATAATTAACTTTCAAAGAAGCTTTATTCAAATTTTGGAAATCCACACTCAAGCGGATGTCACTGTTCTTTTGCACATGGACTAAATTTGCAACCCATGATGAATACCTGATGGGCTGAATGATACCACTAGCCTTTAGCTTCTTTAACTCATTCCGCATTTCAGTGGCCAAGATGGGGTTAATAGGTCTCTGTTTTTGATTGAAAGGCTTGCTATCAGGTTGCAATGGGATGACATGTTGGAACAAGTCTTCCCTATACGCTTTCAACGCAAAATAAGACCATGCTAAACAATCCTAGTACTTTTTAAGCAGTTGCATGTAAACTTGCTTTTCAGTTGCACTTAGGTGAGTACCCAACGAAACCTTTCTTGGATTCTCATGAGAACCCAAATTGCACTCAGTCAAGTCTTTTGAGATGAATGAGTCTCTTGATTTGATTCTATCAACTCCATCAAAGACACTTCTAAACTTACCTGTCCTCTAGTGAGCATGTTTGTCTTCAATTGAATGATGTCCTTCCCAAACAAGGTTTCCTTTTCATCACAAATCTGAAATATAGATTCCGAGTCTATGAGTTGATCATGAAACTCAGCGTTACAATTTAGAAACCTTCTAATCTGATCATCATTATCAAATACTTGTCAATGTTAAACATTGTCTGGGACTGAAGGCCTAACAAGCACCTCCACTTGGTACTGACAATGAGGGCTCGTATTTGCAATATCAAATTTAGCACCCAGCCCCGCAAGTTTGTCAGCGTCTTTGTTGAAACTCCTATCATGATAACAAATGTTGAATGCATCAAAGAATTCAAGCAAATCCCAAACAGTATTCCGATATTGTTTCAACCTTTTATTTTTGGTGGCATAAGCATTGCGGACTTGCTTAATCACTAGCTCAGAATCACCTTTTACAATCAGATTTTTAATTCCATATTCGCGGGCAATCTGTAAACCAAACAAGAGTGCCTCATACTCAACAGTATTATTTGTGCATTCAAAGGATAGCTAAAAATAAAACTTAAAGCATTTACCATTGGGGGCATAAAAGACAACTCCAGCTCCATTTCCAAGATTGGAGCAAGCCCCATCAAAACACATCTAAACTGCACCTTAGTTGTCAGGTTCAATATCAAGAACAATAGGCTGTTCATTAGCATCAACATTCCCAACAAAGTTGCCCATGTCAACATTTGTGTACAACACTTCATTGAGAGCATGTTTTGGATCTTCAATCACATATAACATCTTCGGCTCTCTATAAAGTTTGACCATCTTACCCTCCAACATAATGGTGGCGTAGAAAAGATCCATCTGCAAATTTTCACCCATACTAGCAACCCATTTTTGTGACATCCCCCCCTTAGACGGACAGTCTACAATTGCCACGTCCATATTTAGATACTTACTAGGATGAACTGTCAACTGTACGACTAACCCCTTTACTTGTCCAACAACTGGAACCTCTCGTGAGTCCATGGCATAACACTTGCCAAAGGCTGATGTAATCTTCACCCCGAGCTCATTTAAGACACCCAAGGGCATCAAATTGCAAGAAGCACTAGAATCAAACATGCAGTTGTGAACAATTAGACCATTGATCAGTAGAGTTGTATAAAACAGATCCACATTTAGTTGACTCTTTACTAATGTAGTCCCCAAATAGACCTCCGGAGCAGGGTCAATAACCTTTTCTGATTCCTCATCTTCTTCCAAGGGTGTTTGGGGTGATTCGATTTCATTCGCAACAGACCTTTCACCAAATTCCAAGTACTCAAAAGCCCTCTTCCTATGTTCAAGTATTCTTAATAATTCAACAAGTGGCATGGTGATTTTCAGTGGTCTCAACACTTGGCCCTTATCACATATGCCGTACTGAGGAAGAGGAGTATTTGGTGGAAGGGTAACAACACCTTCAACTGGAATACAATCACTTGAGGTCTAAAGTGGAGTAGGTTGGGATGGATTAACATTCTTATCAGCAACCTTTAAAGGCGAATTTGTCTTAACATCATCAGCACCCCTAGGGATAATAGACAATATGGGTACTCTATTCTTGGCTGGAGCACCTCTTGGCTTAGGGGTACTGGCTTGGAAGCTTTAGGGGCTGCTGTAGTTTTCTTGGTCTCCTTATTAGCATCCCTTGTCTTTGGATTTGTAGGGGCAATGTCTTGAGGAGCAACGCCCAAATATTTGCTTCTCAAGTGATACTCTTTCTCTTGGGCAATTGTTGCATTGATTAGCAACTCGCTGTCCTCAATTGATGGAATTCCACCATCATATTTCTTAATCATCATAGAACGTAAGAAATCAAAATCCTGAATGGGCAATTCATATGCTTGTGCCATATTAACATCATAATAAATTCAGGGGTTGGGACATTTTTTCAACCGCACTCCAAAATTGATTAACAGTAGTAGCACTTAGCGATTCCGTGGAGGTAGTCATTTCACTTTGGGGGCTTTGACAATTGAACATCAAAATCTCATCATCAGATGATGCAGACTCAAGTTCATCTGCATCTTCACCAATTGGTTCAACTATATCACATGGGGGATGTGGAAGGAAGCACTTGTCATACCAATCAATATCAATGTCACAATTTGCAACATTCACCTTGGCGTTTAAAGGATCAGGCACCTCTTTTTCAGTGCCTCTATTTTGATTTTTATCCGTTCTCTCATCACATGCAGGCCTCTTCCCTTTATCATTGTCTCGATTATGGAAAGCAGCCCCCCTTTGTGCTTGACTCAGATTTAGAGGCATTTTTTGACTGGTAGACACATGAGGGGTCCCCCTTATCAGCTCTGACCAACTTGTATGACATTTATTTGACAACAGAGGCCAAAGTTTTAACAGTCTTCTTAAGATTGACAGTTTTTGTGGACCGTGTCTTTTCCGGATTGACCAATTTTACATCAGCCCTCTTATTCATGGGCTTTTCCACAACCTTTATGTTCTCAATTTGAATAACCATATTGAATGCCAACCGTAGGTTGGTGGGAGCCTTGTCCCTTAAGTAGTACACAACGTTCTTATCAAAGGCATCACAAGATTTTATCAAGCACGTTGTATCACTAGGCCTGATGTTTTCAGGCAGTCGCATCGTAACTTTGTTGAATTGTGTATTGAAGTCCCACACACACTTATTGGGGTTTTTCTTGATGTTTTCAAACTCAATCAAAAGAACCTCAGATCAATTCTATCACCATATTAAATTCTGAAAACATTCCTCATTTCTTCCCACGAATCAATGCATCCATTGGGAAGAGAATTGAACCATTTGCGAGCGTCTTCTTCCAGCATGTGCACAAACAACTTAATGCACACATCTTCATGCTCAACCTCATAATTTTCAATGATATTGTGAAAAGCCCTCAAGTGCTGATCACCACTCATAGCATTGTTCTCTTGGAACTTTGGAAGGCATTTCCTTTGTTTGGGACTTCATTAGGATAACTCGCCATTTCATCAAAATTGATAGCCTTGAATCTGGGAACACTGAATGCAGGACTCTCATTCTCATCTTGGTCCTTATTCCTCTTGATTGGTTCAATGGGAGGTTCAAGAACAAATGGCAAAGGGATATGAGGGGGTGAACGAGGTGGACTTGGTGGATTAAACTTGGGAGGGGATTCCACTGGTTGAGGAGCTGGGTAATACACAAGACTATACGTTTTAGGGTTGCTAGGAGAGCTATGATAGCCCTCAACAATGGGAGGGTTGATAAACAGTTCAAGATTATCAGCTTCTTGACAATCCTTAGCAGCTGAACTTTGCCCTTCAACAGGCCTCCAAATTTGTCTCTTTCATCTTTGATATAAACTTAATGGTGAGACAAGTTTCTTAGACGAGTCACCTTTGAAAGATGATCTCAATCCTTCCAACTTTGCAAACAAGAAAATATTCAGCTGAAACTAAATAGAATAATATTCAGAACATGTACTAATCTTTCTTGAACACAGGGGATAAAAATTGGAGTCGCCACTAGAATCATAATTCTAGAATATAATAGTTAACAAACTGATAGTGATACATGCGGACAACATACTTTGTTGAAGTTGATGCAATAAAAAACAAAGACACTGAAATTTTTAGAATAATGTTCAAAAGGGAAAAAACACCTTCCAACATGCAATCTTAATCAACGCTTTGCAATGAACACAACAAAAGTCAAATTATCAAGCCTTAAAAAACACCTAGCATGTCCTCAGTGGAGTGTTGTGGCGTTGACGGCCAAGATAGTCAAATCAGTGCTGTAACAACAGAAAACTTCATAACATGAAATACTTATAGCTCTTTGCAAGAGTACTTGACAACACACAAGTAACCATGATTTCAGTTTAATCCCCAACAACGGCGCCATAAAAGTGTTGGTTCTCAGTTGTACACCTCGTACACTTGGCCTTGCACACTTGAAACAAAATGACAAACAATGATGGAAAACCCTCTAGTATGTTGTAGCCAGGGAAGGGTTTGGCTTCAAGATTTAGACCGAATGTAGAAAAT
The DNA here is from genome assembly GCA_037957365.1 of Torreya grandis. Taxonomy (NCBI): domain Eukaryota; kingdom Viridiplantae; phylum Streptophyta; class Pinopsida; order Cupressales; family Taxaceae; genus Torreya; species Torreya grandis. The sequence continues at coordinate 7,909,319 of JARHVA010000086.1, read as the reverse complement.
GATTGAGAGGCACCTACAAATGGTATGGTCAACACCCTGCTACTTTTGGGTCTACTTGAACCAAGGTGAGAGGACCTAAGGGGTATCTTATTCACATGGAGAGATTCTGCAATTCAACCTCCATTGGAATTTTTGGCACAAGGAACAAATATGACCAAGGCATAACCAAGTTTGTACACTTCACCCGTGAAGGGTTGTCACACGAAATGCATAAATGCTCTAAGTCATATACAAACTACTAAAGACAGATTGGAAAGAGACTGCAATCTTCATTCTATAGAATCTTCAACAACAGGGGTTGAATAAAAAATTGCAATGCTAGAATTTAAAACACAAACTGCAAAAACATTTCAAATATGCAAGAACTTATGCATTTGCAAGGCAAATAACACTTAATAGTATGCAAAAGTTGTATTATTTGCAGGGTAGGATAGGGTAGGACAAGTTGGATAATTATAAAAAAGGAAGGTGGCGTGCTGGTGGCCTTCAAACAACAGGGTATCTTGCAAGATTCATGACAGCATTCCTTAGCATAGATGTAGAAAAAACTCAAATGAAAGTTAGTGGGAAATACCAAATGATCCTTGAAAGAGTAGAACATACACTGAAACTAAACTTTCAAAAAACTCCTCCCTGTCAAATCCATAAACTTAGGTTGCCCTAACAAGTTATTGAACATGTTTTAAAACAATACAGAAAGCGTATTAAAACCCAGATCCATGCTCAAAATGATAACCAGTGATGAACATAAAATTAGATATCCAGTCAACAATATTTGCAAAAACAGATTGCTGCACTTCATCAATAGGAAATATTAAAGAACCACAAGCATTTTCTTTAACTTGAAAAGAAAGATTACAAACATCAATATTTCAAAGTGTTGCCATGGGGACAAGCACGGTGAGATTGCTCTTTTGACAAAGGAGACATAAAGATGCTTTCAAAGCTCACTAATGGCTGTACAACTGCAACCACCTTAGCAAGGGAGACAAGATCTACACACAACAATTGATCCCATAAATTCTTGTAGAACTTAGACTTAGAGAGAAAATGAACACCTAAAACAATGACTAACCTTGAATAGAAGACAAGGCTTCTGTTTATACATTTTAAATCTGGGATTGTGGGTCGCAATTTTGAAAATTGTAAAACAAACTCTCAAGTCTGCCAAGATGCTTGGCGCTGAAAAATATTCCTAGCCACACTTGAAATATTCATCCATTTGCAAGAAAATCATGCCTCTAACTGCCTCTACGAAGAATGACGAAGATTTGGAGCACATCCTTTGATTTCATGGCGGGAGATGCCTTTCACATGAGCTGGAAGAAGAATATTTGTGGGGGAGGCCAAACAAACTGTCCTCATGTGTAATTGTCTGGAGATGCCCTTGACCACTTGCACAACTGGAATCCCCTGAACAACTGTCCTTCCCTTCATGCATGCCGTGGAACAACCTGCTTTTGCAATGATGGCATGGGAATATTCTGGATCCATCGCTGCTCGAGAGATTTTTTTTGGAGTGGCCCACCTTGGATTTGTAGACCTGCAATTTATCTCCCATGGAGGAGCTTGGACAAGCACAACAATGAAAAATGCAAAAGACTTAGGTCATTTCAGCTTTTTTACTTTTTGGCTCCAACTCGTTTTACACATTTTGCATTTTAGGGCTTCCCTCATATTTTAATGCAAAAATGCATTAATTTTAACCTTTAACTTATTTGGGCAAACCTTAGCCCCTCTCACAAATTTGCAACTTGCAAATTGCCAAGTTGTTAGTGGTGGAAGCTTCGCCAATTTCCTTGCACAGGGTCCTTGAATGTGTCGTGCATGGCTATGTGGCATTGCCATGACACTCTGTTCACTTACTTGAAATGTGACCGTTGCCCATAGGACACGTGTCAACACGTCATTGGGTCCATATCGTTGAACAATCCACCTAAGACTAGCATTGCCAGATCATTGTTTGTATGATGAATGCAAGCATGCCACCTGGCAGCTCTACGGGCTCTCGACGTCCATTTATCATTAGCTTTTATTGTGAGCTGTTAGATTTCCATTAAGACCCTAGAGATCATGCCACCTGAAGAATCTGTGGGCTTTTTGCACCTTACATAGTCAATGTTTCCTTGGGCTAGCGCCTTTTTGCCATGTGGCAGCCCCGCGTTCATTTTGGGCTTCGCTGAAAAGTTCACTCTACCACGGCTTATATTTGACGTCTGCGTGTTCGTCATTTGACATTCGCATGAACATCTTTGACGAGCGTGCAATCGTCAAATTTAACCCCCAATGGATAATTACCGTGCTTAATTTTGATGTTCGTGTGCCTGTCATTAGACGTCTGCATGAATGTTTTTGACGGGCATCTGACCGTCAAATTTAAGCCCCAATAAGTAGTTATCGTGGCTTAAATTTGATGTCTGCGCATCTGTTATTTGACATTTGCGTGACCGTCATTGACATCCACGTGATCGTCAAATTTGAGCCCCAATGTATAATCGCTGAGCTTAATTTTGACGTTTGCGCGGCCATCACACTGCTTGTTCAACTTTTTGAAACCTTGCATCTTATGTCAGAAAAAACATGAAGGTACCAAACTTGCAAGAGATGTTCATGGCGTCCAAAATATTTATGCTATGTGATCCTTTGACCATGAGACGCTTTTCAAGCAAACTTAAAAAAATGCATAAGTACATTGACTAGTGCATTTTTGCTTTTGCTTTGAGCTTTATTGAAGAAGTCCTCGTTCCAGCTTGCATTGTCAATCCCGTTTGCAAGGATTAAGCGTGGACCATTGCTCTGTATACATAGGGCCCAGTCATCTGCTCCGCATTCCGTTTGATTTCCTGATAGGGTCCTCGCGATGGTGAAACTTGTCACCTTCGTGCTCGTCTTAGCCTCTTTGTCGGGCAATTGTTTCGGACACTTCTCCCGCAACAATTTGGTTTTTGGCATTTTTGTCTTCATCAGGTCAATTGTTTGAGACATTTTGTCCGCAACAACTTCCCCGAAGCATATATGGGCTTTACATTTATCTTGAAAGATTTGAACTTAATAGTATTGTCGAAACAATTGACTTTTGTCGGGTTTTTTGCACGGACAAAATTCTTGAAATAAATGACCCTTCAAACTTTTTGCGCGAGCAGAATGCTCGAAGGAAATGGACCTGTAGGCTTTTTGCCGCAGACAAAAAATCCGAAACAAATAAGTCTTCAACCTTTCTGCAGAACACTTTCCCCGATAGACTCTAAACACTTTTGCCCGAATTAGCACTTAACCGATTCCACATAAAACTTGACCTTTGACATGAACAATTGAAAGCAGGAATTTGACAAAGGACTTAGGCGTTTAAACTTAACAAGGGCTCAATTGCTTTAGTGCAATTTTGGGCACTAACACGGCACATTCCAATAGTGCATAAATCATATATTCAGGGAATACTTGAGAAAATTTGTCTTGTTTTTTTTAATGACATTCTTGTGTATAGCAAGACATGGGAGGAGCATTTGCTATCACTTGGACACGGTTTTATGAGTGTTGAAACAACAAACCCTCTTTGCAAAAAAATCAAAATGTGAGTTTGCTACCATTGACCAAATTTCACCATAGGTCAATCCCCTTGCATATTCAATTTTTTCATAGGGTCCTAGGTTTGAATTAGTCACCATGGTCTTAAGTGAGGTCAAATTATATCTTGAAGGTCATAAAATATGTTTTAAGCCTTGGTTACATTTGTCTAGTTTGTCTTATGTCATTTATGCCACCTTTTGGCCATTCTAAGGGAATTGTATGGTTTTTTACAAAAGACATGTTTTAGGAAGTAAACCAACGTACCCCATGTCAAGGAATGTCAGAGAATAGTTTTGAAATTGAAATGTTGCAGGTTCAACGTAGAAAGGAGATCATTTGCAAAAGGTCAGTTTCAGGTAGTTGTACAAATTGTATGACTCATCTAGCACGTGTGAAGGCTTCAGGAAGGTCTCTTGAGATCCCCACAAGTCTTTTCCAGGTTCAAATAGCTTCAACAGATCCAATGGCAAAAATCGGTTTCTCTCTCCTATCGCTCCCTTGGACAGGTCAAAAAGGGTCAACGGTTTTCAGTTGGTATGGACAGGGTAAGGAGTTGAAGTGAATGCACTTGGTGGATGTTAGGGGTCATTGTGTACTTCCATTCCATGTTCATAGTTCCAAGATTAGTGGTTTGTACTATATGAACAATCACTAAGATTGTTAACACCTCCAAACTGCCTGTGCAACCCCAACATCTTAGTTTTTTTCATCTGATTGCCTTGCAGAGAATGTTCTTCCTTTTTATGTTGGATTCAACTGGTTTGGCATGTGTGAACATGAAGGGATAGGGAAAACCATCTTCCTCATGCTAGGAGTGAATACCAATGGTTTGCAGAACAATGTTTTGGTAGTTACAGTGTTTTGATCTTCTGTGAGTGGCTTCAAGTCAAAGGTAATACTTTGGTTTACACCCCCTCAGAGCATGTTTGATCATATTGTCTGTTGAAGGTTTGGTCTCAAGAGGATCATCGATGGAATGCAAGGTCCAAGACACTTGATATAGTCAAGTAACCCTGAAAAATCACCTACAAGACTGTGTAGGAGTGTTTAGACAGTGGGTTGATGAGAGATTTGGTTTTCAGGACAGAGCCTTTGACAAGTTTGAGATTGGCTTGAAGGTCTAGAAGCCTTACACACAGTCAAAACTGCACTCAGACCCTTCATGGACACCTACGGTCAGCTACAAGATTGAAGAAAGTTGCAATGGGAGTGTTTACCTTAACTTCTCCGAAAGGAGACTTTGTTCCATACAATGTCATCTTTTGGTGAAGGTATATGAGGTCTAGGTAAGCCTAATGGCTTCATCCTTGTAGCCTAGGCCTAGAGGTCACATGTTGACATATGAAGATGTTAGGTCAAGAGAGATGATGGTAGAATAGGTTTCAACCCAGCCAAGTTTCTATTGAAAACACTTAGAGGACTACAGTGTTAAGAGGCCAAAAGGAACCTAGAACACTGCAGTGCAATAGTGACACCCAGTGAGTTGATGATAGAGGAATGAGGGCATGATATCAAGGCAAAAATGGGTCTATCTAAGTATGGAATGGTCCCAGTGACCTCAGGAGGAAGTAAAGGTGTGAAACACAGTGCTCAAGCACATATCGCCACCTACATGAATCCCTCGTATTCCTTAAGCAACACCTATAGTTTGAAGTGAGGACTGTAGACTAGCTCATGCTAATGAAGGATGCATTTTGGTTGATAGACATAGACAGAGCTATAATATGGATGACCACGTTGAAGCCACTCTCATAGTGATGATATCACACTTCATGTGATTTTCATAAGCAAAGGAAACATGGTAAAGATTGAACTAAACCAGGGTTTTGACTTCATGCTTAGTCAAGCAAAACCCTGCACACAGTCCTAATAGGCCTATAACTAGTCTTGAGAGCATGTGATGTTGAGGGCTCTAGGAGTATGATCTAGTTTTGAAACTTGGTACACAATGTCATCATGACTTAAATTAGACCTCCATGTCCTTCAGGTCAAATTATCAGGCAAAGTGTTCTTTGTTTTGTCTTAGACATGAAGCACTTCACAGTCAATGCAATCTGCAAATTTAGTGCATCAATGGTAAGAGGATGGAATGGTAGAGCCTTGAAGCATTGTAGGATGATGTAGGGTTGGACTGAAGATGAATAAGGGTTGAGAAGGCCCTATAGTCACTGGGAACCTTCATAAGTGGTCATATACCCAGAAATACAGTCTATGCCTATTAGGCCTAGAACTAGGCATGAACCCTTATGGCTTCTAATGACACTCATATGATATCATTTGATCCTTCAAAGCAATGTGAGAACCTTCATGGGAGAGTGGAGGATTGATAAAAATCATTGGTGTTCAGAATGCAATCAACTAATCGAGAAGCCATTTTCTTTCACTCATATCTTTACGGACAATGTGCATGGTGTCTTAAGCACTTAGGGATAGTTGAGGGAGGTCTTGAACTCAAACTTAGTGGCATTGGTTCGAGGGTTAAGGGCTTAACCTTTATAAAATCATTGCTAACAACCTAAACGACCTACAACCCTCCGAAAACCCTCTCAAGAACCCAATGAGAAAGATATAGTGAGAAATGCATCCACAAGGGGTCAATTGGCCTAGAAGATGATTTAGACATACTTGGCACTCTCTCAGGTTCCCTACCACTCAGTAGTTCCGACCATCACTTGTACAAATGGGGTGAATTCTGTGTTTTCTGCAAGATTTGAGTTGAATTGGAGGTGCAAAAGGGAATAGATAAATGAAAGCCATTGTGGAAGGAGTGTAGAGATGTTTTCTAACTCCTCAGATCCCATTCTCACCACAGTCATGCCTTGAGACCCCTCTGCTAAGCTAGTTGTTTCATGTAGTCTTGAATAGAACGGTGAGGAAGAAAGTGACTGCCAAATTGGAAATGAGAAGTATGGTTTGAGTTTTCATTGAAGTCTATATGATAGACAAGAGGACCAAAAAGGTCTGAATAGGTGTCCCACATCTCTGCAACGAATCTCCTTGAGTGTGTGCAAGTCACCCAAGTGACAAGTGTGAAGGTCTAGGCCTAGAAGGCTAGTGAGTGACTGCAAGAAGGTAAGTGACAATTGGCAAGGAGAAGGTTATCAGGTGAGGGGTGTATATGATTGTCACAAATCATGTCTCCACCTTCCCAAGTCAGTGTATATGTGTCAAAGACTTCTAAGGCAGTTCAAGATAGATAGGTGGACTCATTATCAAGAAAATAGTTTCAAGAAGGACATGGAGTGTCTTTACGCCAATCTCAAGAAGATGCTATGTTGCAGATTGACACATGTTCAAGAGAACTTCATGACTTGTTTTCTAACTCCCCCTCTTGCATTGTAACTGGGCTTCAAGACTTGACACTTGGCTTGGTGACTGGTCAACGCCACTCCTCTCTCCTCTCTTATGCTCTATATATTCAGGCCATTTTGGCATTGTAAAGAATCCACAATTGGTATGGTGAAGCCCTGTTGGTTTGACATCTTGTTTTGCTTTTGAATAAAGTTCTGACGCTGATTTAGTCTCAGCAATTTTTGCCTAAGTATGTCAAGTAGTCCATTTGGATGACAAATGATGAATGTTTTTTCCTTGCTTCCATTTTGCTCTTGTATGCATTGTGTGAGTATCATTTCTTCTAACAGGTCTCATGAAGTGTAATTGTTTGTTACGGGTTCTTTGACGTGTGAAGAGAGATTAGCAGTGTTTGAGATTAGACCTCCTATTCACCCACCTTTGGAATTGCATAGCAATCTGCCTCCATGTAGAAACACTTATGCTAGAAGAACCTTGAGTTGAGATCAGTTTTAGCAGCCGACATTCTTAGTGCAAATGCAAGTATGTTTGTGGAAATATCTTTGGTGTATCACCTTCATTAGTATAGGTTGCTTTTATGTTTCTTTCTTCCCTTTTCACTTCCAATAGTGATTAGCTTAGTGTAGTTTGTGAGCCTAAAAGTTAGATCAAGGGAGCTAGCCCTTTAATCTAGAGATTTATCTCTTGTAGTAGAGCTTGTCTATATGTAGAGATAGTTTCATGTTATCCCAAATTTGAGCTCTCTTTGACTTCTCTAGGGTGCAAATTTGGGCTATAACAACTACTTCCAAAATTTTGTATTTGGGGCACGTGATCAATTCCCAAGAAGTCCATGTGGACCAACAAAAAATTCAAGCCGTTTTGGATTGGCCACCCCCTACTACTCTTAAGCAATCGAGGGTTTTTTTTGGGATTATGCAGCTACTTGGGAGGTTTGTGAAGGGTTTCTTCCAACTTGCTGCCCCCCTCATGGAATTGACAAAGAAAGGTGCTTTTAGTTGGTCAAAAACAACGTTGGAGGTGTTTGAAAAACTAAAAAAAATCATGAGTTCTTGCCCTATATTGGCTAGGGGAAGGTATAGGGGTCGTCCTAATGCAAAAGGGACACCCGATTGCTTTTAAAAGTAGGAAACTAAAAGAAATCGAGGTGAAATTCTCAATTTATGATAAAAAGATGTTAGCCATTATGCATGCTTTGGCTAAATTTCGTCAATACTTGATTTGTGGGAAGTTTATTGTGAAAACCGATCATAATAGTTTGAAATATTTTCTCACACAAGTTGATTTGAATGATAGACAACAAAAATGGGTGAGCAAGTTGCAATCTTATGATTTTGACATTGAGTATGTGAAAGGGAAAAACAATGTTGTGGCTGATGCGTTGTCCAGGGAGTCTTTTTTGTGTGCCATGAATGGTATTACAGCGGATTGGAAGGCTGTATTGACTGCATAATATGTCAAGGATGCCTTGGCTATAACTGTGATGGAAGGGAGCATGAATGATGAGAGGTATCTAGTGGTGGATGGTCTGATTTTATACAAAAACAGGATTTATTTGACACCAAAATCCAAGTTTAAGACTCAAATCTTAAGAGCTGTTCATGATGCACCTATGGCAGGGCATCAAGGGTATTTTAAGACCTACAAAGAAGTAAGAGGAAGGTTCTATTGGAAAGGTCTAAAAAGAGAAGTGCTTCAATATGTTAGGGAATGTTTTGTTTGTCAACATAACAAAAGGGAACACACATTTCCAACTAGTCTTCTTCAACCTCTACCCATTCCTCAACAAAAATGGGAGAGCATTTCTATGGACTTCATCACAGGGCTGCCTTTAACTCAAGGTAATAATTCCATAATGGTTGAGGGGAATAGACTCACCAAATTTGCTCATTTCTGTGCATTACTAGCCCATTGCAATGCTCCTACGGTGGCTAATTTGTTTTTCAAGGAGGTGTTCAAGCTTCATGGATTACCCAAAAACATTGTTAGTGATAGAGACAACTGGTTTATGAGTCTATTTTGGCAAGAGCTTTTCTGTTTGGTTGGCACCAAATTGACTCCAAGTACGAGCTGTCATCCTCAAACGGATGGGTAATCCAAAATTGTGAATAAATGGGTGGAAGGATATCTACGGAATTATGTTTCGGGACAACAAAAAGTATGGAATAAGTCGCTGTACATGGCTGAATTTTGTTACAATACAACATACCATATGTTAGTAGGTATGTCTTATTTCAAAGCGTTGTATGGGTATGAAGCTTTTTCTTTGCTTGGTCTTATTTGGAGTGATAGTAGAGTGCCCGGGGTTGCTGATTTGGTACAAAAAAAAAACACATAAAATTTTAGATCAACTAAAAATGAACCTACAACAAGCTCAAAACCAATAGAAAATCTATTCCGCTAAGCAACGAACGAAAAGGCATTTTGAGGTAGGTGACATGGTTTTTTTGAGATTGCATCCCTATAGGCAATATTCTATTAAACAAAGTGGGGCGGAAAAGCTTAAACCTCGGTTTTATGGTCCTTACAAAATTCTAAGGAACGTGGGTGAAGTGGCTTATGAGTTAGAGCTACTGGAAAATAACAAAATTCACAATGTTTTTCATGTTTCTTGTTTGAAGAAAGCACTTGGGCAGCACATTACTCACTACATTGATATACCACCCCTTGATGCAGAAGGTAAGCTTGTTCTAATCCTGACTCTATTGTGGAGATGAGAGAGAGAAGGCTTAGAAACATGGTCATCACTGAAGACTCGGTTTGTTGGAAAGATTTACCTTTTGAAGATGCTACTTGGAAAGGGGCAGCCATCTTTCAACATCCTAGCTTGCAATTGCTTGAGGACAAGCAATGTTGGGAAGAGAGGATTGTCATGTCCCCCTTTTCAAATTTAGACATGAAGACCCTTAGCTTAAATTGTTTCCCAATGAGCTAAGGGGCTAATAAAGAGAAGGGGAAACAAAGGTCTTAATTGCACTTTTCAAAAGACACTTTATGTTTCTTCCGTCACTTAAAAGGGGACCTTTAAGGGTCACGGTGGTTTAAGTGAATTTCAAAAGAGATCATAAGGGAAAGGTCTTTTAAGGATTTAAAGTTACTTTCTCTTCCCAATCTTGGGTGCCACACTTGGGAAGACTATATAAGACCAAAGAGGAATCATTTGGACAGGGTCATAACTTTTTTGGATAATTGTTTTTTTTGAAGACTAAGCATGAAAGCTTGGCTTGTACTTGGAGGATGGAAACCCTTCAAGGAAGCTGGAACAAAGACGAAAACCCTTGATTTTAGTTAGGAGCAACTTCATAAGAATGTTGTCAAGGGTTTCAATTGCAGAATTAAGGTGTTTTCAACACCAAAGTGTTCAATTGTAGGTAGGCAAACCACTTGTGAGCTGGGTGAGTGGATGAGAAGGCTGTCCTAGGGCAGCGATTAACTATTTTGAGGGCTGCGAACGTTTGGAAGGGCAGCGAGCAGGTTTTGGGGATTGGCCACCCACTTGGAGGTCATTTGGAGGTGGTTGGAGGGTGTGGATCAGCCACACTAATTTTTCGAATTTTTGTTATAATTTTCCAGCACCATACTTCACCAAAATTCAGGTTTTTTGGTTATTTGGCAAATAATTTATTATATTTTCTGCTATTTTTGGAATCATGACTATTTTTGGAGCTATTCTCAAGCATCTATAGCAGTATATTTATTTTAGCTTGTTAGGGTTTAATGAAAAATAAAAAAATTAATTTGTTTTTTTTTTGAAGTGGTTGAATAAATTCCTTGTTTAACAATATAACCCTAAAGGGGACATTTCAAAAAATCTAGCCTGGAATTAAGTTATACACACTTATTAGTTTCTCAACAATCTTCTTTTATTCCCTCCATCTACATTAGTGCTTAGCAGTGTCTAACCAATAACCATAAAACTAAAAAATTAACACAAAAAATGTTGTAGTTCAATAGGTTCAAGTATAACAGTCAAAATCATGTAAACCATACTGCAATACAACAGATGACACCATATATTGCATACTCATACTTGACAAATACTCGGCAAACCAAAAAATTTCGACTTGGCAAATACTCACCAATACTTGACAACTTAAAAAAATAATTAAATTTCTTAAAAAAACATAAATTTTATACAAATTACAATTACAAAATGTATTAAATGAGTGTAAAACGTTGAGGAAGTGTTTTCTTTAGATTTGAATACAAATAGAGTACAAATTCGCTAAGCATGCGAATACAACAACGAACTGATATTTATAAATTTATGATGATTGTCATTGAAAATTATCATCATAAATTACATATGGATGCAAGTGACAAATTACAAGAATGTACAATTTTTTCTTTTGCGTTTTAGTGAAAAATATGGGAGATTGAGAGAGTCTAGTCCTAGCACTTTGTTGGGCCTCCTTGCTCTGCCTAGAATGCTGCACCTGCAGCTCCACCCTGATACTAGATGGCAGTGACTTCTCCTTTGCCTCATGTTTGACAACATCTATAAGGATGTCATCCAATCCAATCTCTCTTGCTTATGCTAATATACAAGAAACAATTTTAGTTCTATCTTGAATGGAAGGTGTCTATCATATCTACATCCCTTCATGCAACCTTCATACTTCTTATGATGTCTTCTTGAAATCTTAAAACCTTGAAATATGACTAAGTCTTAAATCTTGAAACCCTAAAATCTGACTAACTTTGAAATATGATAGGATCCTCCAAAACCTAGAGTTTGCATTATAGCTCCTAGAGGTCTTGAAACCACTCTCAAATAACTTGAAAGTATATATATAAAACTTAAAGTATAAGAAACTAGATGTCAATATCTAAATTAAACTTTAATGTTTATTTTATAGATACACTGTCACCTCAAATGTTGTGTGATGAAAGTGTGGGGGCATGCGTGCTTAAAAAGGACAAAAATTTGTAGTTTTTCGACATTTTTTCTGTGTTTTGACCACATTGGTGAGTATGTGCTTAGCACTTGCCGAGTACTTGCAACAAGTACTATGCAAAAACTCGCGTATACTTGCCAAAATCACTAAAAATAAACTCACAAGTATAAATGAAGTATACTCATGGGGCATAATTTTTGGCAAGTACTGGCATACTCATAGAGTACTTGCCAAGTATTCTCACTATGGATGACCGACTTCATGGCCACACCAAGTAACTAAAATGCATTTCTGACACCAACACCAGAAGATGATGGAAACCTACAGCTGAAGAAGAAACATAAGCATGGCAACCAATTGACCTGATATTGACTAAGAAGAAGATTGACCTATACACCATAAAAGGTAACCAAAGCCCCCTTGTTCAAGCATAAAAAATATTCAATTGCACCATTCTTATGTGAAAGACAAATCCTTAATGCACAAGTGATGCCATATTTACATCAACTGAATCGTGCATTGAATGTGAGTGTTAGGAAGAATGATAAAATATTGTAGTGGTCAATGTGTAGGTGAAGCATAGTTAAATTGCACCTTCCTTTAATCCAAGTAATTATAGAAACTTGGTTTTTGTAGACATTTTAGAGAGATTGCAATTAGAAGCCATGCTCCGACTTTTACCGATGGGAAGAAGTTATGCATAATTGTTGACTTCAATTTGCCATATCAAGATAATGTATTGGTGAAATTGAATGTGTTTTGGCACTGTAAATTTGTGGGGTAATATTTAGGCGACCTTATCTATGTGATTACAATGCCAATTTAAGTGACACATACATTGAATATAACTTAAGAATTGAAGATTTGCTTAGGTTTGTTGTGGTTTCTTTAGTTCTTATAGTTTAACAAGATGATAAAGATGAGGACGCACAATGAATCATTGCGTAATGCATCATCTGCTAAATTGTACTTGAAACCGGTTTTTTATATTATTTATTGAAAGATGTATATGATATAAGGATCATCAAGTGGTGTTGTCCAACCATATGCTAGGTGAGTCTCTTAGATGATCTCTCTACATAGACGTCTCTCTATCACTCTGACCATAACAACAAATTTGAGGAGGCGGCCTGATATAGATGAGGTGGTCCATTCACAAAGGGTAAAAATATCAGGGGAACACCCAACCATTCAAATGGCTTTATAGCATAGACTAAGTCACAAGGTACGATGAAATTTAAGATACAATTCAAAATTCGCTGATTTTTATTCAGCCATAAAAAAAATGGAAAAAAACATCGTTTTTTAGGTTTGCATTATTTTTGCGACTATCTTTGTCTCTGTCTGCGTTTTTGCGCGTCATAAATTTCTATCGAGGCCCTCAGTCCCCTAACAACTCCTCTGCTGCCCTTGCACAAATTTCATTTCGGATACAAAACCTTACAGCCCTATGGGTATAAAACTTACCCGCAACACCTAATGGGCCCTTGATACTCTTCACTCAGTCTACGGTTTTGCTACATGCTCAAAATTACTCCTTGTCGCTACCTCCGCAAACATAAATTCAGTCCAATGTCTATGCATTACGTGACAGTCCAAGACTCCAAAGGGTAATATTGATCTCTACATGCTTCACTTGAAGAAAGGCCATTGGCAGGGGAAGCAGGGTCGAAGTGGATGAGGTCGATAGCGGACAGTTTGTTATTAGGTTTTAGGTTTTAACTAGTTTTGTTTTGTTTTAATTTATATATTTTATTCTACGTTTTCATTTTTAATTTTGATTATAATTTTGAATATAGTTTTATTTTATTTTATATTTTGTTTATATTTATAATTTTGTTTTAATTTTATAATTTATTTTTATGACTTTTTAATTTTTTAACTATATATTTAATTTTTTTTATAATTATGTATTTATGTTTTTTTACATTTCGAATTTAATTTTTTATGATTATGTTCTTATTTTTTATATATTTATTAATTATGTTTTTATTTTTATTATTATTAAAAAAATTTATAATTATGTTTTTATTTTTTTCTACCTCTCGAGTTTTAATGGTGTTTTTTTTTCGAATTTTATCCTTGTCGAACTCGAACCGAATTTTATGCTCGTTGAACTCGAATTTGAACTTGAACCTTGTGACTTAGGTGACTAATACAATTACTCATTACGATATTTTGTTGTACGTAATTACATGACTGCATGTTTGGCGAACCCTTTGGGAATTATTTGGTGAATCCTCTAGGGAGCCACCGCATGAAACCCTGGGAATACTTCTAGTCGTCCCTTCAAACATCCTTTGGGTTAGCCTTTGGGAAACTTTAGGTAATCCCTCTTGAAGCCTTAATCTTCTAACACTATAAAATATATTCATGTACACATTCGTTACAAGCATTTTTTGTATAGCTTTGTCCATGAAAATGAAAATGCCCATCTACAACGTACAACATTCATGATGTGGCTCATTTCTGTGTTGGCATTTTTCCCCACCAGTCTTGAGTGTCCTGCTCAAAGATCATCATCTCAAACGCGACTTTTCACAAGAGATCTAAAAGTGCAAACCTTTGATGCCAATATATTTGATGATGTAGTGATGTTGTTGAGCTGGGATACATGAGCCGTTGGATCTGGGATTGAATATGCATCAGTTGAAGTGGATGCTCTCACTTGTAAACTTGATGCATGCCCTTTTATTCCTAAAATTTTCTTCATCAAGGCCTTTTTCTCATTTTAAAACTGCTTTTCCTGCTATGTTGAACTCTTTCTTTGATACATTGGCCAATGTCACAGATTTTGCTTTAGTTATCATCAATTTGGACCACCATTTCTTTAAAACTATGTCGTCTACTGTATCCCATAGCACTCTTTGGATTGCAGGTATTTTTTTGTGCTTGCTTTGTTACTTCTTTTGCTTGTTTGTATCTGCCACATTTGCTTGAACCTTATGCAGGTCGTAGGTGAACCTAAACATCTTGCTTGTACTATTTTAGTGTAGCCCTCATGCAAACTTAACCGTATTATATGTAGATCTTGAATGCAGGTTTCCTGTACCTTGAACTGTCTATGCAAATTGAATGGAGGCCATCCATATAATGCCCCCTTGTGAGGTTGCTCATAGGCTGACCATCTTTACAAAATCCTTCCTCCCCTCGCCTGTACACTCTTATAAGGTGTCCAAAAGCTTCTTTCTGGAGTAGTTTGACTCACAAACTAGGCAAAATAACTGAAAATAACTTTGTAGGTTTTCTACAATAATTTATTTCTTGCAGATGATTTAATGAAGTCGTGTTTCAAACTGAAAATTTGGATGCTCTCTAGAAGGTTTTTTTGTGTTTTGAATGTTTGAATCAACTACACTTATGGATTCTCTTTATTCGATTCTTATATGCTCACCTCTACATATCATTAGTCACTTGAAGACCTTCTCCCTCATTCTTTACCACTCCAGATGAGAAATGAATTTTGGATGTTTCATTTGTATTGTCTGAGCCAACTACTCCTTTGGCCCGTCTGGTTACTCCTACCTTGCTACTATCTCCCTTTTTAACTTTTTAGCATAACAAACATTTGTCTTGTGTTTAATACTCAAGGACTACCTCAATTGCACCTGCACCCAAAAATGAAAATTTAAAATTAATGCCAACACATGCAATATCTGCATATACACCCAACTCGTGAATGATCAAAGATGTACGGTTTGGTATGAGTTGTTACCATCACAGAAATATGTCTAGAGAATGGGTGACCCTTGACGTTTATCGCCTCAAGGTATTAGGAATATGGGATTCTTATCAACTCTATTTTCATCCTTAATCCAAATCAGTGTATTAAATAAAACAGTACAGTTATTTCATAGATTATTTTTTCTCTGTTCATTCAATCTCTTTCATTTCATTGCAATTCATTTGTGTTTTGGCTATCACCCCTTACAAGACAATTAGCTACCACATCACCAACTATTACATATTCTCATGGGTTTTCAAAGATTTTCAATCACCCAAACATACTCAAAGGTTTTCAAAAAGGTTTTACCCAATCACTCAACAATCACAAGCATTGATAGGTTCTCACCCTACTATCATAAGCAATCTTGGGTTTTACTAATCATCCGATTATTACAGTATTTTTGGGTTTTATCCAATCGCCCCACTATCATGCAGATCCCTGTCTATTTGCTGGCTATCATAGGTTCTCATGAGTTTCTAGAGATTTCTAGGAACTTGATTATCATCGTTTTTATTTAATTGCCCAACAATTACAAGCAGTCATGGTTTGTGTCCAATCACCAACTATCATGGGCAGAGTTTTACCCAATCACCTATATATTCGTAACATTCATGGGTATTATACTATTACCTAATCATTGTACTGCCAGCCTACCATGGGCATTTGTGTCCTTCATCCTATCACAACTATTACAAGGACGAGCATTCATTGGTTTCAATATCGACGGTTCTTGGAATTGTTCAACAATATTCATTCAAATCAATCTCGTAAATACTTTCAATGGTGTTCACCAGACTGTAAAAATACCTTAGTCAAACTAGAATATCTGATGTGGTGTCAATGGCAATAAAAGCTGTAGATGTCTAGTCAATAGTCCAAATAAACATAATTCTTAAATGTCCATATTTGTGGGTGTTTGCTTTGGGGATCAGTGTGTGAAGTTAAAAAAAACCCAAGTACAAGATGGTCAATGCAGTCAAAGACTCACTTGGCAATCCCAGAAATAAACACACACACACATAATTCTTCATCGAAGGTGGTTAATGTAATCAAAGACAACAGTCAAGAGACAAATTCGCAATAATTCAAATGCTGCTCAAAATTGCAAGAATTTCAAAATCAAAATTAGATATGGGTCATCGCAAAGAGAGAATGCCTAAATGAGTACATGTTCACAAGATAAAGGAGTGCTCAATGATCCACATGGCACACCCAATAGATATTGAGTAAAATTTTGGTTAGCATACATTATCCATAAGGCTTCTCTTTCTATGTTTCAATAATTTTTCTTAATTAGGTGCAACTTCAAAATTATATACAATTAAACTTTTATGTTAGAAACCTATATAATAATTTTAGATTTTACTCCATGCACCAAGTAATGTAGGGAAAAATTCTAAATCGAAGTATCGTAAATAATAACAAAAAAAGAGTTGTACCGTTGGACATTTCTGAACACTTTATTGTTTTGCCATATCCTACCAAATAATTTGTTGCTATTTAACGTTTATCTGCTAAATGGGATTTGCTTTGGAATTTTACTCTTCTTTGCTTTTTAAAATTGTTGGGAGCTTTTGAATCTCATATCATTTGAAAATACTAATATTGAAATGGTTCATTTTTGAGAGTAAAGTTTAGTTGAAAATGTTTAGCATGGTCTTGAGAGTAAAGTCCAGTTGAAAAACTTTAGCACATTAATCTTTGTTGCTAATAATAGAGTTTAATCAAATTGAGTCAAAAAGCATTTATTGTAAGGCTTATAGATTTTGTTATAATTGTAATATGCACAATGGGTAAATAATTGTGTGCTTTCAATTCTCTTTTCATTGGGTGTATAATTCCAAATCATTTATGATTGAGTCCATGTTTTTTCATAGATGAATGCAATTCAACAAGAGGGGACACACAAAACCTTAAAGAGCATCAAGAAGAAGGTGCAACATGAGATTGAAAGCGACCGGTCTGAATTGACTAATGATGATAATGATAGTAATGAGCGAGCTGAACATAGTGGTGAGGATGGTAAATTAGAGTATGGTGAAGATATTGTTGAGAGTGGAGGTGGGTTCAAAGGCAAAGTTCTGAAGTAGATGAATTTGGGTGGGGCATAACCAATTGCATACAAAGTGAGTTTTTTTAAAAAGATGTTGGGATATGGTAGTCCTTTTTCATGGGAGGCTAGGTTTTCCCTATCTATCATTTTGGTCTAAAATGTAACTACTCTAAAAGATATTTGAAATGTTGTACAAGTAAGAAATTGTCCAAGAAAAACATTGGTGTCTTTTTAGTTCTCATTTTGTATTTGTATTCATTTGGTAAGCCATGCCAAAGTATTGCTATTAAACAACATGCAAGGCAACTATTGTTTGTGGACATGCTGTCTAATCAATCTTGTGACATGTTTACTTGGTTTTTTGACACATAACTCATCTTTATTTTAGGACTTTAATTTACTAATGTTCATGGTAGAACAAATGTGAAGCAGATTGGAGAAGAGAAAATAAAAAAAGCAGTGTTAAAGGACACATCATCGGAATACCTCCCATATTTTGCTATTGTAAACCAATATAATTATGAAAAGGAGGATTTTATGTGATTTTGAATTTTCAGGCATACGAGGACAATGAGTTTACATTGCATTTTCTTCTTTCAATCTCGGTTTATTTCAACCTTTTTCAGTTTCAATTTGTTACTAATTTATTCTGATCTCTGCATGTAGTTTTTAGGAAAGGAGGCTACGTCCTCCTCTACCCTGACCTATGCCTCTTTTGTGGCAATAGTTGCATTGGAATCCTGTCAAGTTTAGAGGGAAAATCTGCTCTAATTTATCCATTGTTATGCTCAATTCAAAACAGTTGTTGCCCAAATTTCTCACTAGGATGTGTAATGGATGAATCTCATAATAGAGAATCTTCCAACAATTCATTGTCTAATGGAGGAAGTAGAGCAGTGAATATAGAAGGTAAATGTAAAGGTAGTTTTTAAGGTCACCTGAGACACTGATTTGGTGTGTGAGAACCCTTTGTGGGCTTCCACAAGGGGGCTGTTTTCCATTACCTTTTATATTGCCAAAATTTTATAATGGATTTTGACCTCACGACCAAGCTCACTAGTAAACTCGAATTTTCCAATTCACATACATTTGGAGAATGAGGCCCCCCTTTTGGAAGCCCACAACGGGGATTGTTTTCCATTTACCTTATATATTGTTCAAATTCTGTGCTTGTAGGGTTTGACCTCATGATCATTTCAGTAGTAAACTCGAACTTGCCAATCCACCTATACCTGGAGTATTCTATCCCCCTTGTAGAAGCTGACAAAGGGATTATTTTCCTTTTATATTTTTCCATTTATCTTATATATTGTTCAAATTTTGTACTTTTGGGTTTTGAACTTGTTGCATCTCAATGAAAGAGCCTTGATTTATAGGTTTATGGGGCAATATATTGGTCCAAAAACACTTGGACCTTGGGTCAGTGAGAACTGAAAACCTATATGTTCCATTGATATACTCATGAAGCCTATGGGTCTTTTAATTGTGCTTCTATTTACCAATTCTAATAAAGATGTGGTCTTTTAGGGGGATCATGGTTTCTTAGCAAATCTGGGTTTTTTATGAAGCCATGAGCTCCAACTTTTGATCATATAGAGGAGCTTCCTAGCACCGTGACTGTTGGGCTTGATGTCATTTTCTCCCTAGCGAATTTTTGGGTGAGTCTACTTTCTGCAGGATCAGAAATATTATAAAGAAATATATAGTTGCAATTGATTTTACTATGCATCTTGGAGTTTAATTTATGCTTCCTGTTGGGCTTGATGTCATTTTCTACCTAGTGATTTTTTGGGTGAGTTTACTTTCTGCACGACTAGAAATATTATTCAGGAACATATAGTTGCGACTGATTTTACTATGCATCTTGGAGTTTAATCCTTGCTACATAGTGTTGGCTGAAGCTAAAAGTCTAAAAGAAGCAGAAAAGAAAATTGGAGAATTTGTGAGAGATGGGAACAGGGGTTTTTAAGGAATGAGAAGTTTTTAGAAGTATCTTATTGTAGGTGAATATGTTTATATTGAAACCATGAAAAATATGTAGGACCGGGGAATTCTGAGGAAAACATAGAATTTACTACCAGCACATATTTATTTTGGTAAATTTAACAACTTTATATACATTTTGTAGGAAATTTTGGTGAACATAAATTTTAAATATTTGTTCATTGACGAGTCTAAAATCTGGGAAATTTGTCAAAAAAAATAGCCAATCAGCTAGAAATAGCCCCAAAAAATACCGTGGATGGGAACTCATAAAATGATTCCTTCACTCTTCCTGACTTCAATATAAATAGTTACAAATGTCTTTAGGTATTCTAATCCCCACAAAAAGGCAAATGATTGTTGGTGTTGCAACCCCAACAAGAAGATTGCTTTGACTGACTTATTATAATGGACTAATAAAAGGCAGGACTTTTATAATATTTATAGTAAAATAATAAATAATGAGGAACTTAGTTTTTGGTGATTATTACCAATAGATAAATCTCTCGAGTTGGGAGGGATAAAATGTGAACAACCCTTTTATTATGAAAACATCTCTCGTTGATGAAGACTGTATTAGGGTGGAAATCTTACTAGTTTGCCTCAGTTATTAAGAATGTGAAACCTTAGGTTGTCTTCGCAGATGTTAGTGCATGGTCTCAAAAATTGACAATTGGACATTAAGAATCCTGTCCAAACCATTCCCAATTTAACCACAAGTTTGATAGATAGAGTATAATAGTGGAACATAATCCTCAACTTAAATGGGATGTCCCACTTTGTTTGTAAAGAACAGTATTGAAAGATTGGCAAAGTATCACAAGATACCAATCACAGGCAAGAGAAGCCCACAAGGAATGACCACAAAATCTATGGTGATGTTAGTAGGGGGAGTCATGACAAGTATAAGCCACCGCTCTGTAGCTGACAAGGAAATCAATGCAGGGCAAGGTTTCTCAAAAGACAATTCACACTTTCAACCCATTTGTTGTTTTTTATTCTTTTCTTTCCACATATCCCGTGGATGAAGATAATTTGTTCCATATAAATGTTAAGAATATTAGTGGGTGTGTTAGTCATTCAATACCTTGGTTATGATAGCTAGTTCAAACCTATTCCCATTTCTAATGCACTCTAGAGCTCGATTATATGCAACCACTTTCGTTAGAATCATCATTGACGTGTTGACATTAACAAAAGATTTTTTCAAGTCTTGAAAATTATATTAAATTCGTTTTGCAAGAGCAAGAGAATATGCAAAGCATTCCTCTAGAATCAATGACACAATTAGAGGACAATGCCACGAAACAATTGAAGTTCCATTTCTTTTTTTGAAAATGTAATGAATTGAATAGTTCCTTTGCCAAAGGTTTTGGATTTGTAAGCATGGTAGAAAACAATATTTCAAAAATCAAAGCAAATATTGGTTTACAATAAGCCTTAGAACATATCAAGAGAATTCATGAGTGCGTTAAGTCACCCTAATTTTGTGATTGGTATCTACCTCTAGAATTTTTCAAGCTTCTTAAATTTATCAATAATATATATGCTTCATTGTGACTTACTGGAGGCTAAAATTGCAGTTCAGAAAGGTTCATACAATCAGTAGTAGAGTTCCATTCTTCACGAGTTTTATATTAAATTGTGTGTATCTTGCACATGGATTGGTATTAGAGGAATCTTCATTTTTGTCATGAGTAGCAGGAAATAAAAGGAATCATCAAGGTCTGTTTTAATTTAGGAAAAGTAAAGGTAAGATCATATTTGCTTTTGAAAGGATACAAATAAGATCATATTTACCTTTGTACAAGTCGAGATAAGATTAGATGTGCTTTTGAAAAAGTCAAGATTAAATCATAGTTGCTTTTGAAAAACGCAGAGATCCTATCGAATTTGCCATTCATGAGTTGTGAGGAGAGATGTCTCAACAACTTAGCTATTTTGTTTCATGTTGTATATCCTTTTTATCTTGCAGGTTCTTATTTGAAATGTAATTTTCTTGCAGTCCTATTAACCTGTTATGGTTACTATTAGACATGAATTTAAATATTTAAATATTGCAAAAGGCAGGATAAGATCAGATTTGATGTCAATGAAGAAAGCAACTTTCATTTTATGTTTTCTTTGAAATCAGTGTTGTGTACCTAGGCACAACATAGAATTACGAGTATGTTATGGCTTCTTAGACTACATGCTATTTTGTTCTTGGGCTTGTGGTCTATATATTAGTTTGTGGGGATAATATCATGTTATATTAAATTTATAATAATAAAGGATTATGTTATAAGGCAATTAGTCTTTTATCTCTTACATTACACTATCAATTTAAGATCTCAGAGTTGTCAAGATTTCTGATGTGTTTTTCTTCCTAGATTTGCACACGTATATCCATCTTGGGTGTCCACGTGCTTCCTTCACTTTGCATGTTTGAATCAATTTGCATTTTTCCAAAGTGTTCTTGTTTTTCTTTGAATACAACAAATCGGATCAGAGCTAAGTTAATTCTCGTAGCTGCCACAAAAATGCTAAGGGGTGTTTACCTAATAAACCAATTTAAAGGGGTTTTTACCTAAGAAACTATTTTAAGTTTGTGAAGCACTATAGCGATTATTTGTAGAAGTTATTGAGTAAGTTAGAATAGAGTTCAAATCATTGAGGACAAAATTGATTGATTATGATGTAATGTCTTTGAACCATAGTGCAACAATTTTTAAGGAAGAGGAGGATATCAATTCTTTTGGAGACACTAATCATATCCTTCCAAATGAGGTGGAGAAAGTTGAAGATGGATCTCAATGCCCCTCTTTTAATCTATATATAGATGAACATCTTGCATTATGATTATTGGGGTGTGTTAGAAGTTTGAACATAGATTTACGAGTATGTTATGGCTTCTTAGACTACATGCTATTTTGTTCTTAGCCCTGTGGTCTATATGTTAGTTTGTGGGGATAATATTATGTTATATTATATTTATAATAATAAAGGATTATGTTATAAGGCAATTGGCCTTTTATCTCATACATTCTACTATCAATTGAAGATAGAGAGTTGTTAAGACTTCTTATGTGTTTTTCTCGCTAGATTTGCATATGTAGATCCATCTTGGGTGTCCACGTGCTTCCATCACTTTTTGTATATTTGAATCATTTTACATTTTTTGAAAGTGTTCTTGTTTTTCATTGAATGCAACCAATTGTATTAGAGCTAACTTGATTCTCATAGCTGCCACAAAAATACCAAGGGGTGTTTACCTAATAAACCAATTTAAAAGGGGTTTTACCTAAGAATCTTGTCTAAGTTTGTGAAGCACTGAAGCAATTATTTGTAGAAATTATTAAGTTAGAATAGAGTTCAAATCATCGAGGACAAAATTGATTGATTATAATGTAATGTCTTTGAACCACAGTACAACAATTTTTAAGAAAGAGGAGGATATCAATCCTTTTGAAGACACTAATCCTATCCTTCCAAATGAGGAGGTGGAGAAAGTTGAAGATAGATCTCAATGTCCCTCTTTTAATCTATATATAGATGAACATCCCCATTATGATTATGGGGGTGTGTTAGAAGTCTATACATGTTTGACTAAGCCCAGTTTGGCCCTTAGGGTTCAAAGGATTCACATGCAAGATGATAAGCTTAATGTCACCTTATAACATTTGGATGGTGTTGTCCACACATGGGGTTGTCCATACATGGGTGAAAATATGTATTAAATACCACGAGGATTAGTGATTTTGTATGTGCATTGAGTGAAAGGACAATGCTCAACTTATGCACTTGTTTCAAAAAGATGTATGTGGAGTACATAGAGAAATTTCAAGTTTTGGATTATAAGGCCAGGCTTTTCTCAAATTTGGTTAGGAAGATGTGAACTTCAAGTGTGCATTGAGATCCAAATAAAGGTAGGGTAGACAAGCATATTGATGTTGTGAGGAAGAGGGTTGTGGGAACTACTAAGAAGTCTTAAATTTGATAGGTTAAGGGGAAATATCAAGTCTTTGTTTGAAAACCCTAGCCATCAATTACTCACAAATCGTAATTCACAAACTAAAAACCTTGTTGGAAGTACACACAATCCTTGCATAAGAGCCATGCATGTAACCCCAAAAAATTAGGCATGGTTGAAGATGTGCGTATATTTGAGCATGAACTTGAACATGATATTGATGACAACCCTAAGCAACTCGAGGATGAATGCAAACCCAAACAAAACCATCAATTTCTTTTGCTACAATGATAGGGGTAGAGTGTTTTGACACCATGTCCATAGATTGGTCTCCATTTTGACACCATTGAGAGTCTCCCCATATGAGTATCAAACCTTTACAACACTAATTGTTTAGTGGTATTATATGTGATACCCTAAGGAACAATTTTTATGTGGTGGATATCAGAGGGGTGCATGTTGATTTTGGTGCGCAATGATTGTACTCACTAGAAAATTCACCAACAATCAACAAGCATTTCACTGATTTAAGCAAAAGGGTCTAGAGTATACCATCAAATCCTTACCACCAAAGGGCGCCAAGATTGTCGACTCTATTCAGATGGCTAAGATTTTGAAGAAATGTCCTTTTGGTTTTATGACCCATATATAGCATGGATGCCAACTCCTTCAATTAGTAGTATTTCACAATTGCTCCATAAACCTAGAGTAATCTCCCAAGAGGTGCCAAAGAGTCTTCATCTAGATTGGGGATTGGATCATATCATTAAGTTTAAACCTATAAAGGCTCTTATGGTTCTTTGATCTCACATGTATGGACACTCAAAAATAAAAAATGGAGATTAGTGTAGGGACTATTGGAGACGATAATCATTTATCCTAGTAAGAGTCCTAATGCCCCACGTGTCATCTTGGCTAGGAAGAAAAATGGGTCCTATTGAATTTGAATTATTCACAGAGCTCGAATCGGATCACAATCAAAAACAAATTCTCAATGCCTAGGATTGATGGTCTATAGGACGAGCTTCATCGGGCTAAGTATTTTTCCAAATTGTATCTTAAATCAAGGCACTGCCAAACTTCAACTCCAAGACTAAGAGCATACAACGTTTCAAACTCATTAAGGACATTATCAGGGCAAGATCATGGGCGATGCAACACTCTTGCAACTTTTCGAGCATCGATGAATAAAGTATTTAGCAAGTACCTTTGCAAGTTTTATCACGCTTTTGTTGATGATATTTTGGTTCAAAACTAAACAGTATTAGAACACTATGGGCACTTATATATTGTGCTCAAAATATTATATAATGAAATGTATGTAAATGAATCCAAATGTGAATTTTCTAAGTATTGCATGTAATACATTGGCTACATTATTTCCTAACAAGGTGTCTATATAGACCTTGCAAAGATAAAATCCATATGAGATTGCCTCGTGCTAGAAGCTCTTAAGAAACTTATTGGTTTCGCAGGACTAACAAGATTAAATTGAAGGGTTTTAAGGTGTTTTTTGACAATAGCTCGCCAAAAAAGAACCCTCTCGTTGGTGCATTGAAGCAATGGAAGCTTTTGAAGGTATCAAACAAGCCCTTGTGTCTGGTCTAGTATTATACTCCTAAGTTTTCCAAGCCCTTTATAATTGAGTGTGATGCTTCTAGATCAAGAATCGGTGCAATACTTTATTAAGTTGTTCATCCAACTACCTTCGAAAGTAGGAAGATGTCCACAAACAACAAAGAGATGTCGGTCATCTTGCATGCAATGGCCAAGTGGCATCACTTTTTCATAGTGGGTAATGGCTTCATTAAAATTGACCATTGCTCTATAAAACATTTGTTGACTCAGGGGACAACAATAAAAAAGATAGACAAATTGCAACCAGGGCTTTGAAATTGTGTATAATAAAGGTTAATTTTTTTTGTGGTTGATGCATTGCCCTGTTAGTATGAGCCACTTGTCCTTCATGCAACTTCTATTAACCAACATAGCTAGGTAGAGCAACCTTTTCAAGACTACGCCGTGTCTTTAACATGACAACACTAATAGAAGGAGAGGGAGGATTGGACAACCAAAGAAGTGAGTTATTTTTTCTAGGGACCGAATTTACTTTAGAAATGACTCCCCACTCATTTAAAAGTGATTCAACAGGCACTTTAGTAGGGCCATGCATCCCCTTTAAGGGCATGCAAGGATTCAAAAACCTACAAGAACACAAGGACCATCTTCCTCTAGCGGAACATGAAAGAAGATATCTAGGAGTTTGTGGTTGAGTGTGTGACACTTGTCAGCACAACTAAGTGGGGAGTGTTCTATTACCAAAATTTTCATCGCAATGGCATCCACAAGAAAAAGTGGGAAGTGATGTGCATGGACTTCATCTCATGTCTTCAATGATTAGAAGATAAGGATCAAATATTTTTGTGGTGGATTTGTTGACTAAGAATGCTTATTCATTACTTTGAAAAATTTCATATTCAATCTCCCAAAATTCCCAAATTATAGTTAGCAAAATATCTTTAAGCTACACAGGATCCCTCAACATATCATTTGTGACAGGGACCACATTTTAAAGTCTTTTTCAGTAAGCATTGTTTACATTATCAAGGGTGACATTTAACATGAGCACAACTTGTTAGTGCCCAAAATTGCACTGAGGCAATTGGGCCCTTGTCACTTAAATTCCTGCGTCCAAACTAAATGAGTGTCAATGTCCAGTCGCTTGCCCCAGTGCTTCGAAAGGTCGGAATATATGTTTTTAATTAATCATCTCCTTTGTTTTATCAGGTGGCAGTGTTCTTCTATTCTTAGCCGAACTCTTGAGGGGCATTTCCTGAAGATAGAAGATATTCTCAATAGCTCTGAGGGAAGTTGCCTTGCTGCACTTTCAGTGGTTTCAATGATTAAAGTTATAAAAGTATTTTCGGGGGTTGGGAGAATCCTGCACTCGTATCAAAAGAATGGTGCAAAGGTAAGTAAAGTGATCGAAAATCCAAGCTCACGTCTGGTTGGGACGCGTGGCGGATTCTCGAGGGTTTTTAAGTTTCGGGTCCCTTAAAAAGAATGTCCCAATTGGTTTTTATTGGCAATGTACAGAAAATTCCCAAGGGTCGAATGTCCGAGTAAATAAGTTAAAGACGATGCCATGTGTCGGCTCCTTTGGATTTTTGAGTTTCGATCCTCATCCGAAGATCGCCTTATTCGCCCTTTCGGCGGTCAAGGTTCAAAAGGTCTCCGAGGTGCACCAGAGCATGTAAGGAAGATTAAGGACACGTGGCATTTTCTCAAAGATTTTGATGATCAAGCCCTTTTTGAAGATCGCCTCACTTGAAAGTCGAGCAAGGTTCAAGAGGTCCCTAGACGCTCGGGTGCTCGAGGTGATGACATGTGGCTTTTGTACGCTCCATTGAAGACTCATGGTGTATTGCACCAATGTATTGAGGGAAGTGATGGGTGAGAAGGTGCGAAAAACCCTCATGAACGCGAAAAGGTGTGTAAAGGTGAAACGTGCTTGAGCGGGTCCACGTGTTGCAAAATAGGATGCCAACATGCTTCCTTCTATTTTTCAAAACACTGCTTGCGTAATCATTGTGGTAGTTGGTAATTAGCCATTTCACTTCAAAGCATTAATGGTAACCCTAATCCTAAAGTGCAAGGGATTATAACTAAGCATTTCTCTTCATTTGAATTCACCCTTTGCATTCAGAGCTAATACTTGTGCTTTCAAGTGATCTGTGTGCCAGGAGCTACTTGCAACGCGAAAACTAGTGATCACAATGAATTCCTCAAGAATTTTCTATTTTCATTTGTGAGCAACTCTCGTGATTACCAGTAAGTATTGCTCGACTCTCTAGTGTTGTGTTTCTAAAGGGAGTTCGAGGGTGTTTGGAGAGTTATTAGTGTGAAGAATACGTTCTAGCTTCTGGTATTACATTTCGTGAGTCAGGAAGAAATGGATTCATCTTCTACATCATTGAAAAGCAATATTACATCCATTCTTGATGAAGTTATAGACACAGACATTCAAGGGTTAGATTTCGTAGCTCTGTTGAATGTTTTACAGTGGTCGAATACTCTCCCAATTGTCACTAACCTTGGTATGAGTTACATGGTCCTTGCAGCAGCATTCCCTTTGGCTGCCCTGTATCCTAAGCTGGTAATTGTGTGTGCTCGGGTTTATCACCTTGACACTAGGACTATCGTGGTTGGGAGTCAATCAGATGTATGTTCATTCACACTCGAGGTCCTCAGTGCCATGCTTGGAATCCCTCCCCAACTTGATAGTATCACTCTTACCATGGAGGAGTGCCAACAATATGTGGAGACACATGATAAGATGCTATGGGACATTGTAAATTCTTGCTGGCTCCCAAAAAAGAGGCAAAAGGTCTCTTGATTGTTAAGAAATTTAAAATTGACAGAATTCAAAGAGTTGCCTCAGTGTATTATTGCCATGGTCGTCAGGGTCTATGGGGCACCCACCGCAGAAAAGTTCGAACCATGGATGTTTTCAGTCCTCATCTGCGTGTTGGAAGGGCAAAAGAACCATTAAGGAACGAGATAAAACACAGCTCAAAAGACCTGGCAAGCATGGTGGCGCACTAGATGAACAAAGATAAAGCTTCAATGGAGGTGCTGAAGGCACAGAACTAGGACATGATCCAGTACTCGCAAAAGTTACTGAGTGAGCCCAAAGCAATAACCCCAACTGCGAGCAAGGCCCTAGATGCTCCTATAACTTCCTTAGATGCGCTTGATTTTGGCCGTGACGAAGATTTGAAGACCAGAGGCTGGGCCACAGAAGACTGGCAAAAGGATCTGACCACCCAAGCCAAAGAAATAATCCACTCGGCACTAGAATGTCTGGACGACATACTAGATAAGCAAGGGGAATGTGATTCCCAGATGTTCATTTACGATGCAAACACCAAAAATTGGGAAAATTTCAAGCTGAAGGTGAATGAGATTTGTAATATGGGCGTCAACACTTTAATTATAGAAAAGATCATCTCCTCGGATGATCACAAGCAACCCAAAGAGTTTCAGCGAGTGATTAAGCATTGATTGACAGTGCTTAAGGATGGCATTTTTGGTTTAAAGGGAGAAAAGCAATCTCTCTCAAATGCAGAAAAGGAGATTAAAGCCGCCTTGAGGTAGATGGTGAACCTTGACGGTGCATGTGACATGACGGAGGAGGCATTAGATATTGCCCTAAAAAGCCTCATTGATGCACCTCAAGGATCCTTCGATGTCCATAAGATTAGAGAGTTGGTGTCACTTAAAAGTCTTGTGACCAGTTAAAAGCATTAGTCGAGAAAAAGCGGGTGATGCTGTAAAGGATCACGAGTTGGCTTGAGGAATATAGTGTTAAATTCAAATACCAAGCAGTGCTGGACCAAAGGATTCTTGTCACCATAATTGAAGGGTACACCACATACAAAAATAGGTTGGCAAATCTTGGTATACTCGGTCATTCTTCTAAGCTGGCGTTATGTCGTTCCTCCCTTCTTTTCTTCTCTCTTTTTTCTTTTTCTTTTTCCCTGTTGGGAAATCATTGTACCTTCCCTGTTAGTGGCACATTCTTTTCAGAGTTGTTTTGATTTGTTGTTTTTTGATTAAGGAAAGGACATCTTTATTTGTTGCACAAGTGGACAAAGGTTTGTTTTGTCCCTTGTAGGAATGATCTCCACGTATGTAACTAGTAATATTTCGTCGTGGTGGAGCATCGAGTTTGTCATCATCACACATGGACGAAAATACTCTGAGGAGTCATATTTATAACACCATTGAACATATTCCAGGCCCACGAAAGAATTTTCCAGCTGGAGCATCTTCAGGGATATGCTAAACATAGCTCAAATTGTATAAGGGGGTATTTCCCTTTACAAGGGTCGGTTAAATTTTTAAGCTTGAAGCTATAGCTTGGAGAGTCCTCCCTATGTGATTTTCTAGTGCCAAATTGATTTCTGTTATAAAATCATTGGCAAGCTTTGAGAACATTCAAGATGTTTCCCTTGTTACATAATTGTTTTGCATAGTGCTCTGTTACATAATCTTCAAGACTTTGTATTCAGTTTTAATCTATTTGTCTAGCCCTATATATCTATATGGCATGCCGAGGAGATGCCTATATATCTATCTGGGGATTCTGAGGGCTAGAGAGAGAGGGGGGCCATGTCTAAATTGAGAACCTAGAAATCGGACAATTGGGGCGAATTCCCAACATTTCATTTATCAACTTGAGGATTTAGTCAATCTTTTAGTTAAAGAGTTTCAACATAATGATCTTCCCAAAAAATTTCTTAGCCACTTCATCAATGCTAAGCAATCTCCCACCGAATCAGCTCATGATATCAAATGATGGAAATATCTGGCCCACAAAGCCGACCATAACATGATTGATGACAATTTACTTAAAATATTTATAATTGCTTTAACTCCTTTGCTTCAATATAAGGTTCAAAATTTTTCTCCTCTAATACTTAATGAAGCTCTTAACCAAGCTAAACGTCAAGACTTCCTCATGAAACAATTCAAACCTAATACCAAATTCCTTAAATGATATTTTCAAATTTCAACTAATGCCATCACCGATAACACTCTTTAAACCAAACTAGGAGTTTCCAAATTTGACACTCCCCCATATTATCATATAGCACTCATCGTGCAACAAATGAAGCAATTCTTACCACCCTGTAAACCCTTTACTTATCTTAATAATCTATCCAAGAGGTATGACCCTAATCAATTATGTTGGTTCCATACTAACATTGGTCATTCCCATGAAACTTGTAGAGGGCTTACTAAATTCTATATTTCCTACATGCTTGGTGATTCCTTTAATCACAAAGCCATGTTCAACCTTCATCACGAAGAGTACATCGCTTCTCAAAAATGACAAGTTTCCAAAGCTTCTTCTTCCAATAACCAAAAATCATTACCCACAACTAATAATCAACAAAATACCATGGATGTTTGTGCTATTGATGCTGATTATGAAAAATATTACAATAATTCTCAATATGTCAATGTAGCTAAGGTCAATTATCATTACAAACTAGCTCACAAAGATCTTGTCACAAAACCTAAGAAACCATCTTTGGAAGAACAACTTCTTGAAGATACTACCACCACCAATTTAGCTTCGAAAACCCATGAGAAACCACCTCCTTATAAACCCCCAACAATTTCCATCCCTCCAAATCTACCTTACCTTCTAAAACTCGCACTAGTTCTTCTAAATCCCATTGGAAATTTCTCAAAGAATTTCACTCCATGCCTTACAAGATTCCACCTATGGAGTTAGTTTGTAATTCCCCTTATCATCACAAGTTCCTTATGCAAAAATTACAAGAAATTGAAGATCCATCTCCTATAGATGAAGAACCACCCTCTATTGAGCCTTTAGCCTACCAACTTGCATACCATTAAAACGATTTGTCCTTCCAAACCATTTATTTAATTTCTTGAAGAAGACATGATTAATGATGAAATTATTTTTCATGCCAATGATCCACCACTATTAATTAAAATAGACATTAATACTATCCTTATCCATAAATTTTTGGTTGAAAAAGGCTCTTTTATTAATGTGACATCTTTGTGGCTTATCCAACAACTTGGTTATAATAAGGAATGTCTTAAGCAGTCCCTCCTCACCTGTCATGGATTTGATAAAACTAATCAAAATCCACTTGGTTGTATTTGACTTTTCTTAACAACCAGACCTAAGATTGTTCAAACTAAACTTATGGTCCTTGATTTTTCATTATCTTATAACATACTCCTTGGTCACCCTTGGACTCATAGAATGAGGTCCATCACTTCTTCTGATATGCAATGCATCAAATTCCTATATAACAACAAATGGTATAAGCATGAGGCTGATCCCAACCCTTGGAGTATTTAACTTCCTAATCCAAAATATCAATATTACATCCCTACCATTCATACCATCAATAGTTCTCTCTTACCTGAGTGCATCAACATCAATCTAAACTTACAATTCACTCTTGTTGATTCGGATGATGATGAACCTAATGACTTGTAACATACTTGCAACACTACCAAGCTACCTCCTTATATCTCAAAGTGGTTTCCTCCTTTATTACCTCATGACCACACTATTCTTCTCATTAATGAGATCACTAATTTACCTCTCCATGTAATGATCATGAACCTTCTTTACCAGAAGATGCTTTCACCTATAATGATTATGGAGTGGATAAACTCTTACAAGATCCTTTAATCATGTCTCCACAAAAAATTAGTAACATTGGAGTTTCACCTTCTAAAACTCCCCTTGAATCTCAAGCATGTACCATTTATCCAACCTATGATGATAACTACATCATGGACCAAGCCCAATCTCAAGACTTAGATGTTCAATATTATCAAAAAACTTTAGATCAAATACATGCGTTCAATCGGGATGTTCATACCATTTTCATGGATCATGAATTAGATCGCAAAGGTCATGTGCCTCGTATTAATTATCCACTTCTTGATACTCCTTAGGTGGAATAAAAACTCATACTTTTTGACCCTACATATATTCTTTCATTTTTACCACTTACAGATTCCATCCTTACATTTGTTTCTACCCCTGTCAAAGAAACCAAAGACACACCAATCCCATATGATCTATCTACTTTTCCTACTCTCAAGATTACATTAGATGCCAAGGCCACAAGTGTCCATTAGATATATTTTGAATATGATTGACATGGTAATCAAATTCTAGATCTTGAAGTATATGTTGATTATTATGGTCCTCTTCCCACTCTATCTAGCAAGGAAGCCATTCTTGAAATACTTCATGCTCGCGAACTTCAACTTCCTCGACAACATCACAAACTTGGAAATTTCAAAAACAAAGCCCCATTCATTGCTAGCATCGATCTTAAAGATATTTCAATTTCTTATTTATCAAATACACCATACCATTTTTAAGATGTCAATGTTATGCTTATCAAAGAAATTAGGGTGAGTGAATAAAGTTGGGGGACAAAAAGTGGCTTACTCGTGGACATGATTTCCCTAAAAATTCAAAAAACTGAACTTCTATAGATAATTTGAGATATCTACACTTCAAATTTTAATATGGTTTAAGATCATAAAATTTATAATTATAAGTCTAGTTTTCAAAACACTATTTTTTTAAAAAAGTGGTTAAGTATAACTAGGTCAACATCTAAAATTTGAAGAGGAACTCCTTTTTTTTAGAAAACATAGTAGATAGATGTCCGTACGGTGCACCATTTTTTTAGCAGAGTTTAATATTATTTTAAACCCTTTGAAGAAAATTTAGATAATATATTTTAGTTTTTGACATTTATTTTTTTATATTAATTAAATGAATAATTTTTTTTGTGATTTTTTCAAGTAAATAGATCTTAAAAACTAATAAAAAAATAGATAATCGTCAGTGTGGCATGCCTAACTACCTCAAAAAAAAAATTATGCCTAACTACCTCAAAAAAATTAAAACCAATTTTTTTTTGAATGTGTATAGAATTAGGCCTAGTTTGTGATCATATATATATTTTTTCATTTGGATCAATGAAATACAAATCACATGAACGCGTATATGCATGTATGTTCATAGCATGTAGTGGCCTAAAAAAGGTTAGTTAGAAATCAACATAGTTTGAAACCTTAAATTATTCCAAAAATTATAAAAATAATATTTTTGAAAAGAGGAGAGCATGCTCATTGTGATGGTATTAAGTTTTTGAATTTTCACGTGTAAATTTTTTGTGTATTTGGTAATCAAAGTTGAATTTTGTTGTTTTTTTATCATAACTCTCAAAACTTGCCTGTACATTGACATTCCAAACCTTTGGATAGGGAATCCAAGCCATTCCCAAACTAAAAGGCATAGGAATTGAATTCAAATTCAAATAGTGTGATCGCATTAATAATGCAATCATGTTATTAAATGCATTAGTAATGTGATCATGTTAATAATGTGATCATGTTACGATTGTGTTAATTTTAAATTTATTTTAAGGGTCACTCAAAATTTGATAGAGTTGGTCTCATAGATTCACACCTTACGATATGAAAAATAGTTTTTCAAAATCCAATCTGATTAGTACTTAAGCATTTTTTAGGGTCTAGGTATTAAACCTAGGGATTTTAGTACATAAATTTTGTAATTGATATCTATTTTTGGTAAATATAGTCATTTTTTAATTTTTTGTGCATTTCAAAATGATTCTTAATATTTATAAGAGTCTTAGGTTTGTCAAATTTGAATTTTTAAAACTACTCACTTTAAACTTGATCTAAAGTGGTGTGATTGGGGTAGTGTAGGTCATATTGATAATCCACACACATCAAACAACCACTTCGTGTTAATTTCACTTGTTTATCATCCCTCCCTCATCCTTTATCACTTCATAATTATCTCTCATTATTTTTAATCACTCTTTCATCATTCTTCATTATCCCTAATCACTCCCTCATTGACCCTCACTATCCCTATTCATTTCAATCACTCTCTTATCATCCATAATCACTCCTCCATTGACCCTCACTATCTCTTATCATCTGTAATCACTCCCTCCCAATCCTTAATCATCTCTAATCACTATTTCCTCATACTTCATCATCCATAATCTCTTTGTCATTTCTACTCACTCCCTCCTAATCCCTCCTCATCCCTAATCACTCCCTCATTGACCTTTAGTGTCTCATCATCTCTAATAACTTGAGATTATCATCCCTAATCACTCCATTGATTATCACCATCCATCATCATACCTAATCACTCCATCCACAACCCTCATAATCCGTAATCAATCTTTCTTCATCCATCATCATCACTAATCACTCTCTCATTGACACTCACCATCCCTCATCACTCTATCATTGACCCTCACCATCCCTAATCACTCCCTCATAATTTGATTTAAGTATATAATATAAATATATCTTTGATTCCAATCATATGTTGTTTAATCCATTATAATATAAATTAAATCTTTTTTAAGACTTGTGTTGTCAATACCCATTTATGATAGTCAACATTATTATTGAATGAATCGGATGATCTTCTAAATTTATAGTTAAGTAACATAGGTACTAATACAAAATAGAGTATTAATTTTAGTTCATAAAATTAGATTTGTTGTGTAGATAACTAGATGAAACTTTATTCGGTTCCACCTTTCGTAGTTTGGTTCAAAATATAAACATTAATCACAAATTTCTTGTATAATTTTCTAATTCTAAAAAGATTTAAATTAGATGCAAAGTTATTTAGTGTTTCCCATTCTTGTATGACTTGAATATTGGTTAGGTTCACACATGCACTCTTTGTGTGTGTATTGTGTTCCAAATATTTTACCTCTTGCATGAAAAATGAACATTTATTCATGTTATCATAAAAATATGTTTCTACAAAATGTGAAACACTATTTCAGCATGGTGTAGATATTCATCCCATGTTTTTTAAATAATAAGAAGTCATCAAAGTAAATTAAAAAAATGACATAGGTAAAGGACCTAAGGATGTCCTTAAACTTCTTGAAATTAATGAATTTGTTTCATGAGTTAACGTGAAAGGCGTAACACACTAGTCAATGAATCACTCCTTTGTTTTTAAGACTATATTGCAAATATCTAGAAGTTTAACATGAATATGATAATACCCAAACTTAAGATCAATTTTGGAAAAGACTTCTACACCATGGATATGGGGAAAAAATGCCTTAATATTTAAATGAGGATAATAGTTCTTCACTTTAATCTTGTTAATTGATTCACAACTTTGGCACAAACATAATTGGGCTTCTGCAAGACACTGATTTAGGCATGATGTGTCTATTATCCATGATTTCATGGATCTACCACTTGATATATTCATTCTCTATAAATGATATGTTTTATAAAGAGGTTTTATGTAAAGGTAGTTAAGGGATCAGATCAATATTATTGTTTAGTGTACAGTATGTAGAAACTTATTTAAGTGACTGAAAGATATCTTTGTATTCATCTAGTTTATGGTTCAATTATTTTGTCTTTATTATTATTGGATAAACCACACTATGATATGGTGACATAAGGATGTTATTACATTTACTTCTTACCATCAAGAATATACTTCTTACTAGAATTGACAAGATTCTTGTGCTTCCTGGCACTGATGACTGGACACTTATGAATTAACTATGATATATTGTATTTTAGATCATGACAATCTATCATAACATTTCAAGTATTTACTTCATAGACTACATGTCAATGGTAAATATATGGTTGAACACATGTAAAAAATCACACACTTATAATGATGAGATGTCACAAAGGATTGCATCTTTAAAAAGTTTGATTTTATACACCAAGTGATACTACTAGGTGATCCATTTCTCAATACCTACACTAGACCATACACTAGCATATGTTATGGATGATGTATAAATTTCAAATTCAATTTTTGAAAATATGCTTTAGGAGAAATTAAATTTTTCTGACTTCCTTTTGAAATGATGAAATGTATTGGCTCACCATTGATCTAAATTTTTTAATGAAATAATATTTTAAATTCATATATTTTCTTGTTGGGGGAAGTAGAGATGTTTTTAGTATCGACCATATCATTAGGTTCATAATCTATTAGCTACTTACCTTTTTATAGTGCTAGATAACTTGTACCCACTTCTCAAGATGTGAAAGTAGAGAGATCATAGTGTGACACTCTTCATTGGATTGAATATAAAATTTATGAATTAAGCACCATTTTCTAATATTGGACTACTTGTTCTAATCATTTGAAAATTATTTTCCACTCTTTGGTATTATGATTCAATCAATAGACATACAAATAGAAGGCCTTCAATATAATTATTCGGATCATAAAATGTCTTCATATGGAAATGAATGATTGGTTTTAGGAAATCACATAGCTTGATTATCCTCATGTATTTACTACCTATTTTTGGTGCTATGATGGTTTTACTTTCTGTTTTTCTGGTGGATTTTCAATTATGAATTACATCATTTCTAATAGGCCCATATTTTTTCATAAGTGTTAAATTTTTATGTTTCAAATTTGCCTCCACATAATTTTGATCACTATATATTATATTTTATACTAGCACTCAACTCTCCACTTGTTGCTCCTAACATTGTTAAACCCCAACAAAATACCACCATCAAGGTATTGGATGGAGTGATTAAAGATGAAGAGGAATTGAGTAGAGATGATGAGGGAGTCAATAAGGATGATGAGGGTCAATTAGAGAGTGATTAAAGAGGATGAGCTAATGATTAGGGATAATGAGTGATGGTGAGGATTAATGAGGGAGTGATTAGAGGCAATGAAGGGATAGGAATGAGTGATTAGAGATGATGAGGTATGGTGAAGCATTGATTAGGGATGATGAAGGATGGTGAGGGTTAATAAGGGAGTGATTAGGGATAATGAGGGAGTGATTATAAATGATGAGGAATGGTGAGGGTTAATAAGGGATTAATTAGGGATGATGAGGGATAAGGAGGGAGTAATTAGGGATGACAAAACAAAGATTAAGGATGGTGAGAGATAATGAGGGAGTAATTAGGGATGACAAAACAAAGATTAAGGATGGTGAGAGATAATGAGGGAGTGATTAGGGATGATGAAAAATGGTGAGAGCTAATGATGGAGTGATTAGGGACAATAAGGGAGTGATTAAAGATGATGAGGGATGGTGAGGGTCAATGAGGGAGTGATGAGGGATGATGAGTGAGCTATTTAGGATGATGAGGGATGGTGAGGGTCAATGAGGGAGTAATCAAGGATGATGAGGGAGTGATTATAGATGATTATAGATAGTGAGGGTCAATAAAGGAGTGATTAGGGACAATGAATAATGATGAGAGAATAATTAGGGGTGATGAGGCATGAGTAAGAAGTAATCAAGGATGAGGGAGGGATAATTAACAAGTAAAATTAACACAAAGTGGTCATTTGATGTGTGCAGGTCATCAATGTGACCTATGCTACCCCAATCACACCACTTTGCATCAATTTCAAAGTGAGTGGTTTGTAAACTAAAATTTTGACAAACCTAAGATTCCTACAAATACCAAGAATTAATCTAGAAAGCACAAAGACCTAAAACATGACTATATATTTTCCAAAAATGGACATTAATTACAAAAATTATGTCTTAAAATACGTAGGTTTAATAATTAGACCCTAAAAATGCCTAAGTACTGACCAAATTAGATTTTGAAAAACTATTTTCTACATTGTAAGGCATGCAGTTGTGAGACCAACTCTATCAGATGCTAAGTGACTCTATTTTCTTATATTTACTAAATTAAATTTAAAGTATAAGTTTACATTTACTTAACAGTTAGAGTAGTAAATATAAGCTTCTGGCCAAAGTTGTCTTCATGTGCAACTCCCACATGCTTTTATGTTTAAAATAACAGGAACACGATCATGCTGTCAATAATGTGATTATGTTATTAATAATGTGATCACATTACATATTATACTTAACATTTATATTGTTACATTTACTTATACTTAACATTTAGAGTATAAAATATAAGCTTCTGGCCAACGTTGCCTTCATGTGTAACTCCCACATGTTTTTATGTGTAAAATAATACAAACACAATCACATTATAAATAACATGATTGTGTTATTAATAATGTGATCATGTTTCCTATTAACTAACATTTGATCCATTTACATGTTCATTGCTTTAATGTGAAAAATAATAGTAATATGATCACATTATTATTTTTACAATAACACGATCATGTTATTGTTTTTATAATAACATGATTCCATTATTTATTAATGCAATCATGTTATACATTAAAGAGGTCATGTTATACATTAACGTGATCACATTATGGCTCAATAATTATTGAGTCATAATTTAAATAATGCTATCATGTTAATTAAATAACACGATCACATTAATTAAATAACATGATCATGTTAATTAAATAACATGATCACATTATTTATTAATGCGATTGTATTACTTAATATGTCCATGTAATTATCCCCCAACTCCATGCACTTACCCACTACTCACATTGAATATGGTACTCCATCATGCCGTCAACCAATTATAGTCTATCATGAACTCTCACCTACCAAATATAATTTTAGCTTATTTTATGATAAATATCATGAGATCTTCACCTCATACTACATGGACATCCCCGGTATTAACCCTATCATTGTGGTTCACAATATCATTACTTATCTCAATGCCAAACATGTACATCAAAAACAATGGAAATTTCCACTTGAAGTTTCCACCTTATGTCACAAAGAAATTATTAAACTTCTTGATGCTAACTTTATCAAACCAATGGATTATTCTGAATGGGTTTATAACATAATTCTCATTTGGAAAAAGGTCATTATGGTTATTCACATCTGCATTGATTTTCACAATCTTAATCTTGCTTATCCTAAGGATAATTTCCCTCTCTTTTCAATAGATGCCATTATCGATTCCACAACTAAATATGAAATGTTATCTCTTATGGATGGCTTCTTAAGCTATAATAAAATTCACATTGCCCCCAAGGATGAATATAAGATAACTTTCACCACACAATGGGGTACCTATTACTTTGTTAAAATTCCCTTTGGACTCAAAAATGCTAGAACCACTTATCAATGGGTGATGACTCATATATTTAATGATATTATACATAAAATTGTATAAACTTATATGAATGACCTCATTTCTAAGTCTAAAATTCATATGACTCATCTTTCCAATCTTGACATCATCTTAGACCATCTTCTCAAATACAAAGTTAGACTAAATCCTTCCAAATGTGTCTTCGGTGTCACATCTGGTAAACTATTAGGATTCATAGTCTCTCTCCATGGCATTGATGTTGACCCTATTAAAATTAGTTTTATCAACATTCCCATTTCTTGATTCATTCTAGACATTAGCACTTATCTCAGTAAACTTGGGGCAATAAAATGATTCATCCCCAAAATGGCTTACCACATCTACTTCGTTAATTCTCTTCTTAAGAAAGGTAATGATTTAGAATGGATGGACCCTTGTCAAAAAGCATTTTATAACATGAAGGAATCATTTATTTACCCACATGCTCTTCATCCTCCTTCAAATGATAGACCTTTGATCTTATATACCTCTTCCACACCCATATCAGTTGGGGAAAAACTTGCCTAATAAGATGATACTGGAAGATAGTATGTCATATCAACCAATGCCTCATTGATTATAAGAAACATTACACAGAATTTGAACGTGATTCACTTAAAATATATTTTACAGTTGAAAAACTTTGACATTACATGCTTTACCATCGTTTCTCTTAATTTACACTCATTTCTTAATTTAGAAGTAAGAAACTAGTAAAATTGGTGTGTAAAAGAGTACCTAGTAAAACTACATGTGTGATCCAGATGATGATAGAAACTCCTCTTTGGCTTGGAAGGAATAACCTATAGATAAGAAAGATACTAAAAAATATGTTTGTTAGTGAGATAGTTGAGTGGACTGCCTAGTGTGAGCTAGATCCAAGAAGCATATGCTTGCTAGGAGGCTATCAATCCACTGTTGATAACAATTAAGTTGATATAAATGAAAATAAAGAATAATTGCATTCAATAACATGAAATTAAATGCATGCAAGAAGAAGGTAAAATGCTCGTTTAAATAAAATGACTAAAATAGCAAAAAGTGGGTCAATCCTTATGCTAAAATAGTTGGGGTCAGGTCCAAAAAATTAGATGAGTCTCTATAAATAGGTAAGAACACAAAAAGTAGGGTTTGGTTGAGGTAGACAAACTAAAAATATCTTGCTATTATTTATTCCATAGTGATTGTCGATGGTTGGGTGAATCGTTGGTGGTTGGCCTGACTGTCGGTGGTTAGGTAACTATCGACAATTGAGGTGACCATCGATGGTTGCTTGTGTGTTTTTGGAAATGATTAAAAAAAGGAATGATAGATTAGGTAAATGATCAAATAGAGGTTTGAATATGGATTTGGTTTAAAACATGAGGGTAAATAGGTCTTATTAGGTCAGGGGATTTAGAAATGAAATATAACAAAGAAACAAGAATGAAGTTACTATAACTTGTTAGATGGATGATGGAAGGCTGAAGCAATTTGGCTAGAATTATAATACTTTTGCCTTGAGAGAAATTCAAACAAAGGTTCAGATCCCCATTATTGTTGCTTGATTACTGAAGGATGGATGGATACCTATGTGCAAGAAGATTTAATAGCTTGGACATGGATTTGTGGCTTTTTGTATCCTTTTTACTTCTTACTTCTCTCCTTTTATTGGATGAAGTTCTTAATTGTGGAGGAAGTTTCTAATCAGGATGGAAGATAAAGTTGCCTATTATAATACTTGAAAGCTTGTTAGTATTGCATAAGGGAAGTGGCTAAATTGTGCCACACTTATCTTGTATATAGCTAAAATTGGATTTAAAGTAGGTTTGATGACCTGACCATCGATGGTCAAACCAACCATCAACGGTTAAGCTAACCATTGACAGGCAAGATTATAAGGCAAAATAGGTGAAAATAAGTTGAAAAAAGGTGAATTAAAAAGATAAGTTAGTGAATTAATAAATGGGTTAAGTCAACTATGTGGTTAATTAGCTTTAAGAATAGGTAGGGGGTCAAGGTGTTTTGACATCTAAAACTATGAAATTTTTCAGTGTCTACATTTTTCTCTTTTTTGTTATGTGGCTTTGATTTAACAAGCAAAAAATAGAAATGAACAGATTGTTGGTCATGGTCTGATTACCCCAAGTATGGGAGGAGGTATTCCCCCTCAAATTGGCAGTTGATGAAGTGAAACCAAAATTGGGTTAGGGTTTGATAAATGGTAAAGGGTGAGTCATGAGGTAGGTGACATAAAAGGGTTGGGCATTTGAGATGCAAACATGTGCACAAAACATGACTAGGTACGATAATCTAGATCATGTAAAGCCTAAAGTTACCAATGTTGGTAAAAATAAGGTTGGTTCTAAAGGGACTTATGATAGGGGTAACTGGTCCACAACATTGGTCATAGTTGATCGTGTCATTCCTATCAAGTCTACTAGACATGGTCGATGTTTGTCATAGGTATCTAGGGTAGGAAGTGTTCCCTTAAAAAACACAAATGGTTGAGTCACACACGAGGTGGTGTAAATTGTAAAAGCTTAATATGGTAAGGTTGGTTGATGAGGTCAAAATGACTAATGCAAGGTCATCACAACTCATGCAAATAGTTTGGTTCAAAAATGACCAATGTCAAGATGGACATGGTCAAATAGGTGGTCAAAAGAGGGTAATATTTTAAAGGGCAAGGTCTGGTTGAGGTGGGGATTAGGTGATCTCCCAAAATTTCAACACCTAGGTGGGGTGCTTTTCAAAAAAAAATTAAAAAGGGTGTGGGACCTTGACCGTTGATGGTCAGGGAGTTTCTGCAGGGTCAATCGTCGAGATGGTCACCCTGACCATTGACGATTGGGAAAAACCTTAAAAAAATTGAAGATAAAAATTAAAAAGGTAAAATCATTTTAACCATTTGACTTTATGATCTTGGTGATTGGTACTCATGATTTTTTGCATTTTGTCATTTGGTATTGAGTTTACTGAGGTGGAGAATTATGAGTAGTAGATTGCATGTGTTGAGCGAGAGGTGACTCGATGGAGGGTGGATGAGGGCGCGGGCAAGTGATTGGATGAGGGCTTTGACCATGTCAGTGATCGTGAAATGAGGTAAGTATTGTTTTGTGAAATTGTTAGGTAAGGGAGGGAATATGGTTAGACATGATATTGAGTATATTGAATCAAGGTTAAGAGGGATTGGGAAATGGTATGGGTAAGTTTTTAGGGGGTTTTACCCTAATTGAGATATTGGTTGAAATTTGTCAATTTAGTAGGGGAAATTGAGAGTGTAAGGGTGTATTAGGTGTAATGGGGAACATAAGAATATTAAGTAGGTTAAATTTAGAATTGGTGTGTGTTATTAAGGTTTTTTTGTAGTTTAGGGTTCGAGGGTTGCATTGCCAGTGGTCACACACAGTGACCATCGGTGGTTTGACCTGGCCATCAACATTCAAACGTAGGGGTAAAAGGGGTCCCTAGGGACTGTCAATAGTTCAAAGAACCATCAACGGTCAAAGGTTTAGAGGGGTAGTGTTGGGTAAAAAGTGAAGTTGGTGATAGTTTTTTGAAAGATTTGAAAGTGTTAACAATTGTGAAATGTGAAATATTAAATATTAAAATGTGTTAATGTAGTTTTAAAGTTGTTAAAAGGGTGTGTTAAAGTTTCAGAAGGTGTTAAAGTTAGTACAATTAAGATGTCATGAAGTTTTAAAGTTTTTGAAGAGATGTGTCTACTGATATAAAAAGGTTAAATGTAGGGTTTATAGGATGAGAGATTTAAAATGATTGGGGGGTAGAGTGAGGTGTAAGACATGTTAGGCATGGAAAAATAATGTGTTAGGGTGGAGGTGTAATAGTTATATCAAAATTTACGTAGAATAGGGCAATTATTTGTGAGAGGAGTTGGATGGGAAGATGATGGTAACATTAGTACAGATAAAGGTAGAAGTGGGGTTGATTGTTAGAAATAAGATAGTAGATGTGATGGGTAGATTGGAATAGGTTGAAAAAGATAGGTGTAGATTGGTAGTTAGATTAATGTAGAAAACTAAGTATACATGCTAATATTGTTGGTTTGCAATCCCATGACCAAATTTAGATGAGGGACTGAGTCCCTAAGATATTCACTGAGGTCCATGATGGGATGATAGATGATGAGTGGAGACACATGGAGGAGGTTAGCCTAGGGTCCATGAGACATTATTAACACCTACTGTAGGATACAACCATGATCTTGGCTCTCACATTATTACTACCGATGGGAGAGATGACTATTCTCCTAGAGGATATTCAATGGATCACATGGTTACCCATTCGAGGGGAACCAATTTATCACATAGAGATTGAGGAAAGAGAATATATGATATACAAAGTGGATCAGGTTTAGGCTAGATATCATGAAGGTGGTGTTTGCTATAGGCCACTATACTAGATGGCTTTAGGGGATAGATGTTTACCTATGATGATGATAATGGCCATGTCATGCTTCACGCTACTGGATTTGAGCAGTGGCCAATAATCTTATCTTATTTTGGGAGTTTTAGTGGAGATGCTATTGGGGAGGAATATGTTTGGTTTGGCCCCCATGTTATTAGTGAAAATCTATAGGGAGTTCTTGGACTTTTGAGCACGCAGGCGGTATGGGATTAGTGTGGGGTTTGTGATCCATTATTGGGTGTACAATCACATATGAGTGTTGAGACATTTGGGACTACCATGGGATGGTTATGCTTTAAAAAACTACATAGTGGGTTTCATGAGGTGGAGAGGATATTATGCATTGATTGGGGCAGGTGGTGGTGCTAGGGATATAGATTGGTTCAGGAATGCTTTGGAGGATTTGGTGGTGAGAGAAATAGTGTGGAGGTTGTATGTGAGCTGGTCGAGGTGGGCATGGTATACTTACCACACACTATCATTATAGATTTGGCATTGGATATATGGGAGATGGGATGGCGAGATTGAGCTTATCCCGTTCAACCAAGTTCAGAGGCAGTATGGCCTTGTCCAAGGGATCCCACTAGATTTGTCAAGATATAGGAGGGAGGATGCAAAGATATTGCTCCCACAACCATAAATATAGGATGTTGTTTTAGACCATGAGGAGTTGTCAATGAGAGCTACAATAGATGATGTAGGCATTATGGATGGTTATGTAGCATGGTACCAGGCCCAATATGTAGCAACTAATTTTGGATGGGGTGATGAGGCCAACAACCCCTGGATGTGGATCTTGCTACAACACTAGCATAAGATGGGCATGTGGCAGTAGCACTGGTAATAACATAGCCTTGGATTACTAGCTTATAAGGATAAGTGGCCACTTTATAGGGTCGGATCGGCACCTTACAAGGTCAGGGGGCCATCTTGACTGGAGAGTGAGATCAAGTGAGGATCTCTCTTGGGTTAGTAACATAGGAGAGAGATTCACTAAGGTAGAGGGTAGGAGTGGTAGTAGCACTAGTAGGGGCACCATAGGAGTATTGGATATGATTCCTATGACATAGTACTTAGCCACTATCAAGGAGTTGAGATACTATGAGGTGATAGTGTTGACACAGTTGCCATTATAGATGAGGTATGAAGAGTACAGGGCTAGCTTGGTAGGTGGTCCATCTATAATGACTCTAGGATATTGGGTTGCTATAGTGGGTTAGGCAAGGAGATCAAGGAGACCACTACTAGATGGTAGTGTA
This sequence comes from Torreya grandis, assembly GCA_037957365.1. Classification (NCBI taxonomy): domain Eukaryota; kingdom Viridiplantae; phylum Streptophyta; class Pinopsida; order Cupressales; family Taxaceae; genus Torreya; species Torreya grandis. The sequence continues at coordinate 7,864,507 of JARHVA010000086.1, read as the reverse complement.
GGTACAAGTGTAGGTGTAGGTGGGGTCAGTGGTAGTGGTGCCCTAGGGGCCTTATATGTGAGATTATAGGATGTATATGTTTTTGATTTTAATATTGGCCTGCATGATGATGATGTGAGATGTATATATGAGAGATAAATTTATGTATACATGATTATATATATTATTTTATTGCATTATGGTGTATACTTCATTGACATGTATGACATTGTTTATGCAGATTATGTTGTATGATGTTCATTATTATATAGATGATGATTATGTTCATTATGTTCATGATGATATAGATGATGATTATGTTCATTATGTTCATGATGATATAGATGGTGATTATGTTCATTATGTGGTGATGGTTATGAATTATGGATGACATGTTTGATGCTAATGAGATATGGACTATTATCTTAGGCATGTGATGACACATAGATGTTTAGGTATGGTGTATTGATGATATTTTATTATGTTATATGATGATGTGATGAGGGATGAGTGTGAGATTTTTTTTGAATTTATGATGAATACGTGTATAGTTTAGGTGTTGTTTGAGTTTATACATAATGAATGATGCGTTTGTTTATAGATATGATCATGGATATGTGATTGATGGTTTCAATTATGGTTTATTTGATGATATGTGATTATATGATGATGTGGTACATAGATAAGAGTATGAATATGTTTAAGATGTGATGTTCTAATGTTTTGAATTGTTTTTACATTTATGGGAAGTAGCAATATGACATGGTCTATGATGTTTATTTATATGACGTGGCTTTTGTTGTTTATGTTATGATAAATGATTATTGTTTTGATGATAATGATGTGATGATGGGATTGTTGATTCTTTATGGGTTTGATATTTTGTACATGGTTCATAATGGTATGATGTATATGGATTATTGCATTGATGAGAATGATGTTTTGAATGTTTTGATATAATATGTGAAATGGAGATATGATGAAAGCACATAAAGTAGGTTTAGATAACATACTAAATGTGGAAAAAAGAGAAGGATTATGAGACATATATCATCATGACCTAATGAATAGAGGGTAAGAAAAAAACAAGATGTGTTCATTGGTAGGGGCCTAACAAAAATTGGAGCTAGCTTGACGTAATGAAAATACGCCCTTCGAAGGATTCAAATGAATATGCTTTGATTGAAAAAGAAGGTATCTTGATTACTTTGTGTCGAGTAAGTTCATAGTCCTTTGATGTTAGAGAGGGTATGAAGGGAAAGCAGGTGAGAGGTAGATGGTTGAATGGGAAATGGGTAATATGGTAACCTGATGTGGATTAGCTTTCCCCTTTTATAGGTGACCAAGGAACTGTAATAGACAAGTCCATGCCTTAATATAATGTGTAGACTGATCGATGCATGAAGTATACTTATGCCATATAAAAAATCCATTTGTGGCTTACTTGCTTTGATTTGGACATAGGGTTGTTTATCTATTTTGTTGTTTTAATAGCTTGATGAAGTTGATCGATGCGGGAAGCTTCAAATAATTATTTTGACAAACTTAACTTGGCCATCCTTCAAGGGAGTGGTTTAAAGTTGGATTTTTTTTATAGCTATCCTTCAAGGGAGCAGTGTATTTTTTAAGTAATTTAGTTCCAAGATAGCTATCCTTTAAAGGAGCAATCTGCATACTAGAGATATGGGCATAAGTGATATTTTGGTATCCCAATTTGATTTTTAATGCTAGGTGTAGACATTGACAAGTCTATTTAGGCTCAGAGGTCTACCTTTATGGAGGCAAGAATTTTAGCACAAAAAGTTAATGATAGATGAGGAAAAGTGGTTCAAAGGACAATTGATCATAGGATTCCATCTGATTAGAGATAAAAAGTATCCATGAGGACAATGCCATGGGTAGATCCATGGTATCCATGCTTAAGATGAAGTTATAAATATGATGGATAATCACATGGTCCTATGTTGTAATTAATTGTCCCCAAGAGGAATAGGGATAGGTAGATGAAGGTGAAAATATTGTAGACTAAGGGATGAGCTTAAGTTAGACACAAAAGTGAGTTTGATCCTTATTTTAATAATAGAAAGGATGTAAATGCAAAGCATTGAGAGGTTCAAGTTCTAGTTTGCCTTCCAGAGAAGATAAATGATAAGCTCCTGATCCATACTTATGGGTTATGATGTAGGGTTTAAGCCAATTGAAAGAAAACTTGTCTCTTTTGCTTTTTTTCATATTAGTTACATGTTGGTTTTCCTTAAGGATGAGGTCTCTGATATTGAATTCTTGCTCTTTCAGGTGTTTGTTGTATGCATGCTTGATTTATTCTTGATAGAAACAAAGATGATAAAGTGATATGAGGTGATGTTCATCAAGTAGTTCAAGACATGCAAGACGTTCTTGACAATAATCACTTAGAAAGGATCTCATGCAAATATATGTGAAGAGAGGGTATCTAAACTTTGAGAGGCAAGACTACCTCAGCTCTAAGATGAGAGATAAAGGGGTAACAACTGTAAAGGTTTCAATGCTAGTGTGATAGGTCCATAAAGTGAAAGGGAGGTGCAAGTGCCAATCCTGACTCGAAGCATGGATGACTTTGGTTAGTATTTTGGTGAGGGGTTTTTAGAGGCTTTCACCTATCCATTTTCTTATGGATGATAAGGCAAGGAAAATCTTAACTTGATTCGAAAAGCATCGTAAAGACCTTGGACTTTCTTGTTTTTAAAATATTTTTCATTTTCAGTGATGATCTTATGAGGAACACTAAAGCAACAGGCGATATGGTGATTGATGAAGTCAATAATATTTTCAGCTTTGGTTAAGATAAGAGGGATGGATTCCACCTATTTAGTGAAATATTTAGTAGCAATAATGATGGATTGGTGTCATTTTGAAGAATGAGGATTTATTTCTCTAATAAGATCGAGACCCCATTACGATAAGGGCTAATAACCTTTAGATACTCAAAGGCCATGAGCTAGTGTATGATGTCAATTAGCATGCTATTGACACTTAACACACTTATTTACATTATCAAAACAATCCTCATTGAGGGTGGGCTAATAATAGCCAAGGTGAAGGATACGTTTAGTGACAACTAGGCCACTAAAAAAAGTCCCCCACAGATTCTATTATGTGTTTCCTTGATAGCGTGGGAAGCTTCATAACTATACAGATGATGGAGAAGAAGGTTGTCAAAGCCATATTTATAAAGGATTCCCCCTAGTATGGTTTAATGAGAGGTATTTTGTTAAAGGTTCTTCGAGCATTCCTTGATAGGTTAGGAGGAATAATTATGAGGTTAAGGTAGTTAAAAGTTTGCTCGTACCAAATATTGAAAGGAGATGCTTCCACACTACAAATGGTGGGAAGGTCAGAAATGATACATGAGGGTGTGATAAAATGCTAGATGGTGATAAATAATTTTGATTTGGTAGGTTAAGATGGGATTTGGGAAGCAAGTGAAGCCATCATGTCCATGAATTTATTGGTAGATCAAGGAATTGACTGAATAAGGTAATGATCGAATGATTCTAAGAGTACATCTACAAGTTGTTTATACTTCAATAAGACATCATTTTTGCATTGATAGGATCCATTGACCTAGTTGATGACTAGTTTGGAGTTGTTAAAGACATTGATGGTTTTAACTCCCAAGGCTAGAGTAGTTTGGAGTCCTATGACTAGGTCTTCATACTCAACCACATTGTTGGTGCATTCAAATTCAAGTTTAAAGGAAAGGGGAAGAGTTTCACCATTAAGGGGAATGAGAATAACTTTGGCAGCCCCACCATATTGGCATTTAGATCCATCAAAAACCATGGTCATTTGGTAGGTGGGTTCCTTCTAAGAAAGAGTTGCGATGGACTTGTCTATAAATGCCAACAAAAATGGTTGATTATTTGGTAGAGGATCTTCAACCAATTGGTCGATAATGAATTTTCCTTAAATGGAATTTTGTTGAAAGAACTCAAGATAAAAATCAGCTATGAACATGAGCCACTTAGCCATACATTAGTTTTGGCATGGTTTAGAGTGCATGTACTTGAGTGGGTCAGTGTTAGTGATGACATAATTTTTATGATTAAGAAGGTAGTGATGGAGTTTAGAGGCCACAAAGACTAAGGCGAGACAAAGTTTCTCATGATGAGTATATCGAGTCTCATATTCTATAAGTGTGTAGCTAATGTAGTAGATGGATTGCTATTTGTTCCGTTCATCATGATGAACGAGCATTGCCCCTAAGGAATGGTCTATGGTAGATATATAAAGTAGAAGGTCTGGTCTTTCCTAAGATGGATGAGGATAGATGGAAAGAGAAGGTACTCCTTGACTAAATCAAAGTCTTGCTAACAGTCCTTGGTCCACATAAAAGAGGGGTCTTTCTTTAGGAGATGGTGAAAGGGTTGACATCTATCTAATAACTAGGAGATGAAGTGACAAATGGATTGGAGCTTCCCCTATAGGCTATGGAGTTGCTTAAGGTTAGTAGGAAGCATCTCCAATATTCATCTAACTTTGATGGGGTCTATTTTGATTCCTCAAAGAGAGATGATAAAACCAAGAAGCTTTTTAGATAAGACCCCAAAAATTCATTTTTTGAAGTTGAGTCTGACATGATAATGGATTAGTCAATCAAATATGATTACGAGAATGGCTAGGTGATCTTTGCATTGATTGGATTTCCCAAGGAGATCATCCAAATAGTCCTCTACAATTTTATGGATGAGATCATGAAATATGTAGGTCATGGCATGCTGATAGGTTGCTCCAATATTCTTTAGACCAAAAGGTATGACCCTGTAATAGAAGGTTCCCCATGAGGTGATAAAAGAAGTATGTTGATCTTTGGAAGTAATAAAGATATGATTATATCTTGAGAAACCATCCATGAGAGATAACATTTCATGTCCATCTATAAGATCAATAAGTTGATCGATGTTTGGCAAATGAAAGTCATTCTTTGGGTAAGCAAGGTTGAGGTCATGAAAGTTGATGCAGAGGAGAAGTCCCTCTATGGGCTTGGTGATGGGAATGATGTTATAAACCCATTGTGGATAGTTGATGAGATGAATGATGTTGATGGATAAGAGACGTTGAAGTTCTTTTTTGATAAGAAGGGCTACACAAGGATGCATCTTACAAATCTTTTGCTGTATTGGCTTAACCTCAAGATGGGTTACAATGTTGTGGAGGGAAATAGAAGGATCAATTTTAGGCATATCTTGATAAGACCAAGCAAATTCTATGCTATGGTCATGAAGTAAAGAAGGGTAATCTTGTTTCTCCATGGAATTTAAATATTAGCCGATTTTGATGGAGGGGTTGTCTTGAGTACCCAAGTTGACATCGATAGTGGATTCATTTAGCATGGTTTGGTTCTTAGGAGGAAGAGATTTATGGATAGAAGAATCCCCCACACCAAGGTAGGTGAGAATAGAATCATCATCTTGATGTTGGATGGTGTTTATGGTAGGAGAATCTCTCTCTATCATTTCAGGATGGATAAGAGGAAGGGTTTTAGTTCAACCATCCTTTTGATAGGTCAGGGGCCAAACTAATGGTATTGATAAAAAAAGTTAGATGAGATGATATCAAAGTCTTCAGTCTTCGAGGGAGATGGGGTTGATGAGGATGTAACATCTTCATTGATGGTGGTGATGGGTTTTGGTGAGGTGGGTTTTTTTTGTGGTATGAACCCAAGGCCGAATAACTCATGAGGTTTTTGGGTTTTGATTATGGGTAGCTTGTGATGCCCCTATTCATAAAGGCCAAGGCCAAACCCATTCCAAGAACATCTATGAAGGTAAGATTTAAAAAAGGATAGGTTGTTAAGATAAGTTATAGGTGAATGGTCAGATGAACAAGGTAATGGCAGGAGTGAGAAGTGGCTAATCCATTCCCCCATAGATGAAATTTGTTTGATTACTGGGGAGTCCGAAAGGGATGATGGTTCTGATGTTGGGATCATAAGAAGGGTCATGTTTGAGGTTCCTATACTCTTACAGAGTAGGGAAATCATCCAAGGCTAAAAGGTGATATTCCCCAAGTGAGAGATATTGGAATGTGGGTTCCAAAGGGTCTTCTATGGGGATCTGGGAAGAAGGGATAGATGAGATAGTTGAAGCTTCATCACTATTATGGGTGGGAGTGCTATGGGTTTTGGTTGGTGGTGAGGTAGTGTTGTTAGTAGTTGATTGTGAGGAGGAAGAGGAAGGAAGATGAACATCATTAGGATAATATATCATATTGTAAGAGGTGAAAGGATTAGGATCACCTTTGATGGTAACAACTTGACCTTTGTGCTCAAATTTGACACATCAATGTAAGGTAGAAGCGATGCAAATCATGGCATGGATCCAAGGGCATCTGAGTAACACATTATTTTGGAACTCACCCTCTATAATGTAAAACAATTTGGGAATGGTGTAAGTTCCCAAGCAAATATGGAAGACAACTATCCCCAAAGTAGTGGCCATGGTATCATTGAAGGAGTGAAGGACCGTTACACTTTCTGACATGATGTTCTTGGGTAGCTAAAGTTGGTTATAAGCATGAGAGGAGATAATGTTGATGCTAGCTCCTCCATAAATCATCACCTTTTTGATGTGGGTTTGATTGATGTACATAATGATGAAGAGGGGAGTATCAAGATCCTCAATATGAATAGGAGGTATTTTAGAATCTTGCAATGTGATGAAGGCAAAAAGTTAGAGGGATCCAATAAAGGGTGAAAGAGGTTGAGGGTCATCTAGTTAAACCTCTATAGATTTTAGAGACTCTATTAGTGCCTAATGATGGTGGGGTGAGGTGATGATTAATTTATAAAGGCTCATTTTCATCAGTGTTTAGTGAATTTGTTTCAAAATGATACATTGGATAGAGTAAGAAGGGTTAGAGGGAGAGGCTCCCAAAATGGATACTTTGGGTTTTAGTGGTGGTACAGGTGAAGGTGTAGGTGTTTGGGTTTGGTTAGAAGGCTGAGGGGTTGAAGGATATGTCTAAGGAATGGTGACTTTGGCTTTTCCTTTATCATTCTATTGGGCCTAAGATCAGGTAACCATATGAATAGTGTGGATGGGGGGATTTACTAGGTTTGATGGTTGCTTCGGTTCGTCTTCCTTACTCTTGGGTGAGAGCGAGGGAGTAGGTAATTATTGGATAGGTTAAGTTGATGGTTGGATTGGTAGTGGGGGTAAGAGAGGTTAATCTAATAATAGATCATTTTCATCATATAGGCTATGAATGAGTGCTTGGAGAGATTTGTACTTCTCCATGTCATGTCCCAATGCCTTACAATATACACAGATCAAGTTATCATTGAACTAGGAGGGTTTGGTATTAGAAGGATAGAATGGTTTGATAGGTGATAGGCTAATTGAAGAAGTTTTCAAAAAACTTTATAGACTAGTTACATAAGATTCATTTAAAGGTGTTGGAGGTGATGGGTGGTTTATAGTTTTAGGGATGGGAGCATTTTTATAAGTAGTTTTCACCTTAAAAGCTATAGGTGGTGGAATGGTTTAGTAGATGATTATGGTTAGCCTTGCTTGATTATGGTTGATTTTGGGTTAAATGGTTTGGAGGTTTAAGATTTGGATGATGAGGGTTTGGATATAGGTAGGAAGGTATAGGTGTATTTATTAGTTAAGAATGATAGGAAACTAGAAGGTTTGATGGGTGTAAGCATAGATAGAGAAAATAGGGATAGCTTACTAGAGGAAGAACAGGTAGTTGGGGTGGTAGAAGGATGGGTTCCTAAGATAGAAGGTAAGTGTGAAGGAGGTGGTATGGGTCTAGTTCAAGGTGGAGGTTTGGGAAACTCTACCTTCTTAATTGGTTTGGTTGTGGGTTTATTTGGTGGACTAGATGGTGCTAAATCCAACTTCAAAGAAGGGTGAGTATGACTAGGTGTGGGAAGAATTCCTAGATTCTTGATATGTTTGTTAAGATAAGCATAAGGTGATTTAGTAATGTTAAATGGAGGGTGGTTGGGATGGTTTACCTATGGGTTTGGAGGAAGAGGTATTCGATAAAGAGGTAATGATGGGTTTAAGGGTGGATTTAAGTGAGGTTAAAGATTCATATTGTTTTTGGTAAGGGATCCCAAGATGATGCCAAAAGATGGCTCTATCAAAGTTGGGTTGAGAAGTGAACTCTAAAATTTAGACTAGCCTAGAATAGGGCTTGTATATGGGTTTGGTTCTTGGGTTATTGGTTTCAAAAATTAAGCCCTTAGGTGGAGAAGAGGGAATGGTTCCTCCATCATTGTTTTTGATGGAATGTTCCAAAATTGGTGGTTTGGTGGATGAGGTAACCTTCTCTTGTGGGATGGTTTCCAAAGAGGGAATGGATGGTTCTATGATGGGGTAGGTAGGTATGGTATCCTCCAGTGAAGGAATGGATATGGTTGCTTCCTTTGTTTGGGTGTCTAAAGGAATGGCAGATTATTCTACCACTTCAATGGGTGGAGTAGAGGAAGAAGAAATGGTTAAAACAAAGGTTATATCCTTTGGTATTTCCATCAAAGGAGAGATATATAAAGCTAAGGTCTCATCAAGTGAAGAGAGAGGGGTGGTTGATTCCTTCATTTGAGTTTCTAAAGGAATAGAAGGTGATTACACAACTTCTATGAGTGAAATGGAGGAAGTAGTGGTTGTGATAGTGGTCTCCTCAATAGTGGGCTCACTAAAAATAACGTTGATGGTATGTGCCTCATGAGAGTGAGATGATTTTGGTTTGTTGTCATGTTGATGGGTAGAAGGAACATGATTGGGAAAAGGTTTGTAGAAGAAGTGAAGGGAATGATTAGGAGGTGCATTAGGATTATCAAATACAATTTCTCCATTGTCAATTAAGCTTTGGACTATACTCTTGAAGGTATTGTACCTACAAACATCATGTCTTATAACTTGATGAAAGGCACATGGTGAGAATCATCAAATTATTGGGGTGGTTTGATAGGTGGAAGTTGGATGAAGTTAGCTTTGAGAAAATTGTCCAAAACTGAAGCATAAGACTCCTCTATGGGGGTATATTATTTTGGAGTAGCTTGGGTTTGGTTTTGGTTTTGTTGGTAGGAAGGGTTAAATGAATTGGTTTGATGGGTTTGGTTTATAGTTGGTGGTGGGGGAATATTTTGGACAACTGAGTTTTTAGATGTTTTTGTTTTGGTAGTGGTATGATTAGATTGGTTAGTGGTTTTGGTGGATGGTGGGTCATTGGATTTAAATCTATAATTCTTGTTCTATAGTTTCGATTTGCCTTCGTCAATGGCTCAGTTTTTAAGTTTACATACCATGGTGAATGAATCAACAAAATTTCTAAAAGTTTGAACTTGAAGAGTGGGGGTAATATGTTTGGCACAACCTCAATAAAAGAACTCAATTAACTTAGGTTGGGGTAAGGATAAATAAAGTTGGTTGATGAGACCTCTCCATCTGGATATGAAATCAACAATTGATTCATCATCAAATTACCCAATAGAATAGAGGTCAATAATATAAACTTTTTTAGATATATTTATTGAGAATTGCTCTTAAATATTTGGGCTGATTGGGAGAAGGAAAAGATGGAGTGCATGGTGAGAACACTATACCAATCAAGGGTTGGTCTTGATAAAGACATGGGGAAGGTATGAAGGAGGAGAGCATCATCATATGTGATCAAATAACAAGAATGATGAAATGATATCAAATTTATTTGGGGGTCCTCCGTACCTTAGAACTTGAAAAAATTAGGTAATTCCCATTGAGGAGGATAAGCATGGATAGGAATGGATGGATGGATGGGTTCATTAAAGATTTTATCATAGGATAAAAGGTTATGAGACCTAGAGATAAATGACTCCAGGTTGGTCATTTTTTCCATTAACATCTTGACCAAGTCTATTTGAGGTTGGGAACCTGCATAATTAGGTGGTAAATTTTGTTGAGGTTAGGTGGCAACAATGTATGGATAAGTGGTAAAAGGTGTTGAAGAAGCCATAAATTGGTAAGTGGTCATAGGAGGTTGGGATGGTGCCACATAAGGGTTGATTGGCATAGATGGTTGGGTAGAAGGTGCTATGTATCCTTATGGATTAGAAACATATTGGTAGGATGTCATGGGTACTTGTTGGGGGGATGATATGGGTTGATTTAGAGGTATGTTTGGGTTGGTGGATGGTGGTAGGGATGTAGATTGGGTTGGAGGTGGGAAAGTGCTAGCTGGTTGTTGGTGGGTGGTAAATCTAGTGTTAATATGTGAAAGTGTTTGAGGTATATAAAGTACCAAACTCTAAAGTGGGGTGGAAATTGGTGGGTTGGTTGAAGTAAATGGAATGGTAGAAATAGGGGTAGAATATAATCCCACAATAAAATGAGTATAGTTAACAAGAGGTAAAGTTGATATAATGTTGGAGGTATTGGTTGGGGTAGTAGGTGATTAGTTGTTGGTTGGAATGTTGGATGGAGTTTGGGGAGTGGTACTAGAGGGGATATTAGAAGAAGAAGATGTTTGGGTGATCATGGGTTGGGTTGAGGTGGCACCCACCAGAAGATGGGGAGGCATACCATAAGGAGGATCCATGGAAGGAATCAAATCAAGAGAGGTACAATTAGCTAAGGTGTTAAGGTAATGCTGAAGAGCCATGGGATTGTTATCGAGGAAGGTAGAAAAATCCACATCACCCTCAACAACAATCTAAAACTGGGTAAGAGGGGGAGAAAAATAAGGGGAACCCTCAACATTAGAAGCATACTCCATAGAGGAAGAAGAAGAAGGTGGTTATTGGTTGGTTTGATTCCTCAATTGTTGTCTAGTAAAGACCATGAGAGGAAATAGGAGATAAAATGATGAAACTCACACCTCAAACAAAGATCAGGCAAAAGAAAATAACTCAAGGCAATTCAAACATACACTACAAATACATTTAAACTTAGGGTCATTTTTAGATCTCTTTTGGATTATGCCTTAAAAAGTGTGAAAAAAAAATTTAGCTTGTAGATCAAGTACTAAAGAGAAAATCTAAGGTTAGTTCAAGGTTATGTTTAGGTGCTCAAGAGATAAATCTTTATTGAAATTTATTACGTGTTTTGGTATTGGGGCCTACCCCCTCACTTTACACACCATAACAATAAGGGTGTCTAGTGCTTAGCCAAAATATACTAAATTTCAGAGTTTATACTCGACCAGAATGCTGAGTTGGTTCTACCTTTAGTAAACACTTTCAAGTAGGATTGCCTTGAAAGGGTAAGGTTTACCACTAGGTGATAAAATTCTAGTCGGGCCTTGTCTCAAGTATGTTTCGATGTGTTGATTTATTATGTGGTTTGGATAAGTGTGTGATAACAAGAGTGAAAACTATGATTAATTATTTTACCTTTAAGTTACTAGATGAACTAAAATAAGCAAGTAATCAATGTATGCAAAAGATATATTTTAATCCAAAAAAAAATTTTAGATTTCATTTGATGAATATACAATAAATAAATAAAAATGGAAGTTATGTCCCTCCAAGCATGCCAATATGTTTCTCTTAATTTATGCTTATTTCTTAATTTGGAAGCATGTAAGAAACTAGTATAAGGGATGTGTAAAATAATACTTGGTAAAAGTGTGTGCATAATCTAGATGATGATGGGATATCCTATTTGGTTTGGAAGGAATAACCTACAAATAAGAAAGACACTGAAAATGGGGTTTGTTAGCGAGATAGTTGAGTGGATTGCCTAGTGTGAGCTAGTTCCAAAAAGTGTATGCTTGTTAGGAGGCTATGAATCCACTATTGATAAAAATTAAGTTGATATAGATAAAAATAAAGAATATTTACATTCAATAAAATGAAAGTAAATGCATGGAAGAAGAATAAGGTAAAATGCTTGTTCAAAGAAAATGACTAAAATAGAAAAAAGTGGGTCAATACTGATGCTAATATAGTTGGAGTCAGGTCTAAAAAATTAGATGAATCTCTATGAATAGGTAAGAACATAAAAATTATGGTTTGGTTGAGGTAGAAGGACTGAAAATAACTTGCTATTATTTTTGCCACAGTGACCATTGACAGTTGGATGAACCATCAACGGTTAGCCTGACCGTCGGTGGTTGGGTAACCATTGACGATTAAGGTGAGCATCGACGGTTAGGCTAACCATTGGTGGTTTCTTGTGTGTTTCTAGAAATGATAAAAAAAGAATGGCAAATTGGGTAAATAATCAGATAGAGGTTTAAATATAGATTTGGTCAGAACTAAAATGTAGGTGAACAAGTTTGATTAGGTCAAGGGATTTAAAAATGAAATATAATAAAGAAATAAGAATGAAGTTACTTATAACTTGTTAGATGGTTGATGGAAGGTTGAAATAATTTGGCCAGAGTGACAATACTTTTACCTTGAGATAAATTTAGATAGAGGTTCAGATCTTTATTGCTACTAATTGATTATTAAAGGATAGCTAGATACCTATGTGAAAGAATATTTTATAGCTTTGATGTGGATTTGTGGCTTTTTGGATCCTTTTCTCTTCCTACTTCTCTCCTTTTATAGGATGAAGTTCTTAATTGTGTAGGAAGAAGTTGCTAATCAAGATGGAAGATAAAGTCTCCTATTATGATGCTTTAAATCTTGTTAGTACCTCATAAAATAAGTTTCTAAATTATACCATGCTTATCTCATACATAACTAGAATTGGCTTTAAAGCAGGTTTGATGACCTAACCATCAAGGGTCAAGCCAACCATCAATGGTTAAGTTGACCATTGACAGTCGAGCTTCAAAGGCAAAATGGGTGAAAATAAGTTAAAAGAAGGTGAATTAAAAGGTTAAGTTAGTAAATTAATAAATGGGCTTAGTCAACTAGGTGTTCAACTAGCTTTAAGGTTGGGTAGGGGTTCAAGGCATTTTGACATCTAAAACTATGTAGTTTTTGAATGCCTATAACTAGACCACTTATGTCATCCTTCATTTCGATCTCCTTCATCACTTCTTCTCCAAAGCCTTTCTTCCTATAGATAGAATTGGTAAATGGGTGGTCATCTGTATGGAATTTGATTTCTAGATTGTTACTCAAAAAGCTATCAAAAGACAAATCATATGATCAAGTTGCCATAGATCCTGTGCCAACTATCGATCATCTTCAAGATATTCTTCCTGATGAAAATATTCTCTATATTTAAGGTCTCAATAAAACCATATCTCTTAAGTATTACTTTCATAACTTCATTGTTGATCTTGAAATAAGTAATCTAGATGAATCTGATATCCTCCCCAATACTACTAAACTAAAATTATTCATCGAAGAACTTCCTAAAATTAATATCGATTTACATGAAGATACTTGGACCCTTCACTTTGATGGTGATAAATTCCTTCAAGGAGATGGGAAAAGTTTCCTTCTTACAATCCCTCTTTGAAAGATCATCCCCTTAGCTTTCCACTTAATAGTTTATGTCACTAACAACATGGTAGAGTACAAAGCTCTAATCTTAGGCATGAGAGCTACTCTAAATTTAGATATCCAAAATTTGCATGCTTTATATGATTCTCAGCTTATTTTCTACCAAGTCAATGGTGATTACCAATATAAAAGCGAAAATATCATTTCTTATCATCAAATTACAACTAATCTTACCAAATATTTCATTTCTTTCACTATCAAGCCAATCCCTCTATCAAAATTCTATTATTGATTCCCTTCTTCATCATCTCTTTTTCACTTGCACCAAGTTCTTTCCAATCCCACATTTATTATCTAAATAAGAAAATATCCATCCTCTATTCAACTACATGATTCACTTATTTACCACATCAAGGCTGTCACTATTCGACAAAGCTTGAGGTAGAAAGACATAATTCAATTTATAGAACATCAAACTTATCCTCCCAACTTAAACTCTCATGAAAAGACTCGCATTCAAAAATGATATTTTAGGTATGGATTTTGATATAGCATCCTTTATTATCACAATATTGAAGGTACTTTACTCTACTGTGTTATGCAAGATGAGGTTCCTCTTATTTAATAAGAACATCGGGGCATTTATGGTGGCCACTATAGTAGGCATGCTACAACCCACAAATGCCTACATATGGGATACTTTTGGCCTACTCTTAAAATTTATTCCATTAAATTTGATAAAAAATGTAATCCTTATGAGCTTCATGATGATTTAATTCACTCACCTCTAACTGAGCTTCAAACTATATAATCTCCTTGACCATTCTCCATATGGTGATTATATTTCATCGCCAAATTACCTCACTCTCAATATGGGAATGTATTTATAATCACAACCATCGAATATTTCACCAAATAGGTGGAGGCTATGCCCCTTGTTAATGTCACTGGTATCACCATCTCTAAATTCATCTTTAATCAAATCATTTTCTACTTTGGTGTTCCTCATACCATCATTTCAAACAATGGTGGTAATTTTAGAAACAAAGATGTTAAATAACTCTATCCTAAATTTAAAATCAATAAAATTTTTTCCACACCCTATCATCCACAATGTAATGACCAAGCTGAGGCCACTAAAAAAAATCTTATTAAAATTATTCAAAAGATAATTCATGAAACCCATATGAATTGTCACCTTCATTTCTATTATACTCTTTGGGCCTATCACACTAGCATATAGACTACCACTGGGGCAACAATGTTCTCTCTAGTCTATGGTTATGAGTTATTCCTTCCATTAGAAATTGAGATTCTCTCTCTTTATATATCTCTTCATGGTATCATACCTAATGAATAATTATATGAAGCTCACCTTCATGCTCTCAATCTCTTTGATGAACACCATCTTTCTGCTTTAAAACACAGTTGCCAATACAAGGTTTGTATTGATAAATAACATAACAAATGAGTTAAAGTTCACACGTTTAATGTTGGTGATCTTGTCTTTAAATTAGACTAAACTCATGACAAAGAAGGTAAATACACTCAAAAATGGTGGGGCCTCTATTTAGTCAAAGTCGTTCTTGGTCCAATTACCTATTATCTTCAAACCAATGAAGGCCATATCTTCAAAGATCCCACCAACATGCATTTCCTTAAGAAGTATTTTTATTAATCCTTTCCTTCTTTTCATGCTTTCTATATGTTATCTATCTAACGCTTTTTGTAGGATACTTACATAGGTCTCACCCTCTGTAGTAGTTCTTTCTTTTTACAAACCTTAGTATTTCTTTTTGGTCTTTTGGTTTCCCCTTTTCTCATGAATTTCATTATAAAACTATGGATAGGACCTGGTATTCCTCATGATGTACTTTTATCCTATTTGTTTTCATATTTTCTACATATTTTTTGGTACCCCTTGGGTTTCTCTTTGTGAGTTGCAGTGTAAGACCATGGATAAGACCTGGCCTTCCTTTCAAATACCATATTTTTCTTATCCCCTTTATTTTTCCTATATTTTTTGGCATGCTCATGGGTTTCTCTTTTATGAGTTTCAATGTAAGACCACATATAGGTCTTGGTCTTATTCATAAAATCACCATTCTGTCATTCATTTTATAGAATGCGTTTTGAAATGGTTATGAGTTTTTGATCCTTTGTTCTTGGCTTTATTTTTTGCTTCTTTTGTAGATAAAATTTGCATAACAACCTGTGTTAGCATGTTTTCCTATATTTCCCTCATTTTTATGATAAGGAATCACACTTTTCTATCATTGTATCCCTTTTTACACCTTTTATCATTTTTTTTGCGATTTTAATTAATTCAAATTATTTCATGTTTTATTCCTCTTGATTTCCTTTCCTTTAACTCCACATTGGATAAAACAAGGTTGAAGTTAAGATATAACTTTTATTTCACCTATATTTATGAGACTCTTAGACACCATGCTCTCTGAGTTGTCTTTCTTCGCAACTAAGTCCCAAGTATTTAAATGAAAGTCATATTTAGTACTCGTGTTTGGTTTTCCAAATCCATATGGAGGAGGAATAAAAAAATCCATCAAGAAAGTTAAAATCCAAATCATTTGAAACACAAGGAAATGATATATAAAATGTAATACAAAAATATCAAAAGTCCTAATCACACTAGAAGATGTGATTATAAGCACATTTTCTATCTCCAATCAAAGCTCAAAATCCATAGTTGGCCTCACATTAGAGCCAAGGTCTATTGGGGTTCGATAGGCCAATAGATTGGAATAGAAGAATTCAACAAAGTCTATGGTGCTACCTACTTTCTCATACAATTATCTAATATTCATAGTAGATCGATAGCTCTATAAGGGGTCCTGAACAATGGGGAACACGTAGAAAGGTAGGTCCATTTTATTTTTTATGCATATAGCCTTCATGGGATGATACACATACTTGATTTGTTGACCTAAGACTTGTGTGGCTAGGAGAAGTTATTCAGAATCCTTAAGGTTGAATGTCCTCTTTTTTTGACAAACCTAATTTGACAATCTTAACTTTGATAAAATGTTCCTCTACCTTGGTTTTTCCTTCAATCTCCCCTCCACCCATTTCATTTCCCCCCTTGACCAACATGTGTAATTCTAAATCTATTTTCCCTCTTTTTTACTTATTCACATCTTAAAAACATGCTAGCACTACTTTTTTTAATTCTATCTATCCTTAGAGAAAAAAATATGATTGAACAACTATGGATTACTTTCTTTACACCATGGGTCTATATTTCTAGACTTGCTTTACTTTTACCATTTGTCATCATTGTACCACCCTTTTTTTAGACACCCGTGTCCATTTATACTTTCATGTACTTTTTCTATTGTTGCGTGAGGTTGGCTTATTTCTTCTCACTCATCAATGTTGTTTTCCCTTTCATGCACCTTTTTCCATTGATGATTAAGGATTGTTATTGCTCACTCTTCAATGTTGTTTTATCATTTTTTTTGCCTATTTATGTTTAAGTATTATTACTACTTATACATTGATTTTTGATTACCATCTTATTCGACATGTATCCTTTGTTTGACTTGGTGAGTTTGCCTTTCCTACTTAAGGTTTACTTTTTTGAGTTTCTCGATCTTTAGTAGCTTAGATTTTTGGTTAACCAATTTAATATAAATTTTTTGACTTGGTCATTTAATCTAACATATCACTTATCACACCAACTTACCAAATTTTCAAGTATGTCCCATCTACATATCACCAATTATCTTGGCTTTCCTATGTTTGTTTCTACTCTTTAGTTTTGTATACTTGGGTTTGTCAAAAGCAGTCTATGCACCCTTTACAATCAAAACTACAAACACATCAGGTAATCATCCAATGACAAAGGTAAGTAAATGTACACATAATATTTATTTTTTAGTTACATTAATTTTATTCATTTAATTTTAATTATTTTTACTTTAAAGTACTATAACTTTTTTTAGCCTCAGCATTGTGTGTTACTATGTTCTTTTTTGATACACCATTCTTGATTGTACTTGAGTGACATGTGATGAGCTTCGAGTGGGGAATATGTATACATGTAATATTTTTACATTTTTATCAATTATTGATACTTTTTATCTTACAATAATGTATCGAGTCTCAATATCTCTGAGTGCATGTCCTAAAGGGTGCATCAGAAAATGGGTGGGTAGACCATTAGTACTTCATAGAATTGTTGTCCTTTATTTTCACTTATTATCAATCCAACCAAATCTTAAAACCATTCCTTAATCTATTACTCCTTTTTTGCACACTCCTGTAGTCTTTTACCACTTTTTGTACCCCTTTTCCTAACCTGAAACCCCTTTTGATAGTTTATATGACTAGGTCGATTGGGTCAACCTTGTACTCTTATTGGTGAAACTCATTTAGGGTCTAAGTTGGCTCTTGGCTGAACTAACCCATGACCTAGTGAGTTTTTGTCAATAATGATACTAGGTCGACTGGGTCAACCCTATCAATCAAAACTGTTGAAAGGATTTAAGGTTAAATATGACTATATAAACACATCCATTTTCGATTATTAGGGAGACATCAAGAGTTATGTTTCATTTGCATTTTTTTACATTCTACTCTTCCACCATTTTATTTGAGGAGTCTTAGCTTAAGGTTTCTAATTGGAGAAGAATCTAGTCTTGTGGAGAAGTTTTGTATTATTTGGAATTTCTTAGTGATCTTTACAATCCACAACAACCTATTTCAAAGCACCTTTGGCCAGGGGAGAGATTGAGTCTCAATGGGTTGTCTTCCAGGTAAGTATCTCTAGCTTTGCTCCTCTCTTTAGTAGATAATAGTATAAGTAATGCCTTTTGAATAATAGTATTCTTATTTTACATGCATTAGGGTTTTACCTATATATAGATTAATTAATATTCTCTTAAGCATGTTTAATTTTGTTTGTTTATAAACCCTCATTAGTATAGTGAATATGAAAACATATGACATAATTAGGGTTATTTTATGGTTTTTTTTGATTGAAGGCTTTAGAACCCTCCCTAGTGATACTATTGTGGTAAGCGATCCTCTTATTGGGTCTAGTGGATCCATATTGGTTATGTTCTTGATTATCTAATGTATCCTGAATCAAAAGTGTAAGTAGGATATATCTTCTTAAGGCTAGGATTGATTTTTAGATATGATGCATTTATAATTGCATACACTTGGCACAACTAGTATCAATGTCAGTTTCCTAGCCTTGAATTCAATTTTTCATGTGAAATAGAATGTACTCACATTTAATTAGAATTTGTTATACACACCAGCTCTTTTGACGTAGACGTCATATCTAAATTATAGTTTCTTAAGTAACCATGGACATGGAAATAGTTACCAATAGACCCAACATTCAATTTCATCTCCTAATATATTTAATTAGGGCATGAATTTCATTAAAACAAAGTTGGATGCCATACAAAAAATATTTCATAAATTAAGCAATGATTTTATTAGCATGCAAAGAAACATAGGCAATGCTAATGAACTGAATGATAATTAGAACTCTAGGTTATAAAGGTATAATAGACCCTTCAATAGGCTTGAAGATAATACAGAGCAGTCCATCAAGCCTCCAAAAATTAATATAGTAGTGACATCCTTGTGCAATTATTACAAAATCTATAATATGTCTCATCATGGTGAACTTGACTATGTTGAATTTTGTATAGCTTTTGAGATCTTTCAAAGAGAGGTGGCGAGACAAGATTTGATACATAACACACTATAATTCCACCATGACTCTAGCTCTTCAAGTGATAGCATGATTTTTGAGACTCATGAGTTTCCTTTCCTAAGCAAAGATGACAACATACCAGAGGATAACACTAATAAGATCCATGCCTTCTAATAATATCATAAAGGTGGTTATAATATGAGGAATAGTCATCTGTTCACAATGTCTACTCCTCCAAATAATACAACTATTCCACAAAATTCAAAAGATGATAATAATCCACCTCCCCTAAAATGGAATGATCAACCTCAAAATAAGAAGAAAAAGAGTAAAGGAGAGTATAACATTGTTGAGGACATGAAGAAAATAAAGTCAAACATCACCCTTCATGAATTGGCCTAGATTAATGAATAGGAAGAAATCCTATGAAAGTCCATCATTGGGAAGGCCCCTATAGAAAATACAAAATCTCTTACAAAAAACAAAGGCTTCTGACATCATCATATATAAAAGCACGCTAGAGGTTTCACCCTTTTTGCTCACTATTAAAGTGTCTGGAAAAAATATTCATAATTTCTTAGTCAATTATGGAGCTTTAGCAATTATGATGCCTACTTCTATTTGTCAAAATATTGGCCTAATTCTAAGCCTGTCAAAGAGAATAGTCTCACAGTTAGATAAAATAGTGGTATTGGTGATTGGATAGATAACTAATGTGCATATTTAAGTATTATCTGAGCCACAAGTATAGATGACTATCACCATCCTTTTAGTAGACATAACTAAAGGGTATGGACTGTTGTTGAGTAGGGACTATTATAAGACACTCAATGGATATCTCTCAATAGATTTCCCTTACATTTGGCTACCTTGGAGAGGCCTTCCAAACTAAATCTGGATTGATCAGAAATCAAGGATGAAGTATCCTATCATAGAGTAAAAATTCAAAAATGAAGAGGTAAGTTATGAATCCCATAGTATTTGAATTTATACTTTCACCACATGAAATGAAATACAAGCACCAAAATCCCATGGCCTAGCCTAGCTATGGACTCTCCACTTTGATGGTGTCAGATCCAAATCAGGATCATGCATATGAATTGAATTGATTAATCCACAAGGGAAGAAGTTCATGCAAATGTACATATTATAGTTCCCTTGTACCAATAATAGAGTCGAATATGAATAATTGATTTTAGGATTGAACTTTGCCTTCAAAAACAATATCAAGTATTTATTGGTATATGGGGATTTTGAGATGGTAATCAATCAGGTTAAAAAAAATACTAGTGTAAGATGTCATATCTAAAGAAATATAATCATAGATAATGGGATTTGATTGAATCCTTTGAGGTTTTCAATATAGTGGTTTTTCCTAGAGAACAAAACCAAGCTATAGATTCACTAGATGATTCGACTACCAATTTGGAGCCCCTCCAATAGTCTAAGGTACATAGATTCTCCATTAAGATAGTACCTTGTCCTTCTATTCATAACAACATATAGAATTTCCAAGTCTTCGATCATGACCAATAGATCATCTGGTTTCTAACTAACTCAAGATAGTTTGAGTCCTAAATCATTGATGACAAATAAGTTAGTTATCTCTACCAAGAGGAGTCAATTGAGGAAGGTGTCATCCAACTCAAAGAAAATCATCTCCCACTTGGAATGGTTTCCTTAGAAAGAGCATTTGAAATAGATCCCAAAGATCAATAACAAAGGTAACCATATGTTAACAAGTTTGACTTCAAAAGGGATATTTTGGGGGATGAGAATAGCCCACACTACATCAACATTGGCCTTAGTTGCACTCCAAAAAAAAGGTAACAGGTGAAATATTTACTCACCCATTATAGAGATGTGATTGCATGGATGTATGAGGACTTGAAGGTTTATGACCCAAAGGTCATCACCCATACAATTCCATTGAAACTAGACCATGAACTATTTAGACAAAGATAGAGACCAATAAACCCTATCCTGGAACTACTCATTCAAAGATAAGTTGAAAATTTAAGTGCAAGGATAGTCTTCCCAATTAAGAATTCTACTTGGGTGGACAATTTAGTCCCAGTCATAAATAAAAATGGATAAATTAGATTATGTGTTGATTTTATAAACTTGAATAAAGATTCTGAGAAGGAAAACTATCAATTACCCTCTTTGGATGAGGTTATTTAGATAGTCAATGCTTCTGAAATGATGTCCTTCCTAGATGAATTTTTAGGTTATAACTAGGTGTTGGTAGAGTGAAAAGATAGAATGAAAATTGTATTTACCATGAAGTGGGGTATCTATGCATACAAGTGAATTCAATTTGGCCTAATCAATACAAGATCCACCTTTTAATGAGTAATGGATCATGCATTTCAAGGATTGATAGGTAAATTTATAATTATCTATATGGATGATATTTTCTCCCAGAATAAGAATGCTTGTGTAGTCCATCTACAATCAATATTTGAAAGATGCCAAAGGTTTGACATCTCATTGAACCCAAAAAAGAGCATATTTAGAGTTATTAAGGGCAAACTTTTGGGACATATCATTACCAAAGAAGGGATCATCATCAATTTAGATAGAATCTAGGGGATTTCAAAGATTGTGCTACCAAATAACAAGAAAAAGATCAAGTCTTTCTTTGGGAAAATAAATTTTGTAATAAAGTTCATCTTAAGATTTGCAAAAATTATGAGACACCTAAATGTAATGATCAAATAAGATGCTAAAGTGGAATGGACATTTGAGGCCCAAAAGTCTTTTTAGGACATCAAATGTTCTATATCTTAGGCCCCAGTACTGATTAGTCCAGATTTCACAAAGGACTTATACTTATTTTCATTTTCTTTAGATGATATAATTGTTGTTATCCTAATGTAAAAAAGAGATGAGACTGAGCATCCCATCGCATTAATGAGCATGAATTTGAAGGATGTAGAGCTCAGGTATTTGATGATTAATAAGCAAATATTCACTCTTGTGAAAGCAGTGAAGAAATTCCATCATTACATCCTAAGAAATAAGACTATCACTATCATGCCCGACCCTATTGTCAAGCTTACCTTGTCATAGAATGAATTAGGAGAATGTAGAGGAAAAGGGATGGAAAATTTGCAAGAATTTAATATATAAATAAAACCTATTAAAAATATTTGGGGTCAAGGAATCATCCAACTTATGACTGAGCCTTACCCATGCATTTTTATTGAAGAGGTTCATAAGGCCCAGGTGTCTAAAGGGGAATGGTATACTGACATAGTTCAATATTTGATTATAGGCACTTATCCCCCATAATGCAATCAAGTATGAAGGAGAGATTTGAGGCTCAATATAACTCACTACATGATTAAAAAATAATTTTATTATGGGAGAAATTATGAAGTCATTTACGTTAGATGTGTATCAATAGAAGAGGCTCAAGGTATTATAGAAAACCTACACCAAAAAATAAGTTGTGGGCATCCATCTGGGAACACCATATCTCATAAAATCCTAAGAATGGGCTATTACTAGCCAACAGTCTTTAAGGATGCCCATGCCCATATAAAGACATGCCATGAATACCAATATTTAATAAAAAGAGAAGTACATGCAAAAATGCCCTTGCAAGATATTATTGAGGGAAAACCATTTTCCTAGTGGGAGTTGGACTTTATTGGTGTCATTAACCCAAACTCTTCAATAGGTCATAATTTTATACTCACTACCATATATTATTACACTCAATAGACTGAGGTAGTGACCATAGATATTCCTAGCACACAATATGTGATTTGATTCTTAGAATAACACATGACAACTATATTTGACACTCCCATCTCTCTAGTTTTTGACAATGATCTAGCATTCATCTTACCTGAATTCACTGAATGGGATCATGACAATCAGATCACCATCAAGTCATGTTATAACCACTATCATCAAGGAAATAAATTAGCCAAAGAAATGAATAAGAACATTTGAGAGATGCAATTAATAAATTGGTTAGGGATAAGCCTAAGGACTAGCATAATCTACTTAGGTATGCCCTGGGGATAGATCAAACAAGATATAAATAATCCCTCAAGGCCTCACCATATCTATTGGTGTATGGAGATGACCAATATTCTCAATCATATTAAAGTTTTTGACCTATATATTCATGAAAGAATATATGGAACCAAATAACAAATCAAAATCTTGATTATTAGATATAATAGTGTTGTTTCCAAAATCAACTATACTCAGTTTTATAGATAGCCCTTATGAAACTTGTCAGTTTCATAATTGTCACTATAAGTTTATTGTTTGAGGTAGGTTTCTCTTGTTCTCAGGTGAAGTTGACTAACATCTTAGAAAATTTCACAACTTTTCTTCATCACGATTTCTTGAAAAATGTGAAACTCATGGCAATCTTGATCAAATTAGAGTATCAAATTTTGACAATTTTTTAAGGTGTTAGACTTTTTTTTTGTTTTTCCATGCAAGGGTGGTGATTTTCACTACTCTTGCACATTTTTGGTCTTTCCAGTGCAATGATGGTAAAAATCGCTGCCCTTGCAGGTTTCGTAGTTTTATGCAAGAGCGGGGATTTTCACCGTCCTTGCATATTTCTTCCTCCCTTCCTTATGCAAGAGTAGAAAAAATTGCCATCCTTGCATCTTTATTCACCTCATGCATGGGCGGTGATTTTCACCACTAATGTATGAATTTCTACCACATCATGCATAGGCAGTAAAAATAGTTGCCAATGCATGAGCTCAGTTTTCATGCATGACATTTATGACTGCATGTACTGAGTGGTTGGCATTAATTTTATGGCATTTAAATGTTTATTGATTGCTCTTTTTGATCATTTGAAGTTGTCTACTCCTCTCTACAATCATTCAATCGTGTCAATGAGTAGGATTGTGATTTCACCGACTTCAAGTGTATATTTGCATAATTTTCAATAAGTTTTGCTTTCTTCTCTCTTTATTTTTAGGTTTTCATTTTTTATTTTTATTTTTGTTTTCTTTTCCTTTTAAAGTTTGGTTTTATTTTTTTCCTTCTTTTTAAGTTTTAGTTTTCCCTTCTCCCACTCCCTCTCTGCCAGGTGTAATTTTTGCCTAAAAAATACAAAATCTGTCAGGTGAGTTTTAACCTATAAACGTGGCAAAAATTGCTGCCCTTACACAAAATCTTATCATTTTTGAAAGGGTAGCATTTTTTGCTGCCCTTATCTGAGTGCTTTACCCCATGTGTAAGGGCAGCTATTTTTTCCACCCCTGCATAAACACAACCTAAAAAAGTGGCAAAAATTGTTGCCCCTGTAAAAATGATTTTACCTTCACATGTTACAGCAATAATTTTTGCTGATCGTGCATATTTTCCTCCTCAACTTGCATCGTCAGCTATTTTTACCACTGATACACCCCCATATGCAAAGGTAGCAATTTTTGCCACCTATGTAATTTTTTTTTAGATTTATTAACTCTTAAAAATTTTGAGTTTTCATTTTTTCAAGCCCACTTTTGTTTGGCTTTTTGGCCTGCTCGTACTTTATCCCTTTCAAGCGCATCCCCATAGTCATGATCATCAACATGCAGTTTTCTCAGATTGCTAGTATTTTTTCTAATTGCATGATCATGACTTTTGTTATAGTTTCTCGTGGGTCATTTTTCATCGACATCTTTTCGACAAAAGCTCTTTCAGATGATTGAAGTTTCTCCAAAGAAGTCAAAAGTAATGAAGTACAAGTATCAAAGTGTCATTTCAACCACCTCAGTTACTTCTAATTTCAATGACATTCGAGATACAGAGATCGGTCATGTGAACATGGCTGAGTTTGTAAAAAAAATTAAATCAAGCAATCCCAACCATGAAATGAAGAAGATAATTGATAGCAATATTCATTTAGTATCATCTTTTCCTATAGTGGCTCACAACACAGAATTTATTCTTTAGTGCACTTAGTTATATAATAAGAATACCAAAGCTATGTTAGATGCTAGTGGTAATGTGGTGATTAGAATAGATCTCGAGTTCATCGATAAAGTGTTCATGTGTCATCCTGCTATTGAATTATTAAAGCTTGATTTCAGCAAAGCACAAAGAGAATATGACAAAGATTTTGAAAGAGTGAAGAAAGTAATCAACAATAAATGACTCAAGACTCTAAGGGTAGATTTGTCAAGATGGCCACAGAGCTTTCTCAAAAGTGACTTTATAGAAGAAGTCGATGACCTGATCACTCTTCTCAGCAGAGTAAGAGGTTTGCTTTCTTCTTCACAGTTTCATGAATGGATGTATCCCTTCATTAAGATAATTCTCTAAGGTAAATAAGTCATCTTCTAGGGAGAGTAAATCAACAATACTCTATATGAGCAATTAATGAAGATATCCACTACCTCCAAATTCTACATGACTTCCTACTTGGTGTATATTGTAGCTTCAATGAGAACCTTTCCAAGTTTAACATCAAAATGAGATATGAGAGTAACTCCAGTGTATCAATATTACTCTCAGTTGACGTTGAAGGGTTCTATTCATCATTATAGGAGAGTGAATGATGATTTATTTGCAATATTTTTATGTCTCTTTGATCCTCAATTAGAACAAAGAAGAATGTTTGATGAGGCCTGGACAGTTGTAAATGATTTTGGATGTATGTTCTTATAATTTCCTTCTTTTTCATACCTACAAGTTGGCTTTTTCCAAGGTCATCCTTATATACTTCTGAGATTTCCTTTGGGCAAATTGGTCTTGATGGAGCTATGTAGGCAAATAATTGTCATACATAATAAATAGATAGAACTCAAGAAACTTGGTTTCAGATTTTCAATTAAAATTGGCAGATTTTTAGTGTTAACCACTAAAAAAGTTAGAGTTATGAAAACTGAAATACAACTCGTAACCATGAAACATTTCAAAATAAGACTAAATTTTGATTACAAGGGTGTAAAGGATATAATCAAGAGGAAAACATAGTTTCATGAGCCTATGATTGAAGATGTTTGGATAGATCTAAGGACTGTAGAAGATGTCAAAAAAATAGACTATAATAGATTATCTCTTGAATAGAATGAATATCTGGGACTTACTGATATCCCTAAGAATCTAGTGGATGATAAATATTTTATCAATAATAGATACCATACTGAATAGGTCACCAATGCCCCTCTTCCCCCAATCTAATGGTCACAAAAAGAGTTGAATATTTTAAGAAAAAGATTTGAACCAATATTAGCAAACACTAATGATTGGTTAGCGGATAAGGGAATCACTTTGAAAGAGTTCATCATAGGATCAGAAGCTAAATTTCAAGAGAAAATAAGAAGAGGAAAAAATAGAATGAATAAAAAAAGTGATGTTCCTTCTTCTAGGCCACATAAGCCTAAAATCATATTTGTGATGAAAAAGTTAAAAGTTATAGAAAAAGAGTCAGAAATAACAGATATGGAAGTTGAGAAGTAAAGTGCTGAAGAACTAGTAAGAGAATAGATGGAGACTGATGATAGACCCATAGATCAATGAGAGAAGAAAACTTTTCCTCCTCAAGAGAATGTGCAGCAAGAAATAGAAATTTTTTCTTCCTTGTTGGGCACACCTATTATAACTCCACCTATTTCTCCAATTAGTGTTCCTTCTTCTGAATCACCCTCTCATTCCAAAATAAATTTTGACAACTCTCAAGGTGCTTTTGAATATATTCTTCATTCCTCAGGATCAATTCTTAATTTTTTATCCCCATCTTTTGATATCTAAGATAGTTCTGCTCTCTATCACTCAACAAAAAGTGTAATTTTTATTAATACTCCACCTATTGTTTTCACTACTGATGCAAGTGCAACTCCAATAATGCCAACAATAGAGATTGATACTAATGTAAGTACTTATATGATCTCACCTTGGTTGTCAGATTATACACCCAAACTGAAAAAACAAGCCATCTCTCTACATGATTTTGATTTTAATAAAATGGTGTTAGTAAAAGTCAAGGCTCCCAAGAAGCGAAAGATTCTTTCAAAGATGATTGAGGATAAGGGACACAAATTTTTTAAAGTTACAAAACCTCCACAGGGTGCAACTATTGAAAATTTTGATGTAAGTGACTACTCTATTTTTAGAGTTGAGTTAGGTAAGGTAACTCATGAAAGTGCTAAGAGTGATATGCAGTCAGCTATGGACATCTTAATTCAAAAGTTTGACAGAGAGAAAGAGATGAAAGATCATTATAAATCAGTGGTGGAATAGTTGACTACAGTGGTAAGAAAGATCACTTTCACTCCAGAAACAATAACTCTAGAAGCTATTTTTATAAAAGACCCCATGATTTAGAAAGTAGAAAAGACCTATCTTAAGGGAAAAGTACTTGAAGATTGTTTGGACAAGATGCATACAAAAAGAATTTTCTTGCTCATAGAGTTATTTGAGATGACAGATAAAATGATAAAAATAAGAGTAGAACTAGATGATCTTATTAATATTATTTCTCAAAATATTGAAATCATAAAAAAGTATCTTGATAAATGGATAAATATGAATAAGTTAAATATGAGCACTCTAATATCAATTGACACCATTGCTGATAGAGACTCTTAGAATGAAACTAAAGAAGCATTGATATATAGGATTCAAGTGCTTAAAGAATTGATCAGCAACCTCAAATCATCAAAGGACCTTAGTGAACAAAGTGACATCAATCTTTTACATAAATTGAAGGAGCTACCTTGCAAGCTCACATCATAAGACAACTAACTCCTTTTAGCAGAAGAAATGATTCAAGAATTCGAAAGTATGTTTTGAAAAGAATTTAAAGATAAGGCATTTTCAGTAGCCTCTATGGACAATATTATAGATAATTAGTTAACTTTGGATAATCTAAAAACTAGGTTAACTAGTCATGCAAAATTAGTCACAGTAGTGAGAGATGTTATAATCAGGGCTAAGGTGATTTTTAAGAATACTGTTACTCCAGACAATATCAAGATACAAGTAGCTATCACTATGTATGATGCTCACATGAATAAAAATGGAGATACAAATTGAAATTGTCCTTGGTTTAATTTTCATTTTTTAAATGCACTTTTGTAACCACTTTGGACATTTTCACATGTACTTTTGTCATGTATAATTTCATGTAAAAAATGGAAAGTCTAAAGTCAATAAGGACTCCTATCTTTGACTAGGTCAAAGTAATTAAGTCTTTTCTATTTATTCAAGGCCTTTCCTTATAAATAAAGAGAGCCTCTTTTGTAATAATTTTTTTTTTAGTAATTGAAAGTAAAACTCTACCTAAATTGAGATATTTTTTGAGACTTTGAGCTCAGATTGTAAATCATATTTTTTTAAATGAATGAGAAAGCAAGTGACTTTTCAAACTTTGTATTGAAATAACTTGTGTTGTTTAGAAAATAGTTCTTATGTCCTTTTCCTAATACAATCTTATCTATTTGATTAAATAAGCAGAGTGAGTGAAGATAATCTGGAAGATGTTTTGAAGTTAATTATGGAGACTTTGTGCTACTATAATTGTCTTTAGTTTGTATTTTTGTGTTTTAGTATAAAAGATACTGGAAGGGCTTTAAACTACTTTTATTCTTTGTGATCATATACTCTATTATAGTTTTTAGTGGAGACTTTGGGTTGCACTTTATTCTACTATTATATAAGTTATAAATCAGCAAAAGAAGCAATGATAGGCCTTGTACTCTCGTAGGTTTCTTATGGTTTCAGTTAATATCAAAGAAGTTTTTCTTTACTTTGTAAACATTATTTCTAAAAAAAGAGAAATAAATGATATGATTTCACCCCTGAGTTAATTTTTAGTTTATATTAGTTTGTAATAGTTTATAGGGAACCTCCCTTTGCTGAGAGGAGAGATTTATCTCATTACACTATGGTTGACATACCCATTTTGCCTTCAGTTAGTTGATGACAAAATATTCACCCAATAGTTTTCGACAACTCCACTG
The DNA here is from genome assembly GCA_037957365.1 of Torreya grandis. Lineage (NCBI taxonomy): Eukaryota > Viridiplantae > Streptophyta > Pinopsida > Cupressales > Taxaceae > Torreya > Torreya grandis. Next base: position 7,835,523 of record JARHVA010000086.1, on the reverse strand, counting down.
GGGAATCGAATGCACACTTTGAAGCCTCAAGCTTCAAATTAAAGTATTTACAGTTCTTTTTTATTATACACTCTAGCAGATCCATGATATACATGAAGCCAAAGAGCTCAAAGTATTGTTGATCCTGTATATGAGTTGGTGCAACAAAATAATTTTCATCTTTTTTTCCCACAATCTCACCTTCACGAACCAAGAGTTTTCCTCCTACTAATGTCAAGTCTCCAATACCAGGTGAAGCTTTTAGCTCTAGTGCTAGTAGAGTTTTATCTATACACACCCCACAGAGGTTTGTTATCCCTCTTTTTAATCATCACATCATGGAAACCTAAGGTCCTTGGGGTAACACCTTTGGCCCTCTCAATTTAACCCCACCTTTACATGAACTACCTCATAGTTTTAAATTTTTTTTTCTCAAGTTCTATGGTGATGGAAAGGTTCATTTTGATGAGCATATTGCATCTTTATGCATAACATGTGGTGTGATAGGCATTGAATATGAATATATAATGGTAAGATTGTTGGTAAAAACATTGCAAAGTGCTATCGTAAATTGATTTTATCACCTTCAAGCTCAGACTATAACTAATTGAAACACTCTCAAGGCTAAGTTTAAGGCTAGATTCAAATCTGTAGAGGATGCTCATGCCTTGTTGGCTCAACTTACACAAATGAATAAGGAGCCTCATGAGCCTATGTGAGACTTCATTTATAATTTAATAAGCTGAGGAATAAAATTTTATAATTACTCAGCTAACACTAAAAAATCTTAAATGCTTCTTCATCAATTCTTAACTTCTTGAAGTCAATTTTTTGTTGAGGCGGGTTGGCCCTATAGATCTTTTTATAGCTCAAATTTTGGCTACTGAGATTGAAGATGATCTTATTCTAGTAGGTAAGATAAGAAAAGATTCTAATAAAAATAATTTTTTTATTTGTTGAAGGTTCTTCTACGAGCACTATTGATCATATAGTGCAAAAGTTAACAAATAAATTGTTAGCTTTAAAAAGACAAATGGCCCAAGGTATGTCTACTCCTTTTTGTTGAGATATACCAAGGAGGAAATTTTCCAACCATTCATATCAAGGCAACGCTATCAAAAATCAAGGGAAATCCAATCATCTTCCTTCGACACAGGGGAAGCTTATCATTGAAGCAGCACAGTCAACTCAATAGTTGGTTATCATGTAGCCAAACATGATCTCTCTTTCTAATCTAAAGAAGATCAAGAAGATGATGCTAATATCTTTGCATAAGGAGAAGAAGAATTAGCTGGTGACTCTAACATTAATTTTCTAAATTACCAAGATGAAGCTAGAAAAAAGGGAGAAGTGTTTGATGGATCATATACTATTTTTACTAGATCTCAAAACTAGTCAACTCAACAAGTTGATAAGGGAAAAGTAAGAGAAGAACCTTAGATATTAATGTCAATTACTAAATGGAGGACTTCACTATATTTTCAATCAAAAGACTCGGTGACCAATAAGAAAGTAAGTACCTTAAACAATCCTCTACTTTTTACTTTGATTCCTCAGACTAGTACCACATCAAATAAAACCTAGAATGATAGATTTTCTTCCTCTGTTTCTAGTTCATTTCAGTTATTTGATATAATTGATTATGTTAGGAAGACTAAGATCCAAATGTCTGAGATTGAGTACTTACAAGCTAATCTTGAACAGTTTGATAAATTGGCTGAATACATCAAAAATAAAACTGTCCCTACAGGACAAAATTTTCTTAAAGTGACTCATGATCCCCTAAAGAACAAATCCATCTAAAATAATCTTGTTGTTACTCCTCTTGTTGCCCCCAAAAAAATAGAACCTTTCTATGTTTCTCTATTGATAAACGGTCATAAGTTGAGTAACTGTATAATAGACTGTAGAGCCTTTGATAATGTTATATAAGTCTGTCAAGGTAGTGGATTATCTCAAAATTACCTTAACTAAGACTTTTGAGAAATATTTTATCCATGAAAAATAAGTGCCACTTTTATGTCAAATTAAAGATGCTCAATTTACATTTACAGTTTTTTCAGATAAGAAAATTAAAATAACAGTCTTAGTGGCTGATATTTCAGCATCTTATAACATTCTACTCAGACGTAATTTTTGTAAAGACATAGGTGGAGAGTTGAATATAGATCTATCTGAAGCAAGGATACCTATTAAAGGTGTCATGCAAAATCTGCTTCCTGAGAAAGAGTCAAAATATATTATCATCCAAATATTAGACCTTGAAGCTCAAATTTTATTTGAATCATCAAGAATAGGTAATTATTTTTTAACCACTGAAAATATGTTTAGCCCATCAGATGAAAGTTTATTAAGTGACAATTCAAAAAATTTAGATAGAAAATCAAAAAAATTGTTAAAGCAAAGTTTAGGTAAGAAATAATCTTCCCTCCCCAATGAAATTTTTTTTTAAGATCAAATTCTAATGATAGTTAGATTCTAGAATTTGATGGTAGCTGCTCTTCTACCGGTTCTAGAGTTGGGATTGTTTTGATGTCCCCTTAAGGAAATTTATTTATTTATTTATATAAGTCATAGTTCAATAATATCAATAACACCGTCGAGTATGAATCTTTGTTGCTTGGATTGAAAGCTGCTCATGCTAGAGGTGTTAAAATTTTTCATGCTCGAGGAGATGCTAAATTGGTAGTTTGTCAGGTAAAGAATCTATATCAAATCAAAAATGAAAATTATGACATTATTGTAATCTTGTATTAGATTTCATTAAAATTTTTGATGCTTTTAATATTTTTGCAATGCCAAGAGAGTTTAATGATCGTGCAGATTCATTGGCTGCCTCCATAACCCTCATAGTTCGTCATAAAGATTTTAAAAGAAATAAGTACACTAATGAGCTAGTCTTTCGATTAAGTGTACTTGATAATGCCAACCATTGGCAGGTGTTTAATAGTGATAATCAAATCATCACTTTTTTAGAAAATATGGATGGATTTGAGAAACTTTATTGTGAAGGTAGTGAATCTCCACCATGAGAATCAGTTCTTGAAATAGATTCAAAAACTGGTGAAGAGATTATTCAACTCAAATAGAATAAAATTTTAAAAGGTTTAGTTTCTCTTGAGAAGTTATTTGATAAGCATGACAGGTATATTAATCAATGACAAATGGATTCAAGTTCTTCCAATGAATTTGATCAAATAAATTTGAGTAGGGAAGAAAATCCCAAAATGGTCAACATTAGAAATTGTTGCACTTCTAATGAAAAGCTCAAATTCATTACTCTTCTTCATCGTTACATTGATATTTTGATATATTCTTATAATGATTTGAGATCTCTCAGGCCTAAATAAATTTAGCATGATTTTTTTTTTAAAGTTGTGTCATTGCCTCACAAGTAGAAACAAAGGCAATACAACCCCAAAATATTAGGTACTATCTTTTCTGAGATCCATAAGATATTAAATGTAAGGATAGTTTTTCTAATTCATCATTCCACTTAGGTCATGAACATAGTTCCTATAGGGAAAAAGAATGGAGAAATTCATATCTATATTGATTTCAGAAACTTAAATCAATCTTCTCTAAAGAATAACTACCCCCCTATCCATCATGGATCAAGTATTGCAAACAGTGACTGGCTCAAAAATGTTGTCAATGTTAGATGGTTTTCTTGGGTATAATCAAGTAGAACTCAACAAAGCAGATTAATATAAAACCACTTTGACGATACCTTGGGGCACATTCACATATCATAGAATGCCTTTTGGTCTAATCAATGCTAGTGCCACCTTCTAGAGAGCAATAGATCTTGCCTTCAGAGATGAAATAGAGAAGTTTATTATGGTATATCTTGATGACTTGACCATTTTTTTCAAACATCATCCTGATCATGTGCATCATTTACAACAAGTGCTAAAATGCTGTTGGTAAAATGGTATTTCTCTCAATCTCAAGAAGTCAATTTTTGGGGTTACAGAAGGTAAAATTTTTGATCACACTGTATCTTGAGAAGGCATAAAAATTGACTTAGAAAGAGTCAAATCTATCTAAAATCTTATTCTTTCTGCTAGTAAGACTGCAGTTCATTCTTTCTTTGGAAAGGTGAATTTTCTACGAAAGTTTATTTATGAATTCACAGAGAAAACTCACCACATTATTGACATGATGAAGGGTAAGGCCACTTTTCATTAGACTACGGAAGATAAAGTGACATTTGAAGATATCAAGAAAGCTATCACCCATGCCCTGATCTTAGTTTATCTATATTATACCAAAGATGTCATAGTATACATCTATGCTTTTGAACATACACTTTCAGCCATTTTAGTTTAGCAAAAAAAAGGTGTGAAATATCTCATATCATTTATGAGTTATTATCTCAAAGCTCATGAATTTAAATATTCAAACATGGAGAAGCATGCTTATGCTATGGTTAAGATGATAAAATATTTTTATTTCTATATCATGAATTCACATATTATTGTTTTAGTGCTTGATACAATAGTAAAGTCTATTTTGACTCAACAAGAGTTTGATACTAAAAGGGGCAATTAGATTGCTAAAATTCAACAATTTGATCTTGATATCAAACTTACTAAGCTTATGCAGGGAAGACATCTCTACCAATTAATTATTGATAACATACCAAAAGAAATAGAACATGAAGAAATAAAAGTTGAAGACATGCATACGATTCTTTTTGTCACTACTATTAATGAGTGGTATTCTAATATCACTCATTTTATTACTTATGGTGAGTGTCCTACCCATCTATCTTAAAAAAAAAAGAAATGTTAAGTTGAAAGCTGTTAATTATGTCTTGTAGAATAATGATTTGTATAAAAGAAGCCTTGATGGGGTATTTCTTCGTTGCATAGATAAAGCACAACAAAGTAAACTTTTGGAGTCCTTCCATAATTTGTTTTGTGAAGGACATTTTTATGCACCTGTGATAACTCACAAGATTCTACGAGTCAGATACTATTGGCCTACACTATTTCAAGATGTGTATAATTAGGTACGTAGGTGTGAGTTGTGTCAACAATTAATTAGGAAACTCAAGTTGGCCACATTATCTCTCAAGCTGGTGGTGATTGAAAAACCTTTTCAATAATAAGGTATTGATTTCATTGGCAATGTGAACCTATCCTCAAGTGCTGAACACAACTACGTTTTCACCACAATAGACTATTTTACCAAGTGGGTGGAAGCCATTCCAGTTAAGCATGCTACTTCAAAAGTAGTATATAATTTCTTTAAGAAATATGTTATTTTTTGATTTGGAGTTCCAAATAATATTATAAAAAATAATGTCACTTATTTCTCTTCTCATGAGATTAATTACTTTTGCTACAATCACAAGATTATTCTTTCCCACTCAAACTACTATCCACAAAGAAATGGTCAGACAGAATCAAGTAACAAAAATTTTGTTACTATTATCAGAAAATTGGTAGATGATAATCAGAGAACTTAGCATAAAGCATTGTTTGATGCTTTATGAGCAGACAAGATTATGCCCAATAGGGTAATAGGTATGTCACCATTTCAACATTTATATGGTTTGAATGTAGAGATACTAATCACCCTAGAACTACCAGCACTGAAATTGGCAAAGATAGTTGAAGATAAAACTTTCAAAAATTCTATTGATAAGAAGATCATGTGCTTAACTGAACTAGAAGAGCAACAAACTATGGTAGTATACCGTATTGCTACCATCAAAATTAGGTAAAGAAACTCTTCAACAAGGGAGCAAAGATTCATGATTTTTAGATTGGAGATCAAGTTTTGTTGTGGGACAAGAGGTGAGAACTAAAAGGAATGCATGAAAAATTTGATTCTTTATGGAGATGTCCATTCACCATTCATCAATTCTATGGTGAAAATAGTTTCTTGCTAGAATATCAAGATGAAATACCATTCTCACTGCCTCACAGTGGGCAACATCTGAAGCACTTCAATCCTTGAAGTATTAGATAAGTTTATTTATATATTTGTATAGTTTTATATTTTTATTTGTCTTTTTGTTTAGTTTTTATATCTTTTTCTTTTTGATAGCTTGATTTCATGGCCCAATGGCATGGATAAAGACACTTAGAGACTAGATTCTACTCTCTTTGATCGTTTCAAAGTTCAATCAATGGAAGTTCCCCTATTGGAGCCAACTGTTGTTTCCAAAATTAGCTATGCTTATTTTTATGGATAACCCTTACAAAATTTATCAATTTCATAATATTCACTCTAAGTTTGTTGTTCAAAGTAGATTTTTCTTATTCTCAGGTGAAGTTGACTAATATCTTGGAAAAGTTCACAACTTTTTCTTGTCATAATTTTTCAAAAAATGTAAAATTCGTGGCAATCTTGATCTAATCAGAATATCAAATTTTGACAGTTTTTCAAGGTATTAGATTTTTTTTTCATGCAAGGGGTGGTGATTTTTTCCGCTCTTGCACATTTTTGATCTTTCTAGTGTAATGGTGGCAAAAATTACTGCCCTTGAAGGTTTCATCACCCTTACATATTTCTTCCTCTCTTCCTCATGCAAAATCAATGAAAATTGCCACTCTTGCATCTTTCTTCACATCATGCATGGGTGGAGATTTTTGCCACTAATACATGAATTTCCACTACATCATGCATAGGCAGTGAAAATCACTGCCAATACATGACCTTAATTTTCATGCACAGTATTTATGATCGTGCACATCGATTGGTTGGCATTAGTTTTATAGCATTTAAATGTTTATTGATTGCTCTTTTTGATCATTTGAAGTTGTTTTCTCCTCCTCCCTGCAATCATTCAACCACACCAATGAGTAAGATTGAAATTTCATCAACTTTAAGAGTAGGTTTTCATAATTGCCAGGTAGGTTTTGCTTTCTTCTCTCTTTGTTTCTAGGTTTACATTTTTTATTTTTATTTTTGTTTTCTTTTCCTTTTAAAATTTAGTTTTCTATATTTTCTTCTTTTTGGGTTTTACTTTTCCCTTCTCCCCCTCCCTCTCTTCCTCGAAGAGGCATACTAGACAAAAGCCTAAAAAATTCAAAACCTGTCAGATGAGTTTTAACCTGTAAAGGTAGAAAAAATCACCACCCTTACAAAAAACCTTATAATTTATAAAATGGCGATAATTTTTTCCACCCTTACTTGAGTGCTTTACCCCATGTGCAAGGGCATCTATTTTTGCTGCCCCTGCATAAACACAACCTGCAAAAGTAGCAAAAATTACTGCCCCTTCATAAATGATTTTACCTTCATATGCTACAATGGTAATTTTTGCCGACCATGCATGTTTTCCTACTCAACCTACATCATCAACTATTTTTGCCACTGATACACCCCTATATGTAAGGGCGTTAATTTTTACCACCTATGCAAATTTTTTTTAGATTTCCTAACTCTTGAAAATTTAAAGTTTTCACTTTTTTGAGCCTACTTTCCTATAGTTTTTCAACCTACTTGCACTTTATCCTTTTCAAGCACATGCCCATGGTCATGATCATCAACATATAGTTTTCCTAGATTTCTAATATTTCTCTTGATTGCATGATCATGACTTTTGTTGTAGTTTGTCTTGTGGGTCCTTCTTCATCGACATTGTTTCGACAAATTTTTTTCTAGATGATTGAGATTTTTCTAAAAAAGTCTAAGACAATGAAGTACAAGTATCAAGGTGTTTTTCCAACCACCTCAATTACTTCTAATGTCGATGAAATTTGAGATACAAAGATCAGTCATGTGGACATAGCCAAGTTCATAGAAAGAACTAAATCAAGTAATCTCAGTCATGAAATGAAGAAGATAATTGATATCAATATTCATTTGGTATCTTCTTTTTTTGTAGTGGCTCATAACACAAAATTTATTCTTCAGTGCACTCAGTTCTATAATAAGGATACCAGGGTTGTGTTAGACACTAGTAGTAATGTGGTGATTAAACTGGATCTTGAGTTCATCGATAAAGTGTTCATGTGTCCTTCTGCGACTGAAGTATTAAATCTTGATTTCGTCGAAGCACAAAGAGAATATGACAAATATCCTAAAAGAGTGAAGAAAGTAATCAATAATAAATGACTCAAGACTCCAAGGGTAAATTTGTTAAGATGGCCACAAAGCTTTTCTAGAAGTGAATTTATAGAAGAAGTTGGTGACCTGATCACTCTTCTCAGTAGGGTAAGATATTTGCCTTCTTCTTCACAATTTCATGAATGGATGTATCCCTTCATTAAGATAATTCTCTAAGGCAAATAAGTCATCTTTTGGAGAAAACAAATCAGCAATACTCTATATGAGCAATTGACAAAGGTATCCACTACCTCTAAATTCTACATGACTTCCTACTTGGTGTATATTGTAGCTTCAATGAGAACCTTTCCAGGTTTAACATCAGAAGGAGATAGGAGAATAACCCCAATGTATCAATATTACTCTCAGTTGACATTAAAGGGTTTTATTCATCATTTCAAAAGAGTGAATGATGCTTTTTTGTAGTATTTTTATGTCTCTTTGATCCTCAATTAGAACAAAGAAGAATGTCTGATGAGGCCTGGATAGTTGTGAATGATTTTGCATGTATGTTCTTATAATTTCTTTCTTTTTCATACCTATGAGTTGGCTTTTTCCAAGGTAATCCTTATATGCTTTCGAGATTTCTTTCAGATAAATTAGTCTTGATGGAGCTATGTAGGTAAATAATTATCGTACATAATAAACAGATAGAACTCAAGAAACTCAGCTTTAGATTTTCAATTGAAATTGGTAAGTTTTCAGTGTCAACCACTAGAAAAGTTAGAGTTATAGAAACTAAAACGCAACTCGTAACCATGAAGAATTTCAAAATAAGATCAAATTTTGATTACAGGAGCGTAAAAGATATAATTAGAAGGAAAACTTAGTTTCATGAGCCTATGATTGAAGATGTTTAGGTAGATCTGAATATTGCAGAAGATGTCATAAAAATAGACTATAGTAGATTATCTCTTGAGTAGATAGAATATCTGGGACTTTTTGATTCTTTGAGAATCTAGTGGATGATAAAGATTTGATCAATAATAAATACCATACTAAACAAGTCATCAATGCCTCTCTTCCCCCAATCCAATGGTCATAAAAAGAGTTGACTTCCTTAAGGAAAATATTTGAACCAATATTGATAAACACCAATGATTGGTTAGCGGATAAGGGAATCACTTTGAAAGAGTTCATCACAAGATTAAAAGCTGAGTTTCAAGAGAAAATAAGAAAAAGAGCATAAAATAGAATGAATAATGAAAGTGATGTTCCTTTTTCTTCTAGGCCACATAAGCCTAAAATCATATTTGTGATGAAGAAGTCAAAATTTATAATAAAAGAGCTAGAAACAGTAGATATGGAAGTTGAGAAACAAAGCACTAAAGAACTAGTAAGAGAACATATGGAGATTGATGATAGGCCCACATATCAATAAGAGAAGGAAATTTTGCCTCCTCAAGAGAATGTGCAACAAGAAACAAGAATTTTTTCTTCCCTACTGGGCATGCCTGTTGCAACTCCTTCACCTATTTCTCCAATTAGTGTTTCCTTTTTTGAATCACCCTCTCCTTCCAAAATAATTTTTGACAACCCTCAAGGCACTTTTGAAGATATTATTCATTCCTTAAGATCAATTCCCAGTTTGTCATCCCCATCTTTTGATATCCAAGATAGTTCTACTCTCGATCACTCAGCAGAAGGTGTAATTTTTATTGATATTCCACCTATTATTTCCATTAGCGATGCAAGTGAAACTCTAGTAATACCAATAATAGAGATTGATACTGATGTAAGTACTTCTGTGATCTCACCTTGGTTGTTAGCTTATACACCCAAAAGGAAAAAATAAGCCATCTCTCTAGATGATTTTTGATTTCAATAAAATAGTGTTTGTAAAAGTCAAGGCTCCCAAGAAGCCAAAGATTCTTTCAAAGATGATTGGGGATAAGGGAAATTTTTTTGAAAGTTACAAGACCTCCACATGATGCAACTATTGAATATTTTGATGTAAGTGACTACTCTATTTATAGAGTTGAGTTAGGTAAGGTAACTCATGAAAGTTCTAAGAGTGATATGCAATTAGCTATAGACATCTTGATTCATAAGTTTGACAGAGAGAAAGAGACGAAGGATCATTATAAAGCAATGGTGGAACAGTTGACTACAGTGGTAAGAAGGATCACTTTCACTCCAAAAATAGTAAATATAGAAGCCATTTCCATAGTAAACCTCATGATTCAAAAAGTGGAAAAGACCTATCTTAAGGGAAAATTACTTGAAGAGTACTTCGACAAGATGCATACACAAATAATTTCCTTACTCACAGAGTTATCTTAGAAGATAGATAAAATGAGAATAAGAGCAAAACTAGATGATCTTATTAATGTTATTTCTCAGGATATTGAAAGCATAAGAAAGTATCTTGATAAATATATAGATATGAAGAAGTTGAAAATGAGCACTCTAATATCAATTGGCGTCATTGTTGATAGAGACTCTTACACTAAAACTAAAGAAGCATTGATATATAGGAGTTGGGTGCTTAAATAATTGATCAACGACCTCGAATCATCAAAGGGCCTCAGTGAACAAAGTGATATAAGTCTTTTGCATAAATTGGAGGAGTTGCCTTGCAAGCTTACATCACAAGACAACCAATTCCTTGTAGCAGAAGAAATGATTTGGGAATTTAAAGGCATATTCTTGAAGGAATTTGAAGATAAAGCATTTTTAGTAGCCTCTATGGAGAATATTCTAGATAATCAGTTAACTCTAGATAATCTAAAAAGTAGGTTAATTAGTCATGCAAAATTGGTCATAGTAGTGAGAGATGCTATATTTAAGACTGAGATGATTTTCAAGAACACTGTTACTCCAGATAGTATTGGGATACAAGCAGCTATCACCATGCATGATGCTCATATGAAAAAAAATAGAGATATAAATTGAAACTATCCTTGATTTAATTTTTATTTTTTAAATGCACTTATGTAAGCGCTTTAGATATTTTCACATGTAATTTTGTCATGTGTAATTTCATGTAAAAATATGGAAAGTCCAAAGTCAACAAAGACTCCTATCTTTGACTAGGTCAAAGTAATTAAGTCTTTTCTATTTCCTCAAGGCCTCTCCCTATAAATAAAGAGAGCCTCTTTTATAATAAGGATCTTTTAGTAATTGGAAGCAAACCTTTTCCTAATTTGAGATGCTTTTTGACACTTTGAGATCAGATTGTAAATCATATTTTCTTAAATCAATGAGAAAACAAGTGACTTTTCAAACTTTGCATTGGAATGACTTGTTCTTGTGTCCTTTTCCTAATACAATTTATCTATTTGATTAAATAAGCAGAGTGAGTGAAGATAATTTGGAAGATGTTCTAAAGTTAATTATAGAGACTTTGTGCTACTATAATTGTCTTTAGTTTGTATTTTTGTGTTTTAGTATAAAGGATACTGGAAAGGCTTTGAACTAATTTTATCACTTGTGATCATATACTTTGTTGTAGTTTTCAGTGGAGACTTTGGGCTGCACTTCATTCTACTGTTATATAAGTTATAAATCAGTAAAAGAAGCAATGATAGGCCTTGTACTCTCATGGGTTTCTTGTAGTTTTAGTTAATATCAAGGAAGTTTTCCTTTACTTTGTAAACATCATTTAAAAAAAAGAAGAAGTGGATGATATGATTTCACCCCTGAGTTAATTTTTAGTTTATATTAGTTTGTAATAGTTTATAGGGAACCTCCCCTTGCTGAGAGGAGAGATTTATCTCATTACATTGTGGCTGATATACCCATTTTGCCTTCAGTTAGTTGATGAAAAAATATTCATCCAACAAATAGAAATGGAAGACTCAAGGACTAAGGCCCTATACAATTTTAACAAACATCAAGATGTACTCAAAATATGGAAAAATTTAAAGCATTTTGGATCTCCGATCTAGTGATTATGTGGGATAAATTCCATGAAAAGAAAGGGTAGCATGATAAATTCACCCCACTCTAGAATAGACCATACAAGATTTTATATATATTAGGAAATAATGTATCTCATTTAAGCGACGTTCAAGGTGATTAACTTACATATCTAGTCAATGGGTAGTTTTTGAAACATCACTTCATGGCTGTATCATCTGAGGTTACCTCCGAATGATGACGAAGGCATGGTAGAGGTAGTAGTTTAATTTTACTTCTTTCTAGTTTAATTTTCCTACTTTTTAGTTTATTTTTCCTAATTTCTAGTTTAACTTACCTACTTTCTAATTTAGTTTTCCTACTTTTTAGTTTAGTTTTCCTACTTTCTAGTTTTAGTTTTATACTTTCTAGTTTAGTTTTCATATTTTCTAGTTTAGGTTTCCTTCTTTCAGATTTAGCTTCCCTACTTTCTACTTTAGTTTTCCTACTTTCTAGTTTAGTTTTCCTTATTTCTAGTTTCGGTTTCATGTTTTTGGGTTCAATTTCCTTAATTTCTAGTTTATCTCCCCTTATTTCTAGTTTAGTTTTCCTACTTTCTAGTTTAGACATTTTATTGTTTCTTGTGATGATCTAATTTTTTAATCCTGATGTACCAAACTAACATCCTACTTATTTGGATTCCATTCATGTTTAAATTGATATATGATAAAGGGAAAGGTCAAAGGGACTCACAATTTGGGGTTTGTTCACAAACTTGTTACACTTTTATGTTTGAGGTCTTCAAGATTTAGGTATGTAATGATAGTCATTTAGGGTTGTGTTATAATTGAATATTTCTATTAGGTGTGTGAAATTTGCTCTCAAATATTCTACATAAATTTATAAAGTTTTCTCACTCCATTGGACCAAGCAAACTTTTCATACTAATACTTTTTTGGAGGTGATAATCACTAGAATGGATCTAGATGTAGGGATGTTCTGGTAAATAATTTGTTTTATAACTACACTAGCTCATAGTTGTTTTATCTCTCCTTCTTTCATTCATATAAAAAAATAAAAAGAAAAGAACTAATGTGTTAAAAAAAGAGCAATCAATAAAACCTAAATAAAATCAAAAGGGGATCAAAGGCTCACATGATGAAATAAGGTCAATGTGCCATGCATCATGATCAAATAAATGAAGGTAGAGGATAGAATGAACCCAAAGGTATCTCTATTGGGCCTATGAATGATGAGATGGAAATAGAGTGATGACTAATATCCTCTAATTTAATGAACTTCAAAAGAACCAGACGAAAACCTATAGCTACTCCAAGTCTTTATAAAGATCCTCACAATAAGGGTTAAATAACATCACTTTAATACACACAGATCCATGGATGCAAAGGAAAGTATGTTGTATGATGTAGTTGGGAGTCTCTTTCATATCTTTGATTCAAATATTTTTATATGGTATGGTTCATGTCTAATTTAAAATTGCTAACCACAGTTATGAGTTCTTGAATACTCGTAAGTATTCCATTATAAGTCACCATTTGTTGCACCCAACATCCTCCTATTCTTTAAAAAGAATGGGGACCCAATTTTATTTTGATTTGGCTCATATTTTTAAATTTCCTTCTTTGTTTTATGGAATTTTTATGGATTTCTCCTTAATATTAACACATGGAAGTACAAATAATGATGTTTTACATTTTAGACTAACTTATTAATTTCTTTTGAGAGTTTTGTACTTATACAAGTTTTAGAATTCATGCACACTTTAAAGGACTTGGCACTTTAAAAATTCTTAAGTTCAAAATTTTTTCATCGAAACTTTTATTCAAGACTTATTCATCAAACAATTTATTCAGAATAATCTTTTTAAAAAATTTGTTCGTCAGAGATTTTGTTCAAAATAGTCTTCATCAGACATTTTATTTGGAACCTATTTTTGGAAACTTTGTTCATCAGACATTCTGTTTAGAATTTCTTTTAAGAAACCTTGCACTTCAGATAATTTGTTCAGAATGCTCTTCATCAACATTTTTGTGTTTGAGGTTTTATTTAAGATTTTGTTCATAAATCCTTTGTCGACATTTTTATTCAAAGATTTTGTTCAAATATTGTTTTGAAAGATTTAGTCTTTAGACATTTTTTTGGGTTTGTTTTTAGAGCCTTCAATTAATGATATTTATTGGGTCCATCCCAACACAAATCCAATTCCTAACTACCAAAATCCTAATAGACTTATCCAACAAAGAAGAACTACTTCAGGACACTTGTAAAAAAAATGAAAAGACATGTCTTCCCCACCAAATAATCTAACAAGGTTTAAATTGTGCAAGTAAAGTAAGTTTAGGAATGTTGGGCATTAAAAGTGCATGAATTAGAATTTAATGCAAAATATATATTAATGAATTGAGGTTATTGATGTGTTTATTGATCACAAACAAATTTTGAGCTCAATTTTTTAATCTACAAACAAATCCCTAGCCACATGTGCATCAAATATAAAGAAACAACCAATAGAAAGGAGTTGTCAAAGTCTAGGAAACTAAATTTGATTAAACTAATCAAACTTCAATGGCTTCATCATCCTGAGTGTTCAAAGGAGTGATTCCACCATCCTAATTTTCCATTTAGGATTTTACAAAAATATACAGACACTATATTTGATGCTATAATCTTTAATGATAGGTATGGCAATTATTTAGACCTATAAGACACCATTGATAATGTCAATGCCTTCTTCCATAAAGAATATCTATCACTAGTGTAAATACAATTGGTAATAGACCTACTCTCTCTCAAGAGACAAGGATTGCACTTTGTAGTATCCAATCCCAAGGTCATGTCATGTATTGACCTACTTTGAGACTAGTTTTTTTTTTTACCAAGGTAACAAATGACATCTTTCTACATCACGTGTATCTCAAGATGGTCATGGCTTGTATCTCAGGTGATGATTTCCAAATGTATTTATCTTTGCCAATTCTAGATGCCATATTTGACATGCATAGGGTGGTAGCCTGGAATAAGAATAATTCAATTGATAAAACTTTAAGTGGATGAATTATTCCTAGGGAGTCTATGGTCTTGAAGGGAAATGACCTTGTACCTATTAGTAAATTTGGAATGGTGGTCTACATCAAGATGGCCCTTTTGAATAGGTTATATGGCCTCCCAAGCATCCATTTTCTCTACCTAGATTGGGTGCCACTTATAAACACGCTGATGACCTCTGACATGAATTTTACATTGGGGGAGATTATGAACATTAGGATAAGGGAAAATTTATATAGAAAGGAAAATGGTTCAATTTAATAGGCCATTTATATATGATTTATTACATCCTCGATGAAGTAATGGAAACTATATATAGGGACTATGGGTCACTTTGGCTCCTAACTATTAACTGCATAAAGAATTGCATCTATGATTACTATTCATTCATTCATTCATATATATATGCATATACTAAGCATATCACCTATATTTCATAGGGTGTATATCCTCAAGTATGGTAATCTATCCATGAAGCCCCACTATCTAGGATATATAAGAGTATAAAAGACACATGGCACCTTAGGGTGACTATTGGTTAATTTCTCAATTATACAGTAATTATGGTCATCGACAATAAGTTCAACCCCTTAAGCCTCCCCAAGTATGAGCTTGATAAGCTCATAGAGTAAGAGATTACATTCCAACTTTGGTGGAGTGTAGAAGAAGATTTGATATATAAGAAGAAAAACACATTATACAGGTCCCTATCATAATAGGCCAAATGTGCTATATAATGAGAAAACATTTTGAGGATGTGGGGAAAAAAATAAGCATTATCAATTGGCCATCCTACCTCATAGAGATTGGGATCCTCATTATCAAATTTAAAAACATATCCAAGACTTTTGTATTCCATACCAACATGTTTTTGTTGTAGCATAGAGTTTCACCCTTGTGGGAGAGTTCTTCAGGTTCTCTCACTCCCAGCTACAATATTTGAGCAACCTAAGGCTATGGGTATCTTGTAATGATGTTGAACCTCCAAAGAAGGATGAATTCCTTTTGGTAGATCACATAAACTAGTACTTTTACTTGGAAAAGGGATATAAAGGGGGTATAAGATGACTAATAACACTAAAAGGGTGATACACCAAATTAAATGACACTCAAATAAGATTGAAACACACACTAATTTAACATAAGACAATCTTTGCTCACACAATATCACAACTACTTAATTTTCATAAGTATTTATTAAACTAGGCTCACTAAGAAATAGATGAAGCAAAGAGGGGTTATAAAACTCACACTAAAAGTCCATTAATAGTGGAAAAAGCTCAATTTTAGACCTGAAAATACCTTGAAAAAACCTAAAAAGAGGCAAGAAAGAAGGACAATGAACATGTAAGAACACTTCTTCACAAAGCCATCATACACAAGCTTGCTAAACACAAGTTGAAGGTAAGATATAGGTGAAAAATAATTTTATTCACTTCAAAAGGTTGTTCTTACAAATTTTTATAGGGTTTTGCCTTGTCAAATGAGGATATCTTTTACAAATGGGGGAGAAATTGGAGATATAGGAGAAAAGGGGAAGAGCGAAAGAAGAAGCAAGAAAATAAAATTTAATAAATGAGACACAAACACCTTACATGGAGTTTCAACCACCTTTTAATCAATTATCACTAATTATTCATAAAACTAACCCTCATTAGTCCAAATAGCCTTCAAGCCCTCTCATTAGCTTAAAAACACACTAGAAGACAAAACATTTTAAGGATGATGATGTCATGATCCACTCAAAATGGAAAAGTCTCCAAAGAATTTGAAAATTCATTGAATTCTCCACTTGTTTCCCCAACCTCCAAACTTCTCCTCTTGGAATTTTATGCCCCCCTCCACTTGCACTTATAGAAGATTCCAGGTAAAAAGTTAGTTGACTTAGCATTTTATGCTTAATTGACCATGGAGGTTATATCTTGGAGTTTTATTTTTGATATTTTCTTATATTTTCAACTTGACTTTGCTCCTCTAACCTATAATAAACACCATGAAACCTAAAACTCTCATAGACCCCATTGATGGAGGTCACAAGTTTGAGCCGCCTTCAATTAACTACCCTAAAACCTACTCCCAAGGCCATTTAACACCTTGAAGACCACTTTTGGACCTGTAAAAGAGTTCTTGACATCCATGGAATGCATATTATGAATAAAATGAAGATTTGGACAACCTTCAAGACTTGAAATAATGGTAGAAATCACCATTAAACTTGCAATAATCCATAAAATGTCAAGAAATTAGGGTTTTGAACCTTTAGCTCAACAAGGCACCATATAAAACCTTATGAAGAGATCCAATTTATATATAATGATTTTTTATGTCCCATTATACCTCTTCCATGGATTTATATCATTCCTCTTTTTGAAGACCTACAAAATCAAGCATTTTTGAGCCATTTTGGGCCTCCTAGGCACCCAAACATGCCAAATTCTTATAAAAAATAGGGTTTTAAAGATATTTAGGGAGTATTCTACAAATTAAAAGTGATTTACAAATCATTCTATGCAATTTGATGGACCTATGAGTCTAAAAACCCAAAATTGGTCAAAAAGCTCCTTTGCAAGCTCAAACAAGCTCACCTTCAAGATGATTGTTCATAAAATTTGGACCTATATTCCACAACTTATTTCATTTTATATTTATTACATATACCCCTTCAACATGCTTGAAAATATTTGGCTCCCATGCATAAGGTATAGAAAGATACATATGTAAAGATAATTGCTTGCAGGGTTTACAAGCATTCTAGACATGCTTATGCTCTTAGAAATTATTCATAAATATCAGGACCTTAGATAACACAAATCCAAAATTAATTTAAATATTATTTGAGTAATTAAAACATACTATAATCACTTGGCCCAATTCTTCATAGTATGAAAAATATAAGCGTTTGAAGAAGGGCTAAAACTGGGTGTCTTAAGCTTGAAAAGCTTAAATTTATCCAAGGGAACAATTTAACATTTAAAATGATATTATTTTCTTTAAAAAATATTATATTAACCTGACACATCTCATAACACCTTTTTAAATTATCAAAACCAACTTTGCTCGGTATGCTTTTGAGACTACATGTGGGGTTTTGAGCTTGTCTGTGGGGTTTGCATGAAGTTTGGAGTGTGAAAATTCTTTAAAGGTGTGTAATGGGATTAAAAATATATTAATATGCTTTTAAAATATTTATCTAATTTTTTAAACCTTAACCACACCTTAAAAATCCAAAATTTATGCCTGCACCAATGGTGACCGTTATGAGACATAGAGGGGACTGTGTATAAACAATGGGAACTTACAATAATTACATGACCTTAAATAAATAATTAATAGGTATATTATTTCATGAGGACAAATCCTACCAATTTTTAAGTCTTTTTTGTGTGTACTTTGTCCTATAGACCTTTTTCACCAAACTTTACCTTGAGCTGCCTACATACTTCCCCCATGCCTAAACTTGTCTTTCTTCAAACTTTTGCTTGAAAAACCTGAATGTGATAATTTATGTAGGAAAATATAAGTTTTAAAGATAATATTATACCATTTAAATACCTATCCAATGCCTAAACTCCTTCTTAGCACCCAAAATAGATAAAACTTCAACTAGCCTCTAATAACCACCTTCTTGACTGCAAGAAGATTGTGTAAGAAAAATGAGTATTTTAACTATTTATAATACATTTATTATGGTATGAGATGATTTTTTTGGTCAGGTATACCATTATTACCAAATTTCATGCTTTGTTTTGACCTGTAGATGCCCTAAAATGGCCAATTCCTCCAAGGTAGGCTCCAATGTTAATCATGATTAGACATATGGTTGATTGTACTAAAAAAATGAACATTTAATATTTCAAAAAATCATTATAAATATTTTTAATAGGAATATCAGTTCAAATTAATCTCTTCACCAAATTTCATGATTAGTTCATGCATTTTTTGTCCTGTAAGCCCATTTTTCCAAAAGCTAGTGACATGTGCCTACTTGGTCAAATTTCAAAATTGAGCTTTCCTCCTTTATTTGATTTGAGATATAAATAGGTGAATTATACTTTAATATCATTAAAATTATCCCTTAATTATTCCAATCTTCATTAGTTTTCATTTACCTTTATGCAACTCATGTATGACTTAAGCTCCTCAAGGAAAATCCATAGATGCCTATGTGATCAGTGATGTAGGTGATAATTATGAAGTGCATGAATTTATAGTATTTTATTGAAGTCATATATAATTATATTAATAATATCATTCCCTTTATTTTCTTAAATTATCCTCTTATAACATGAAGTTTCACTCTAGATCTTGTGCTTTAGAACCTTGGTGGATGGCTACAGGCCGTCACTCTTTAGTGACCTTGATTGTGTTTCCTTGAAGTTTTGAGGTTTATCATGATGAATTGTTCTATATCATAATTTATTAATCACCCATTCATGACCAAGAAACTGCTATGCATTATTTTTTTATCGATATTACTTACCAGCTTGAAATTACTATGCCCTTTAAGTATACCTATTAGTGTCTTTTAGGGTTGTAGGTGTCCTTCTTAAGGATGAAACACTATTTTTTGAGCTTGAATAAACCTCCTTCATGACCTTTAAAGTCTCATTCATCATATTTTTTACCTTTTGACCCTTCATCCTTAATATACCTATATATCATAATGTTCTTATTGGCTCTTGTCATCTTGGAAGAATGGCTATAGGTACATGTTTTAAGAAACAAGCTTGACTGTATATGATGGCTATAAGTCCTTTATATGGACTGTGGCAAGGTCCCTTGGAGATTTAAGGGTTTTAAAACATGAAAAATACTTTAAGTTTTGGACTATCATGGTAAATTCCATCATGTTCAACCCACATAAAGGTCAACCCAATGACCATCCCTTTCATAGCTCATTTACCTTCCTAGCTTTGCTTACTCTTATCTTGGCTGTAATAGTGTGCTGTGCTAGTTTGGAATATTGGTCCTTGTCTACCTAGAGAGTGTGGACAAAGAAAAATTATCCTTGAAAATCTCTCATCATGATGCTTTAAAGTCCACTCCTTTCATGAAGACCTTCATGCTTTAAAGTCTCATCAAGAGCATGTTTCTTACCCTTGGTTGTAGCTTGTTATTTATCCTGATTATAAGTCACTTTCCTCTATATAGACCTTCCTTGAAAATTAATGATATGATTGATTAATCTAGGTACTTAGGTTTTTTGTCTTCATGTTCAGTCATGATGATCAATCTAGTAGTGTTTTAGTCCCTCACTACTTTGAAAACCTCCTTCCTAGTTATTGTTTCTCTATCATATGACTGTGTTCTTTCTTTATAGTTGTAGGTAGAAATATTTATCTTTACAATGACAAGAGTGTGGTCTTAATCATGGAAAATATTTTTTAAACCAAAACCATATACACCTTTTCAGAAGAACAAGTCTCCTTCATACCATGAAAACATACCACTAATCCTCAGAACAGTCTCCTTCCACCTTTACTTGACTTTGATTGTAGACATGTACAAATTATAGCCCTAATTTAGGATTTATAGAATTATATGATTAGTGACAAGGAGTGTGAAGGTATATTCTAATTGATAATTTTATTTATATAGCCACAATATCATTCCCTTAAGGTTTACACCATAAAAAAATTTCTAACTCCCTTGCACACCTAGTTGGTTGTAGGTGATCTTGAGTTAGCTATAGGTCACCATTAGATGTAAAAAAAATAATTTTTATTGGTTTTCATTTAATATATCACTCTTATTATCTGATCAGTCCCTCAACACCATCTCTCTCTTCTCAACCTTACCAAAGCCTCTACTTTCTTTGTTGGGTAGGCTTATCTACTAGCGCTTTTTTGGGGAAAATACTTCTTATAAGAGAAAATAGAAGTTCACCTTGAGAAAAAAACTCCATTTAAACCACCCTTTATCATTTCATTGATTCTTACCAGGTTTGAGAACCCAAATCCACCTTTGGACACCTTTTTATCTCTTTTTTGGTCTTCATTAGGCCTAATTAGGTCTTGTTAGCACCCCATAGCTACAATCCTCTTTACCTTATATGTATGGATCTGTAAAAACCCAAAACATTAAAAATACCTTTGAATACATCCTTCCCCATATTTTCACCAATTTATAAGGTTTTTCCATGGTTTAAACTCCTTGAAACAATAAAACCCTTACCTAGGGTTTCTCTTCTCCTACACAAGCCTAAGAGCCTAATAAATTCTATATCAAGTATTATAGTGTTTCAAAAGGAAAGATTACCTTCCAAATGTATATTTTAACATCTTACACCTCTTTAAATCACACAAATAAATTTTTACCTCTATTATTCCACTTTTTTAGAAGGTTCTTGATCTCTTTGCATGCACAGACAGTGTACAGGGTCTATAGGTTTGGATTTGAGGGTTTGGTTTTTGGTTTAAATTTAATTAAAATAGTTAAAACACTCCTTATGACTCCCCATGAAGTTTTTTAATGCTTTAGAATGCTATCTTATCACTAGAAATGAAGTTTAACCCTTTTTAGGCATTAGGCCAAATTAGGCCTAGTGGGCTTTGAATGCATCCATATGGGTTTGGGCCACCTTATTTTGATTTTATAACCATTTTTCATTATTTATCATGTTATTTCATGTGTTATTCAACTTACAAAATCCTCCTGCAAGCTTTCATCAATCTCTAGCTCACTCTTTAATCATTTTCCCTCCAAACCTATAAACATGCACCCTTGAGGAGTACCCTCTGTCTGAGAAAAAATAGAGGGTCCTTACCCTATTTTATTAATTAAAATGGTGATATGAGGGGTTATCTTAGGTTGTTTATACCATTTTAATTTAATTTCATCCCTTGATCACAAGGATTGTTCCTCCAAACATCATAAATCCTCAAGGCAAACTATGAGAGAGTTGATTGTGTAGTGTCTTGGATATGCTAACTGTATGTTTCTTATATGATAAATATCATTTAAATATTTATATGTGTTAAGAGTCTCTTGGTACTATTAAAACTATTATTAAGGTGTTTTCATACCTACTTACCACCTAAACTTTTCCAAACACTTCACACATACCTTGATCTTGACTTTGACTGGACTGCTAACTATGGGTTTCATGAAAACATACTTGGCCTACTTTTCCATTGTCTTAAAGATCACGAGGAAACTCCAAACATTCTCATATTACAAACCTCTACTAGAGTTTTTAAGGTATACCTTCCACTTAATAGGCCTAAACATTAGTCAATTGTACATTGTGTTCTTTACTCAGAAAAGGTACCTTCCTATAGGTGAGTTTTGCATGCTTAGGTCCTTGTATCATTGTATGATCCATTTGAAAAAAAATTAGGTCCCCTTAAAATTCAATTGGATCTAATTCATTCTCAAATATCATGATAAAACCAACCTATAGTGCTATCCTACTTGTCACCCTATAGTTGGCTATAAGTGACCATTTTAGATAGAAAGGGGGAACCTATAGATATCAATGTATAGTCATTATCATTTATAGGTTATTATAAAATCTTATGTTCTCATGGAATGAGTGATATTTACTCATATACTACCTAAATCTTAAAACTAGTACTCAAAAATTAGGTTTTAACATGTTACTTCTATTTAAAACCTGTAGGTGTGTACTTTAGGCCAAAACAATGTCCTACAAGTTATCATGCATGTCAAAACCTTGTAATCCAATCACTATTTATGTTCCTTGAGTTTATAATATTCATTTTATCTCAATATATCACTTACCATGGGGATATGTCTCTACCTTGCTATCTTTGGATAATGAGGTCACTTGAAGTTTAACATTCCATAGAAAAAATTGAATGTTTATAATGAATAAAAGATTAACTTTGTAACCTCATAACATATTTATTACTTTTATAACCTCCATATCATTTTACAATTAAACTCACCTATATGGAGTCTTTAACATAGAATCAATAAACCTCACCTAGCTTCTCTATGTATTCATCTCATGACATCATCAAAAGTGTTGAAGGATTTATTTCAGAGATTTCAGGGAAATTGTCCTTAAAACTTAATCCAATTACTTAATAGAGGTTCTCATGACTCCCTTAAAATCTTAAGCCCTCAGGAAGGGTCTCAAAACACATCCATACTCCTTCATTAAGCACTTTTAGATCTTTGTGTTAGACTGTATATGCACACAACAATACATAAGATAATGAAGTTAGAATGTGTAATGTGCATATATATGACCTTCTAATAGACCTTAAAATCATCTCCATATTATTTAAACATGATGAAGGTATTAAAACATGTTTGAACATCCACCATACAACACTTCTAGATCTCTGTGGGAGGGCCACATGTAGGCATGCATACATTTATATATAGGGAAATGAAGGTGATAGTCATTATGAATGGTGTATGAACATTAGAAGGGTTCCAAAAAATTTCAAAGGTCTTCCAATTGATTCTAACCTCCTTTAAAATATTCAAACCAAATCCTCATATATTCAACCAATGTGATAACCTCTTCTATGACACATGTAGACATACATTGATATTATATACAAGGTAGTGAGTGTGGATATGGGTAGTGTACATAGAATTTGAACTTATGTTTTATCTTGGATGTTTTCATGTCCTTCAAGAAAGACCTCTCAACTAGGAAGTGATTTAAACTAGGCAATTTCTCCTTTTAATGTGATTGTTCTTATTTATAGCACTTGTAGGTGCTCATTAATGGAGTATGACTGTGTGCTTAGAGGTATTGATCATCATAGTTTTCATATATCACTTGAGAGCATCTCCTCATGATTGGTTTTATTATTTATGCTAAAATAATGTGCTCAAACTCCTTATAAACTTCATTACACCTCCATGGATGTGATCAAAGCCTTCATACACCATGACTATAGATGGAACTTATAGGGAATTGACAATATGATACATTTCTTGACTGCCACTCCATTGATGATAGTTTTTTGAGACTGATCATTATGATGAGAGGTGATTTCTATGACATATTAGAGGTGTAAACATAATATCCATTTTCATTTAAAACCACTACAAGAAATGAAAACCTTTGTAGTTGATAAACTTGCTTGCAACTCCAGTGGAGCTCTAACTAACAACTTGACTATTTGGCCTATCAAGGATTTGATGAACTAGTGAGGATTAATGAGAAATATAACTTGTGTAAGTTAATGTGGCATAAGGAATAAGAGAAACATTATCCCTCTAACCTAGGTTGTTATTGTTTGACAGTATCACTATCGCTCGATAGCATTGTTGTCACTCAACAAAAATATTGTCACTCAACAAAAATATTGTCACTTAACAACATTCTTGTTACTCAATAGCATTATTTTCACTTGAAAACATAGGTGTCACTTGAAAACATATCTATTTAATGAAACCATAGATATCTTATGACATATACCCTATCAAATGATAGCTATGATACCAAATGACATATGTATTGTTTGAAGGTTGTGGGTAAGTGACAACTATGTTGTCAAGTGACAGAAGTACCTCTAGATGGTATCTATGATGATATGATTCAAAAATTTAGTCTTTAAATAATTATATTACATATAATGGTGAATAAACTCGTATTTAATTTTGAAAAAGTAGCGAAATATATTTATATGTATGAAATTTATTTTAAATAGTAGGTGAACTGACCTAGAAAACTTACACCCAGATATTTTAGGTGAATCCACATAATTCACCACCTAATAAAATAGACAAATGCCAATTTCTAAAACTAAAATATTCATGACTTAATGACAATTCACCACCAAAATTTACCCTGATTCAAACATTTCCATTTCCATTGATCAAAGGATGATTATGTAATAAAGGAAAAGGCAAGGTATTGCATGAATTAACATTATTTCATGAGTGACATAATATCCTAAGGGAAACCCATGATGGATTTATAGGAGGGCATAACACTAGAGGAGATACATGAAATAAAATATTACTAGTAGGATTATGGTGGACATCACTTTTTGAGGATACACATTAATACACAAAAAATTATGATGTGTTAGAGAGTGGATAAACCAAATTCTAGAGATGAGATGCATATCTAATAGTTTTGGTTCTTACTCCATTTGAAAAATGTGAAATTTATTATATATGTCCCATCAAAATTACAAGGAAGAGAAATGTTAGGTTCATTATTACTGGTATTAAATACTTAACAAGATGGCCATAAGTTGTGCCAAAAAAATAATTTATGAAAACATAATTACAAGGTTCAGATGACCATTAATCATAACACATGATTAGGGTAAGCATTTAGTCAATCACACAATTATGGAATTGCTTAAACACTTCCTAATCCAACATCACAAAATCACTCTTTTCCATCCTCAATAAAATATAATTATTGAGGAATTAAATAAGGCACTATTGACTTCTTTCTACCCTTAGGCATAGAAAGGATTTAACCTGTGTCCTAAGTACCTAAACTGACCTTGGTCACACTCTCATGTTTCTTGAATTGTCAAGGTAGTTCTAAAAGGGGATCATAGGTCATCATTCCAAGGTATCAATTTCAAGTGATGAGAAATATCAATTTATATTGTGGTATTTGTACCTACACCCTTTTTGAGTTTGTGTCAAATGCTCACCTTGTGATTAGTTATGTATAATGATCCATAATAGGCCTTAGGATGGTCTTAATAGTCCAAACTTACTCACATTGGAGATGAATCCATGTTTTAGCTCATGGATTATCATGTATCCACATATATATGTTGAAATCCTATAAAGTATGGCAAGACCAAAGAACTAAATATGTTATAAATTATAGGTGGTAACCTTGTTTAGGTCCTTAACATGTTTTGATGTCTCTTGATAGATATTAAGGTAGCCTATATTTGAGATTTCACTTTAAATCATATGTGTTAACTTCAAAAAGGGTGTTTGACCATAGAATGATGCTAATTAGACCCCAAAACACCAATAATACCATTAATCACACCTTTAAAGGCCTCCATGACTACCAAAATACCATGATCAAATGGTTTCATATGAAAAGGGGTGTCTTTTCGTAAGTCAAAGGCTTTATTTTACATTAAAGGGGCCCACATGTGGGAAAAAATGGATCTTAAACTTCACCATCCATAATTAATTTTTTAAAATGCAGTTTTACCCCTATTTTACCTCCTTTTACCCTCCAATAATGTTTAAAGGTCTGCAAACTTGAGAAAATATGGAAACCAATGTTTTGTAAGAGTTTTCAAGAAAGTACAAATTCATACAGTACATACATGGTTAGAAAGCATTAGGGATATATATATGGGATTAAATAAATACATTAGGTGAGATAATGTATGAGTTTAAATAAAATAAATATAAAAAACTAACCCCTCCTTCCCATCATCCTCCTTGGTAACCATGGTAACACCTTGGGTTCTTACTCAATATAGATATGATAGATAAAATGGAGACTTGACCTCTTGGATATACGAAGGGGGTATAATGGAATTATTATATTTTGAATTTGTTTTATAATGATGGACCATGACTTATGAACAATGGTTAAGAATATGGGGTAATCAGTCTAACCTTCTACATCCACACATGGTCAAGAATGGAATAATTTCAGTGTAGTTTTGGCATGTTTGATGAAAATAATTATTATAAATGTATTATAAAAGTCATCAAGGTCTTTCCATTTCATTATTAACCCATTTTTAACAAATATGAGTCCATGGTATCAAGAAACCTTTAGAATATCACTAGCTGTAGACTACAATCAAGGTTACCTTAATAAAGAAAGATCTTCAATGCACATATTTGGAGAAGAACAATGGTTTAAGGTTAAATAATGGTTTCATAGAGTTATTAATATATTATTTCCTCATTATATCAAGTGGAGTGTTCATATAAACCTTCAAATCTCCCAAAATTCTTCCTTTAAATGAGTATGACTGCATATTTGAACCTCATTGTAGATGTGAATTGAGTGTGCATGGTGATGGTTGTTTCAAGTCACTAGAGCAACATAGATGTAGAAGAGGTATCATATATTCATGTATAATATTATATTTCTCATAAATATTGACATTATTATGTCCCTCATAGGCAAGAAACCATGAACTAGTCCTCCAATTCCTTTATAGATATGTTTAGTAGAGGTTAAGGTTCATTAACAAAAGTTAAGGTATTTAGGGAATCCTAGGTTTCAATTTATCACTCCATGTGTATGATTAATGAAATATAAATACATTTACTTGTTATGTGTGTGAATAAGAGTGTATAGGGTCCACTTAGGTGGTATTAAACATGATTCAATAGCCCTCATGGCATATTTAAAAAGGTATTTGTTGTGTCATAGTTCTATCAAACCATTTAACTTGTCAATAGGCCTTAGTTCTAAGTTAAAACTCCATAAATCCCTATGATTACCACTTATAATTTCAAGCCATTATATTAAATCATAGAACATGAAAACTAGGCCTAATTCTCCATATTGTTATCAATATCCATTTAAATTGTGAGAAAAGGGCATATTAAAGCATGAATACTATTGAGAAAACATAACCAAGTTTAGGAGGTTAACTCAAGCCCATCCTTCAAAGGGATTCAAAACCATAATATACAACTGAGTCTCAAAAATTAAAATAAGGGTCATAAAATATGAATATGGATATAATAAAGGAGTGTGATTTGGATTCAAGTCCAGCCACTGGGGTCTCAAGCATAACATGGAAACACTCCTTTTACTCAAGATCTTGCTTAAAGATCCCTTGATAGTTACACACTGAGATCACCAAACTCAAAAATGTTATAGTATAATTCCAACATTGAATGTGAAATAATATATGAACACATAAGGAGAACTTAAATAGAGAGGTATAACATAGAGGTCATGGCCTTGAGAAGCAAGGAGTTTGAAGGAATGATTGAGGAAATTAACTCAGGCATGTATAGTGATCTAGGTTTACTTAGCCACTTTGGAGTGCATAATTAAGGTGAATGGAGATGTTAATAAAAATGTAAAGGAGAACCCTAAGCTTATGATGACATATATAACCCTCAAGATCTCAGATGATGGTGTGATCAAGCAAGAGATCTGCCTGGTCTAGGTTAGACACCTAAGACACATAGACTTCAGTATATGACTATGTAAGTGTTGTTAGTAAAGATAAGAGAGACCAAGCACCAAAATTTATGGTCAGACCTTGAAAACATTGTTACATGAACCCCCCAAATTATACCAATAGTGAATAATATGAGACACAGGTTGTACCTAGGCCTCTAACATAGTTGGTCAAACACTTAGGGTAGTAGTGAGATTTAAAGGCAAACTTAATGGAGAGAGGGATTGAGATGGTGGTCAAGGAAGTTAAGGGCAAGTTCATAAGGTGGATATTAGGTGGAAAGAGATGATATGGTTAAATGGATACCTATAGGTGGTTTAGTGTCTGGAAGGTCAGTCTAAACATATATGACCTAAAGCCATCCTTGACCCTCAAAACCCCTTCTCCATATTAGTGAAAAATCCAAACCCCCAAAGTAGACTCAAGGCTATGAGAAGGTGTATGATGTTGATATAAGTTATGAAGAAGGTGTTTGGAACATAAAAATATAAGGAAATGGTAATTTTAGTCCTATCACCCTTCTCAATCTCTACTACCCAAATCATCCATGTCAAAGTTCCAATTCAAGCACCCATATCTCACATGGCATGATGACTCAGGCTCAGTGATCTTAGCGAGAGTTTGGGACACCTATGCACTTAATATTTATGGAAAAAAATAGTTGTAATAAATAAAACATTTTTATGAATAATTATTAACACTATACCCTGCTTAGAATTCTTAATAAAGAGCTCAAAGGCCACCAACTTTCACTTGGTACTCATTGTATAGTCTACATGGGACTAAGAGCTATTGAAGAGATTTGAAGTGGTCCATGGGATAGACATCCATGAAAAAAGTTTTTGGTTTTAGGGATTGTATTTTATGAATCATTATTAATATGGTAGGCCATCAAATCCCTCTCTAAACACTGATGAGGAAATTACAACCTCAAATTCTTCCAAATGAATAAGTTAAACCTTGAAATAGTCTTTATGGTCTCGCTAGATCACATGGGTACCCAGATAGTATACTAGTTGGCATGTGTAGGTTATATGATGTATAAATTAGGCCTAAAATAGATAATTTAATCATGTATACAAGAGAGTGGAAGATGTCTTCACATCCTATATGTTTCTGAGGAGAGAGAGGGATCCAAAGGTCTCAAAGATATTTATAATGGCCACCTACAGGGCTCTCCATGTGTAATAGTCACTTGAAAGCATGCATAGGTACCCAAATAGATGACTTTGTATACACAAATAAGAGGTAATTGGACTAATAAATCTAACATATATGATCTAAAGGTCATGTTACCACTCTAAACTGCACTATTAAGAGAATATGTTTTAGTTATCTACAAGTTTGGGGTAACATGAGATTGGTTCAAAGGATGTGGGTGACTTATAGGAAGAACAAACCTCTAGTTTATGGGGTTATCTTCCTTGGTACATCAACTTGAGATCACTTCCTAAGACATAATAATTGTTGTGGTGAAAACATATAGAGAAATGCATGAATGAAACCTAACCTAATGAGGTGATGCACCAATATTGATGTATCCACTCTAACTAATCTTCAATCAACACTTTATGAATCAAGTAACAATTTATGACTAAAATAATATTACTAATTAACTCTTACATAGGATTATTTCATGTGAAGGATATCATGGATGCCTACAACTTAAATTTAATCGACAAGAGGTCTTCTTGAAGTATGATCAACTAGCTTACTCTTCAACATACCTACCAATACTTTAACACATCACATGGCCTATATAAGATGGAATTGTATAAAATAGGTAAAGGAGAGGACCTAAAAAGGAGAATAAAATTAAATTTTTTTACAAATAAACAAACCATAACATAATAAGCTATTAAAAAAACATGAAAATAATCCTTCTTCATTGATTCAAAGAGGTTCTCAATATAGAATTTGGTAGAGTTTAATTACAACCAGCTGAGGGATAGTTACAATGGCCTAATATCCTTGATATATAGAAGAATTATTAAGAATGAGGAGATTTTTAGGTGAGGAAATAGCAATAATAGGTCATGAATGACCATAATCCCTTCAATTGGCAGTTACAAATAGCCTCCACACTCCTTTATATATTGCCTAGGCTAATTGGTATCTTTAATGAACATCTTTGGGGCATTGAAGTCTATTTTTAGCTGAGGAAGACCCATGAAGATCCTATTCATTACAACACTATTCAATTATATATCCTTATGATAGTTATGAAGCATTCAATTGGTTTAATTAGGCCTCCTCCATGAAGCATTTAGTAGCCATCTCCTCCTTGTATGCCAACATGACTTGGAAAACTACCATGACCTTAATGTTGGATGGGAAATGGGTTTTATCACCACATGAGGAAGTTACATAAGTTTAAAAACCATTATTTTACTCCATACTCACCTTATACACCCATGAACATCCCATTTTGTTGATTAAGTAAGCCTACTAAACAAGTAGCATATTTTCTTGACTGTTCACTATTTGGATGGATATGAGGATTGAATGAAATATTCAAAATTAAAAAGTGAGATTGTTTCAAGCCTAAATAGACATACCATACCCTGATCCATGATTCCCAATCATCTCATACCTATAATTCTACTTTACTTAGATGACTAAGTCATCTTATTTTAGCACAATTAGACTGTCTATTTGGCACAAACTTGTACAAGTGTTTTAAAGTAAAAATATGAGTGTTTCATGATTTGAAGAGGTGAAATATGTATCATAATACCTTATTAAATGATTTTTAACCATTGAATAAGTTTATTATCTTATAAATATCATTAAATCATGAAAAATGAGTGTTTCAAATGGGTCCATACATACTAGTACCATGGATGAAACCCATGAGAGTGTAATATGAGTAAAAAGTGTTTACTAGAACATCCCAAGGAATTTGGATGTATTTTATCCAATACATTCTCAATTGGTTCATTATTAGGGTTTTAGGGAGGTTTAAGTGGGTTTAAAATCTTAGCAATGATTCATAAAGGTTAGGCCTTTAAATTATGAACCAATGCCACCATTTTCTTATCGATAAGGCCCCTAAAATTTCCCAAAGTGTTTATCTCCCAATGTAACTATTTCATAAAATTATGAGCTAATAAAGTTACTCCTCAAGTGAGAATTATGCATTTGGTGTACCCACAAGGCCTTCTTGATCCATAGTGACCAATTTTGACCCTTTCTTTGCAAACCAATATTGCTCACACACCTAAAGATTAATTAAAAACATATTAATGATGGTCTGAGGTGTTATTTAATTCCATTTAGTCCTCTTTTATATCCTTCAAGTAGCACTACCTTGAGATAAATGTTAGACCAATAGGCCTAAAGGTATAATTCCTAAGTTTTGTCTCCAAATTGGAGATAGAGGTACTTAGCCATCCTTGTTGATATGGAATCCATCCCTTAGGACCCTTAAATTATGAACCAATGCCACCATTTTCTTATCGATAAGGCCCCTAAAATTTCCCAAAGTGTTTATCTCCCAATGTAACTATTTCATACAATTATGAGCTCATAAAGTTGCTCCTCAAGTGAGAATTATGCATTTGGTGTACCCACAAGGCCTTCTTGATCCATAGTGACCAATTTTGACCCTTTCTCTGCAAACCAATATTGCTCACACACCTAAAGATTAATTAAAAACATATTAATGATGGTCTGAGGTGTTATTTAATTCCATTTAGTCCTCTTTTCTATCCTTCAAGTAGCACTACCTTGAGATAAATGTTAGACCAATAGGCCTAAAGGTATAATTCCTAAGTTTTGTCTCCAAATTGGAGATAGAGGTACTTGGCCATCCTTGTTGATATGGAATCCATCCCTTAGGACCCTTAAATTATGAACCAATGCCACCATTGTCTTATCGATAAGGCCCCTAAAATTTCCCAAAGTGTTTATCTCCCAATGTAACTATTTCATACAATTATGAGCTCATATAGTTGCTCCTCAAGTGAGAATTATGCATTTGGTGTACCCACAAGGCCTTCTTGATCCATAGTGACCAATTTTGACCCTTTCTCTGCAAACCAATATTTCTCACACACCTAAATATTAATTAAAAACATATTAATGATGGTCTGAGGTGTTATTTAATTCCATTTAGTCCTCTTTTCTATCCTTCAAGTAGCACTACCTTGAGATAAATGTTAGACCAATAGGCCTAAAGGTATAATTCCTAAGTTTTGTCTCCAAATTGGAGATAGAGGTACTTGGCCATCCTTGTTGATATGGAATCCATCCCTTAGGACCCTTAAATCACATGTAATTTCTTGATTAATCCACT
Source organism: Torreya grandis (assembly GCA_037957365.1). Lineage (NCBI taxonomy): Eukaryota > Viridiplantae > Streptophyta > Pinopsida > Cupressales > Taxaceae > Torreya > Torreya grandis. The sequence goes on along the minus strand of JARHVA010000086.1, from coordinate 7,803,189 downwards.
TACCTCCTCTTTATATGCGTATAGTCCTCCACCTAGGCACCTAGGCCTATCTACAAGTGTTTATTAGGCATGTAGGCCCTTGTATGTGTCCATTTTGTAGTTATTTGAGACCTCTAGGTCTGTCTCCTTCCTTAAAAACACATAGAATGTACATATCTCTCCCATTTTATTGTATAAAGGCTTAGAGTGGCTCTTTTAAGCGTGATCCATATAACACTTACCCTGCACATGTCAACTAGTAGAGTATTTGGGTTCCTAGGGGACTTGAGTAGATCATCAAGACTATTTCATAGCCTAATTAACTCATTTGGATTCATTTGAGGGTGTAATCTCCTCATCAAGTATGTATTAGGGTTTAGGGAGGGTTTTAAAGGTCTACCATATTAGCGATGGTTTATAGAGTATATACCTCTAAACTAAAACCTTTTTCCAAGAACATCTATCCCATAAAATTGTTAGAATCACCTAAAGAGAGTTAGACAAATTTCACCCTTAGGAGAAGATGGTTCAGTTCTCTCCAAGTTTAAGGTAACATGGGGTTGGTCCAAAGGCTATGAGTGACCTATAGGCAGACCAAAAATCTAGTTTATAGGGATATCTCCCTTATTACATCAACTTGAGATCACTTCCTAAGACCTAATAATTTTTTGGATGAAAAGAGATAGATAAATGCATGAAAAGAACTTAACCTAATAAGGTGATGCACCAATATTGAGATATCCTTTCTATCCAATCTTCAATCAACACTTTATGAATCAAGTAAAGATTTATGAAATAAATAAACTTCCTAATGAACTCCTTAGCATAATTATTTCATGTGAAGGCTATGATGGATCCCTACAACTTGAAGGTAATGGAGAAGAGGTTTGATTAAATCACTATCAACTAGATTACTTTTCAACATAGCTACCGACACTTTAACACATCACATGACCATATATAAGATGAAATTATAGAAAATAGGTGAATTAAAGGACCTTTAAAAGAGAATAAACTTCACACTTTCTATAAATAAATAAACCATAACACACTAAGCTAACAAACAAACATGAAAACTATCCTTCTTTATTGATTCAAAGTGGTTCTCAAGATATAATTTAGTAGAGTCTCATTACACTCATATGAGGGATAGTTTTAATGGCCTAAGAGCCTAGATATATATAATAATGAAAAATATTGAGGAGAGATTCAGGCATGGAAAGGGAATTACGAGGTCATAAATTACCAAAATCAATTCAATTGGGAGTTACAAGCAACCTCCACACTCCTCCATGTATTACCTAGGTTGATTGGTCTCTTTAGTGGACATCTTTGGGGAATTGAAGTCTATTTTTATCCAAGGTTGAACTAGGAAGAGCCTATTCACTCCACTCCTAGTCAATTCCCTCTTCTTATGATAGTTACAAACCATTGAAGTGGTTCAATTAGGCCTCCTTCATGAAGCATTTAGTAGCCACCTCTTCCTTGTATGCCAACATGACTTGGAAAACTAACAAAACCTTCATGGTGGATGGAAAATGGGTCTGATCACCTCATGAAGAATTTATATAAGTTTAATTACCATGATTTTACTCTATACATGCCATTTATGCCCATGAACATCCCCTTTTGTTGATTAAGTAGACCTACTAGACAAGAAGCCTAGTCTTTTGATTGTTCACTATTTAGATGGATATGAGGATTAAATTAAATATTCAAAATGATTGATTGAACCTATATAAATATTTAATATACATATCATACCATGATATATACTTCTAAAACATCTCATACCTATAATTCTACTTTAATTAGATGACTAGGCCATCTCCTTTTAACATAATTAGACTGATTATTTAGCACAAACTTGTATGAGTGTTTTCAAGCACAAATGTGAGTGTTTCATGATTTTAAGAGGTGAAATATGTATCATATTACCTTATCCAATTATTTTTAACCCTTGAACAAGTTTTAAACCTTGGAAATATCATTAAATCATGCAAAAAATTGTTTTAGATGAGTCTATACAAACCAATACCATGGATGGAAAACCTTGAGAGTGTATTATGAGGTCAAAGAGTTTTCCAGGACATCCCAATGCATTTGGATGTATTTTCTCCAATATATTCTCAATCAGGTCATTATTAGGGTTTTAGGGATGTTAAGGGGTTTTGGACTCTTGGCAATGGTTCATAAAGGTTAGTCCTTTAACCTTTAAACCATTACCACCATTTTATTTTAGACAAGGATCCTAAACTTTCCCAAAGTGATTAAATCCCCATGAAAATATTCCATATAGTTATGATCTCATCAATTTTCCCCTCAGGTGGGAATTGTTAAGAATGGTAAAAATAAAAATAGTGGCATATCCATAGTATGAGTCTTGACAACAAGACTAGATAAGGTACTCATGTAAAATATTTATCCATGAAATGAAGATAGAAGATGTCCTATGAACCTCCAAAGGACAAATTTTAAAACCCCAAGCATGCCATGCAACTCATGTGAATGATGTGATGTAAAAGGCTTCATGAATATTTTTGTAACCTAATGCTGAGTCAAAATGTAATCCAAGCTAAGAACACCATCTTGAATGTGATGATGAATGAAGTAGATATGTACCTCAATGTGATTGGTCTTTTTATTCTCAACTGGGTTGAGATATATATGAATTGCACTCTGGTTATCAAATTAAAGTACATTGGGTGAATCCTACATGAATCCAAACTCTATCAACAATTGATAAATCCAAAGAATCTACTAACTCACTGTAAATTCTACCCTATACTTAACCTCTATAGATGAAAGTGTAATAACATTCTAATTTTTTCATAATCAAGCAATATATGAAGAACCAAAAAAAATATGTAGCCAAAATTGGAACACCTATCATTAAGAGAACCTTCCCAATCCAAATAACTGTATCCAACTAATTGAATAGAACTCCTAGTGTAATGTAATCCAAAATGATTAGTGCCTCGAAGATATCATAGAATCCTCTTGGAAACCTACCAATGACTATTATGAGGGTCATGTCTAAACCTAGATACAAGCCCAAATGCAAATTAAATGTAAGGGCAAGTATGGGTCAAACACATAAGACTCCTAACCATCTACCTATATAATGTAGGATCACAAAGAAGAGTAGTACAAGAGGCATTGAGAGTCACTCCAAACTAAAAAGGAAAAGGACCTAGCTTAAGATCAACCATGCCAAAATGTTGGAAAATATCAATGGTATACTTCTACAGACTTAAATACATCATTGTATCTAACTATGAAATTTGTAGACCAAAGAAGAAATGAAAAACACCAAGATATGTCATTTTAAACTATGTTAAAAGTGCCTAATAGATAGTCTAAATTTGAGATGAAGAGATTCTTTTGAGAAGTAGATTGTCAACATATAAGACTAGAATAACAATTTACTTATAAATATACTAAATATTCATTGTGGGATCATAGTGGCAGTTAACAAAGCCAATGGAGAGAAGAAATGAATCCATATTCTCATACCAAGCCCAAAGGACATATTTGAGACTGTAAAGAGACCTCTCAAATTGAAAAACAAGAGAAGAATCATGAACAAACCCAACAGGCTGCTCCATATAGATTTCCTCATGTAAGTCTCCATGCAAGAAAGCACTCTTAACATATATCTGATATACTGGCCAACCCTGTGATGTAGCAAGAGAAAGTACAAGGTGAATAGAATCCATCTTGGAAATGGGTGCAAAAGTATTAGAATTGTCAATACCTTTGACTTGTGATAATCCCTTTACAGCAAGACATGTCTTATACTTGTCAATGGACCCATCAACTATATACTTGGTATGATAAATCCACTTGTATGTAACCAACTTTCTTTCCTTAGGAAGAGTGACCAAATCCAAAGTGTAATTATTCATCAATGAAGAATACTCATTTTTCATTACATCATCCCACTCTTGTATCTCATAAGCCTATCAAAAAGACTATGGATCCCCATAGAATTCTTGACACAAAACTCTAGTAATATAAAGTGTATGACTATGTCAAGTAGGTGGAAGATCCTGTATGAATGGTGCTACCTCAAAAACTATAGCATGTGCCTACCTAGGAATAGTGGAAAAGTCAATGTGAATAGAATCGTCATCCCTTATAACCTCCTCAAGAATATCCTGAATCAGCTCCTCAAAGAATGAATCCCTAAGAAGAGGTGAATCATGGAAAGAATTCATGGAAGAAGATGAAGAGTCATGAGATGTGAAATGCCCATTAAATTGTACATGAGTTCAAAAATGAACATCATGAGTATCAATATATAAAATATTATAAGATCTCATATCATCACAACACCCTACAAAAATCAAGGGTTTACTCTTCTTATCCAATTCTTTCTTTTTCTTCTTTGGTACAAACACCCAATTAAGGCTCCCAAATATTCAAAAAAATGAGACATCAAACTTGGTTCCAGACCAAGCCTCCTATAGAGTCATATGATCAAATTCTCAATGTGGTATATGGTTTTAAATTTATTTTGCATAATTAACTACCTCTAACTAATAGATAGGAGGTAAATCCTGATACTCTCATGCCAAAGCTGATTCTTAGAATCTAAATGAGAAACTAAACATGTCCCTAAAGGAGGAGTATCATAAAAACCCTTAAAATAACCAATTTGAGAATAGTGATAAAAAACAACATATGTAATAAGTGTATGTGTCTCTAACAAAACTAAACTTTAGCACCTTGTGGTGTAAAAGTCACTATCTTGGCCTGACCAGAAGGGCAAATTTAATACACAAAAAGTAGATTGGTGGTGATGTTTAGAACATATAATGTATAATTTATGTGGCCACTATATAGTTTTATGTCACCTTCCCCTTAACATAAATGAAGGAAGAATCTCCAACCTCAATGTTGGAAGAGAAATCAAACCAAGAGATACAAAAGACTCCTTTGTAGAAGTCATACGGTGTGAAGCACTAGAATCTAGAACCCAACTATCTAAAATAGTAATTATGATCTATCGATAACATTAAGTGATATCCCATGCTCATGAGATGGAGGAGTGGAGATAAAATTTTTGTGTTTCCTAACAACATAATATAAGTATTGGATTCTCTTGAAATACCTACAATCTTCATGGTTAGTGTTGGGGTTCTAGATTTTCACCCTAGCTGAGAAGGGGATTATTCAGGTCCTCTACTCAAATATAGACCAACATGGGACTAACCCTAGGTTGTGGGTCACCTATCACAAGGTCAAACCTATAAAGAAGGTCAGATTCCTTCTAGATCTATCACCTAAATTAAAATTGACTGGGAAAAGGGAGAGAGAGAGAAATGGGTAACATAGGATGAAAACATTTAAATAAGGTGATGCACTAGTAATATGATTATTCATACACTCTATTGAATTTATAAGAAACACTAATAAGATCAGATCTGTAACTCCAAATGGATGTTTATGCATTAATATTTCATGCAAAGGTTTACTAAATAATAAAAAACTTAAGGGAAATGATAAAGAGGCCTGATTCAAGGCACTAACCAATCAATTTATCCACTTGATAGCTCTAATAAAATGACATTTTACAATAAACATGACCTATATAATAAGATCAACTAATATCTAGGTGAGATTAAGATTTGACAAGGGAAAGATTTTTATCACATATGCAAATCAATGTGACATTAACACACTATATTAGAATCATAAAATCCAAAAAGAGTCCTTTATTTATCTCAAGAGGTTACAAAAGATCAAATCTAGGTAGAGTCTAGTCATGCCCAAGAGAGGGATTATCAACCTATTTTTAAGGCTTATAATCTTGCATTTATAGAAAAGAATGAGAGAGAGGGAATTTTACATTGGAAAAATCCCAACTACTTTTTATGGATTAGCATCAATTCAAGGATGATGATTAGTCAGGATCTTATCAAGAAGGCATAATTTTAAAGGGCTTTGCAAAATAATTTAATGTTCCATCGATCTTTATTTGGCCACCAGGTCATCATTTTGAGATTCTATGCTACTTGCACTTGATCTACCAATGAGGGCCAATCCTTTATGCCTTATAACTAATGGAGTCTCATTTGGTCTATTTTGATTGTCTATATGTGCATATTCATTGAGGTTTTAACTGAGCATAAATCACTTTATAGATTGAAAACCAATCATTCTATTGGTTTTCCTATAGTTTTCCTATTTATATTAAGCTTATAGGCCATATAATCTAGCTCTAAACCATATTAGGTTTAAATAAACCTATTCTACCATTTGAACCTTGTGAAAACTAGGAGCTTAATATATGCATAGGTCCTTTTTACATAAAAAACTACTGATCTTGGTCCATATTAGGTCCAAAAGACCTATTTTATTTTTACAAGGTTTTAATGGTAACCTTTGATCCATGAAATGTTCATTTGGTTTAACTCAAATCATCATTTTGAGCTTAGTTCATTTTTTATTACCTTTTATAGGTCAAAAACCATCTCCTCAACCTTCATCAAAGTTTCCCAGGGCTTAATCATGTTCATTGGTTGTCGAATGTTGAATCAAAACCTTGAATTTTATAACTCTTGTTCACTTTTTTGATCTTCCTGTGTATGGATGTATGTTAGCCATTGATATTATACCAAATGAATGAGCTTGTGTCACTTGTACTTAACTCATTATCTCCTTATATTCACTGACCTCTTTGATTCACACTTACCATTTGATCTTGATGAGCGATTAAATGTGGGCCCTTAGATATGTCTGGGACCCACTACTTGACACCCAATGACTCTTTACCTTGATTAAAATTGATGTTCATACGAACGTCATTTGATGTTTGTGTAGACGTATTTGACATCTAATATATCATCAATTTTAAAATCATATGGATTTTTTCTTGAGCTTGATTTTGACTCTTACATGATTGTCATTCATTATTTAATCGACTTTGACAATTTATATCTTGAAACATAGGAATGATGGAGGGGCCAAATTTGCTGGATATATTCATGATGTCAAAAGGAATAAACCCATTTGACCTAATGGTTGGGCGAGGCTTCTGAGTGAAGATAAAAAATATAAAAGTTGATTGGTTCATTCATGCTCGCATAACATCATGATAATGTTCTAGCTTATTTGGCTAAGTATGAGAAATTTAGCAAAAATGCCTAGGAGCCTAACATCATACATGTGCCTTTTACACTTTGAAAGAGGACCTTAAACTTAGAGTGTAGAAACTTGGGACCAAAATGAGAAAACCCATATGATCGTTTTCTGTAAATTTTTTCAAACATGTGAGATCTAATGCCAAAAAACTGCCCACTTGGCTCTATTTGAAATCCTGTGAAAAATGGGTAAGTATAGAAAAATAATAAACTTTTTTTGAGAGGGAAACTTTGGATTTAAATATAATTTGATGTGATCTAGTGAATGGGATAAGAATTGGTGCATATAAAATTGGTACAAATGTGAACAAACCCATGTGACTAATTTTTCTTTACTTATCCACATGCATGAGATATAACATCGATAAACTGCTTACATGAACTTTCTGCCACTAGACTCAAATGTCAAGATGGACATTGTTGGGTGAATATTTTATCACCAGCTGACTGATGGAAAAATAGGTGAATCAACCAAAGCATAAGGAGATTTATACAACAAAATGGATGTGGTGGCCACATCCAGATTGAGACAAATCTCTTCTCTCATCAAGGGGAGGTTCCCTATAAACTATTATATACTATATATATGCTAAAAATACACATAGGGGTGAAATCATACCATCCATCTCTCTTTTTTTAGAGATGATGTTCATAGAATAGAGGAGAATTTTGATGTAATTACTAAAAAGGCACTTCTCTTCTTTCAGAAGTGATATTCAACAAATAACAAGATTCTTCCTGGGTAGTAATAGAAACTAGAAGAAACCAATGAAAGCATAAAGTATTTCATTATTCCTCCCACTAATTAGGACAAAGTAACACAATAGGATTAAATACAACTCAAAGTTTGCACTTAAAACTACAATATTGTAAAGGATAATGAAGGATAAAGAGAGCTCAAAGTCTCTCTAGTATCCTTTACACAAAACATAACCTGAAGATAATTATGGTAGCACAAAGTCTCCCATAATCAGCTTCAAGACATCTTTTAGCTTACATCCATTTATTCTACTTATTTGATTAAATGAACAAGACTATATTTCAGAAATAGACATAAGAACAATTTCCTAGATGACACAATCTTATCCCAACACAAAGTTTGAAAGGTCACTCACTTTCTCATTCATTTAACAAAATATGATTAACAGTCTGAGCTCAAAGTCTCAAGATTGCCTTTCAATTGGGTAGATCTTCCCTTATAACAACTAAGAGATCTCCCTTATACAAGATGAGAGATTACAATATATAGCATTACAAAGAAGACTTGGGCACTTGTTTTCATGAAATCAGCCCATGCTGAATTGAATGCCTTAAATATCTATCAAAGAGCCATGATGGAATAGGGCATCAGCCTTGAATTTGACATTCTAAATTATCTCAAATGTCCCTTCCTCAGCATGGTTTGTCTGGTCTTCTTAATAATGTTTACATCTCTGTCCATTCGCCTTTACTCAATGAAGAAAAATAGGCTACATCCTTGAATGTTTATGTTCTCTGGAGTCCACCTAGTGGACTATTCCACCTACTAAAAATAACTCTCCTATAGGTATTTATGATTTTCCTATAGTTTCTCTCTCTTTCCTTCTCATGTTTTGTCTCTTCTTAGCAATCTGAGCTCTCGGGACTATCTTCTCACTTTCAGCTGGCTCTTTCGACTCCTTTCTAGGCTAGTCGCTGAGCTTGTTCTCAGGTCTTTTGAAAATCAATGGTTATTCCATTACCCTAAATTTGACATCCATGGGGATGTTACTAGTTTCCTTGGACCTCTTTGAACCTTTAACCTTTAACTCTTTTGGTTCAAAGGTTCAATGGTTCAATCATTTTATGAAGGGTTGCATTTGCTTTCTTTTTCTTCTTTAGTTGAACCATTTTTTTGAACTTCTTTCTAGAATATTTCTCTTCATCCACTCACTTGAAGCTTCCATTCAAACTTTGAACTCTTTAAACCCTTTGAACCTTTGAACTAGTTCAGTTTCAGGTTTAATGGTTCAATGGTTCATTCTCTTTCTTTGAAACCATTTATTCTTTAAGTCTATCAAACTTATTTAACTCATTGAACCCATTGAAATTTTGAACCATATTGGTTCAAAGTTCAATGGTTCAACGATTCAATCTTATTTCTTTGATTTCTTCAAAGCTTTAAACTTTTTAGATTTTCTAAGTCCACCAAAGTCTTTTGAACCTTTGAACTCATTGAACCTTTTAACTCTTTTTGGTTTAAGGTTCAATGGTTCAAGCTTCACTCTTTGATTCCTTCTTTTCTTTAAGTCTTTCAGACTTATTGAACTCGTTGAACCTTAAACCTTTAGACCATTTTGGTTCAAGGTTTAATGGTTCAATGATTCAATCTTATCTCTTTGAAGGCTTCATTTCTTTAAGTCCACTGAAGTCATTGAACTTGTTGAACTTGTTGAACCTTTGAACCTTGCGGAGGTGGGGTTCAATGGTTCAACAGTTAAAAGTGGTTCATTTTGTTTTTTTGAAGCCCACCATTAAGTCTTTTGATTGAACTTCAATGTTGAACCATCCTCAAAACACTAAGGAAAAGCCTTAAGTATTTTGAACTTCTTTTGAAGAAAGGCCATCCATTAAACTTGTGACTTCCTTAGTTGAAAAGGCTTGATATTTGAAAAAATCAACTGCTCATAACATTTTGAAAGAAAGAAAGAGTGCATTTTGGCTTGTTGGACCAAAATGGTCGGTATGTTATCCACAAAAACAAGTGATAGATTTTAGGAATAACAACTGGCTCTAGTTGGTGAACTTCCATTGATTGAAAACTAAAGTAATCAAAAGGAGTAGAAACCAAAATCTTAGTGCCTTTCATCTATGCCATTGGGGTACAGAGTCATGCTACCCAAAAAAAAAGGTGGCAAAAACCAACGATGCCAAAAACAAATGAAAAATGTAAAACACAGAAAGACTATACAAATATACAAATGGACTTATCTAATACTTCAAGGATTGAAGTGCTTCAGATGCTACCCAATGTGAGGTAGAGTAAATGGCATTCCATCTTGATATCTAAGCAATAAACTATGTTTACCATTTAAATGATGAATGGAAAATGGGCCTCTCCATAAGGAATCAAATTTTCTATGCATTCCTTTTGGTTCTCTCCTCTTGTCCCACAACAAGACTTGATCTCCAATCTGAAAGTCACAGGTCTTTATTTTCTGGTTAAAGAGTCTCTTCACCAGACTTTGATGTGCATTAATTTAGTCCACCACCATAGTTCTTTGCTCATTAAGTTCAGTCAAGCACATAATCTTTTTGTCGATGGAACTTTCAAAAGTTGAATCTTCCACTACCTTTGCTAACTTTAACGCTGGTAATTCTAGGGTGATTGTTATCTCTACATTGAGACCATACAAAAGTTGGAATGGGGACATATCTATCACCCTCTTAGGTGTAATTTTGTCTACCCATAAATCATTAATCAATGCTTTATGTCAAGCTCTTTGATTGCCATCTACTAGCTTTCTAATAATGGTCACCAGGTTCTTGTTACTTGATTCTACTTGACCATTTCCTTGTAGATAATAGTCAAAAGAGTGGGAGAGAATAATCCCATAAGAGTAATAGAACTGGGTAATCTCATGAAAAGAGAAATAGGCTACATTATCTATTACAATCTTATTTGGGACCCCAAACCTGGAAATGATGTTTTCTTTGAGGAAATTACATACCACCTTTGAAGTGGCATGCTTGACTGGAATGGCTTCCACCCACTTAGTAAAGTAGTCTTTGGTTGTGAGGACATAATCATGTCCAACACTCGAGGATGGATTTATAGTGCCAATGAAATCAATCCCCCATTGTTGAAATGGCTCTTCTATCACCACAGACTTGAGAGGTAATGCAATTAACTTGGGTTTGCCAATGAACTATTAACATAGCTCACATCTTCACACCCAAGCATATGAATTTTGAAACAAAGTAGGCCAATAATACTTGGCTCATAGAATCTTATAGGCAGTTACAGGTGCAAAAAAATGTCCTCCACAAGCCAAATTGTGGAAGGACTCTAAAAGTTTATTCTACTACACTTTATCCATGTAGTGAAGGAATACCCCATCAAGGTTCCTCTTATACAGATTATTGTCCCACAAGACAAAATTACAAGCTTTCATCTTAACAATCCTCTTTTATTTATGAGATAGGTGAGTAGGGCACTCACCATAGGTAAAGAAATGAGAAATATTTGAATAACACTCATTCATAGTGGTGACAAAGAGAACTATTGGTGTGTCTTCAAATTTTATTTCTTCATGATCTTCTTCTTCTGGTATGTTATCATCAATTAACTGACAGAGACCCCTTCCATACAAAAGCTTCATTGGTTTGATAACAAAATCAAACTCCTAGATTTTGGCAATCTAGTTCCCCCTTTTGGTTTTAAACTCCTACTGCGTTAGTATAGACTTGACTATTATATCAGGAACCAAAGCAATAGTGTGTGAGTTCAAGATGTAAAAATGGAAGTGTTTTACCACTTTTACCATAGCATAGGCATACTTTTCCATGATTGAATACTTTAGCTCATGAGCTTTGAGTGGACACCTAATGTAAGATATGGGAGATTCCACACCTTTATTCTACTAAACTAAGATAGATGAAAATGTATATCAGAAGCATAGCTATACATCATGATGTCTTTGGTATAATTGGGACAAACCAAAATTGGGGCATGGGTGATAACTTCCTTGATATCTTGAAATACTGATTTGCCTTCTTCAGTCAAGTTGAAAGTGGCTTTGCCCTTCATCATATTTACAATGTGGCAAGTCTCCTCTGTGAATTCAAGAATGAAACTTCATAGGAAGTTCACCTTTCTAAAGAAAGAGTGAATTGTAGTTGTACTGGTAGGAAGAGTAAGCTCTTGGATAGATTTGACCCTTTCTGGGTTGATCTTTATGCCTTTTTAGGACACAGTGTGACCAAGAAGTTTACCTTTTGTAACCCCAAAAATTGACTTCTTGGGATTAAGAGAAATACCATTCTACCTACATTGCTCCAGAACTTGTTGTAGATGATGCACATGATCAAGATGATACTTAGAAAAGACTGTCAGGTCATCAAGATATACCACAATGAACTTACCCATTTCATCTCTGAAAGCAAGATCCATGGCTCTTTAGAAGGTGGTGCTAGTATTGATCAAGCTAAAAGGCATTCTGCGATATACAAAGGTGCCCCAAGGTGTTGTGAAAGTGGTCTTATGCTGGTTTGTTTTACTAACTTCTACTTGATTATATCTCAAAAAACCATCTAGCATTGGTAACATCTCAATGCCAGTCACTGTCTATAGTAGCTGATCCATGATGGGTAGGGGATAGTTATCTTTTAAGGATGACTGATTTAGATTTCTAAAATCAATACACAGGTGAATTTCTCCATTCTTCTTTCTTATAGGGATTATATTTGCAACCTAGGTGGAATGATGGATTGGAAAAATAATCCTTACATTCAACATTTTTTGTATTTTAGATAAAATTGTGCCTAATATCTTGGGATTATATTACCTTTGCTTCTGCTTGTGAGGCAACGACCCAATCTTGAGAGGAATTTTATGCTTGATTTTTTCAAGTTTGAGAGGGTTTCAGATCATCATATGAATATTTCAAAATATCAATGTAATGGAAAATCAGTGTAATGAATTTGAGTTTCTCACCAAGAGTGCAATAATTCCCAATTTTGACCATTTTTGTATTATCTTCTGTACTCAAATTTATTTGATCAAAATCCTTGGAGGATTTAGAATCTATTTGATGTTCCTTGATAAACCTATCAAGCTTGTCAAAAAGTTTCTCAAGAAAAACTCATTCTTTAGAAATTTTATTTCGTTTGAGCTAAAGGAACTCATCATCAGTTCTTGAATTTGTTTCAAGCACTGATTCCCATAGTGGATATTCACTGCCTTCAAATTGAAGCTTTTCAAAGTTATCTCTTTGTTCCAAAAAAGCAACGATTTAGTTATCACCATTGAATACCTACCAATAGTCAACATTATTAGGTACACTTAGTCAAAATACTAGCTTGATAGTGTACTTGTCTTCTTTAAAATCTTGGTGAGGGACTAAAGGAGTTGTAGAGACGGCCAATGTATATGCATGACTATTAAATTCTTTGGGCATGATAGAAATACTGAAAGCATCAAAGCTTTCAATGCAATCCCACACCAAATTGTGATAATGTCATAATTTCTCATTCTTAGTTTGATACAGGTTCCTCACCTGACAAACCACCAGCTCAGTGTCTCCTTTGACATGAAGGATTTTAACACTTTTATCTTGAGTAGCCTTTAATTCGAGCAGCAACAATACATATTCAACAGTGTTGTTGGTGTTGCTGAACTACAACTTGTATGCATAGGGGAAGATATCTCCTTGAGGAGATATTAAAACAACTCCAACTCCAGAACCAGTTGAAGCATTACTGCCATCAAATTCTAGAATTCAAATATCATCAGACTTTGATCTTCTTTTGGATTTTTCTTCGTCAAGAAGAGATGATTTTTTTTATGTGTACTATGCCCTACCAATTCTTTTGATGTCTTATCTAAATTTTTTGGATTGTCACTTAGTAAGCTTTCATCTGCTAAAATAGAAACATCTTCAGTAGTCAAAAAGTAATTACCCATGCCTAAAGACTCAAATAGAATTTGAGCTTTAGGGGCTGATGTTTGGGTGACAATGTACTTTGTCTCCTTCATAGGATGTAGCCTTTGCATGATGCCCTTGACAGGGATCCTCACCTCAGATAGGGCCATGATTAATTCTCCACCAATGTCCTTGATAAAATTTCACCCAAGAAGAATGCTGTAGGAGGCTAGGACGTTAGCCACCAGGACTATCATTTTGATTCTCTTATCTAGGAAGGCCACAAATGTAAATTGAGCATGTTTGATTTGTCCCAATAAAGGCACTTATTTTTTTCATAGAGAAATATCTCCCAAAGGTCTTAGTCAATGTGAGACCAAGAGATTCTACCACCTTGGCAGGCATGACATTGTTAGATGCACCAGAATCTATAATGCAATTATTCAGCTGATGACCATTTATCAGTAGGGAGATAGAATGGTTCTATCTTTCCATGAGTAGTTGGAGTGATCACAAGATTATTTTGGGTAGGTGTGTTCTTTGGGGGATCACAAGTTGCTTTCAAAATTTCTTGTTCTATAGGAACAATTTTATTCTTGACACATTGAACTAACTTATCTAACTGCTCAAGGTTGGATTGCAAGAATTCAAACTCAGACATTTGAATTTTGGTCTTTTTAACATGGTCAATTATATCAAATGATTGAAATGAATTATAAATAGAGGAAGGCAGTCCATCAATCTAATTTTTTTTGATGTAGGATTGGTCTGTGAATTTGAAGTAGAAGGTGAAGGAATATTTAAGGTACTTACTTTTTTAGTGCTCACTGAGTCCTTTGATTGGAAAGGAAATGAAGTTCCTTATTTAGCAATTGAAATTTCTGGTTGAGATTCTTCCCTTATTTTTATTTTATCAGCTTGTTGAGCTGACTAGTTCTGGGACCTAGTAAATACAATGTATGATCCATCAAATGCTTCACCTTTACTTCTGGGTTCATCTTGGTAATTTAGAAAACCAATATTGGAGTCATTAGCTAATTCTTCTTGGCCTTATGCAAAGAGCTTAGCATCATCTTCTTGGTTTAACTTAGGTTGGAAAATAAAATCAAATTCAATTTCAAGATAACCAACTACTGAGTTAACTGGTGCTGCTTCAATGTCAAGCTTCCCTGGTGGGGGAGAAAGGTGGTTTGGTTGCCCTTGATTTTTGGTAGCATTGCCCTGATATGACTAGTTGGAAAATGCCCTCCTTGGTTACCCTAATAAGAAGGAGTAGACATCCCTTCTACCATTTGCTTTTTCAAAGCTAGCAATTTATTTGCTAACTTTTGCACCATAAGATCTGTGGTGCCTATAGAAGAATATTCTGAAGATGAACAAGATTTAGCTTTGTTAGGATATTTTCTTATCTTTCTTGCCAAGATAAGGTCATCTTCAACTTCAGTCACAAAAATTTGAGCTAAAGTAAGATCTATTTAGCCAATTCATCTCAACAATAAAATTACTTCAAAAAGCTGATAACTAATGGAGAAGCATTTGAGATTTTTAGGCATCGGCTGAGAAATTATGGAAATACTATTCCTCAGCTTGCCAAATTTAGTAATGAAGTCTCTCATGAGTTTTTGAGGCTCCTTATTCATTTGTGTAAGCTGAGCTAACAAGGCATGTGCATCTTGTGTAGGTTTGAACTTGGCCTCAAATTTGGCTTTGAGAGTGTTCTAGTCAGTTACTATTTGTGTTTGCAGATGATAAAACTAGTCTATAGCAGTGCCTTGCAATGTCTACACTAATAGTCTAACTATAATGTCTTCATATTCAATGCCTATTGCACCATAGGCTATGCAAAAGGCTACTATATGTTCATTAGGATGAACCTTCCCATCACCATAGAACTTGGGGAATTTTTTTTTGAGCTATAGGGTAGCTCATGTAGAGGTGGGGTCAGATTTAGGGGACTAAAAGTATTACCCCAGGGGCCTTGGACTGCCATGATATTGATGTTGAAAGGAGGGATAATAAATATCTATGGGATATGTATGGACAAAGCTCTACTAGTAGAGGAAAAAGTAGCTTTGCCCAATATTGGGGACCTAATGTTTGCATGAGGAAAACTCTTGGTTCACTGAAGGTGAGTTTGTGGAGGGGAAAGATCAAAATTATTTTGCTACACAAGCTCAAATACAGGGTCAACAATACCTTGAGCTCTCAGGCTTTGTGTGGATGGTGAATCTGCCAGAGTGCTAAAATGGATAAGAAAAAGAACTAGAACTGCTTCAATTTGAAGCTTGAGGCTTCAAATTTTTTGTTCTTCCCTAATGGAGTCACCAAAAAACTATTGGGTGAATATTTTTTCACCAACTGACTGATGGTAAAATAAGTGCATCAACCACAACATAAGAGATTTATACAACAAAATAGATGTGGTGGCCACAGGTAGACCAATCTTTCCTCTCATCAAAGGGAGGTTCTCTATAAACTATTATATACTATATATATGTTGAAAATACACACAGGGATGAAATCATACCATCCATCTCTTTTTTTTTAGAGATGATGTTCACAGAATAAAGGAGAATTTTGATACAATTATTGAGAAGACACTTCTCTTCTTTTAGAAGTGATATTTAGCAAATAGCAAGATTTTTCCTAGGTAGTAACAAAAACCAGAAGAAACCAATGAAAGCATAAAATATTTCATTATTTCTCCCACTGATTAAGACAAAGTAACACAATAGGATTAAATGTAGCTCAAAGTCTGCACCTTAAACTACAATAGAGTAAAGGATAATGAAGGATAAAGAGAGCTCAAAGTCTCTCTAGTATCTTTTACATAAAACACAGACTGAAGACAATTATGGTAGCACAAAGTCTCCCACAGTCAGCTTCAGGACATCTTCTAACTTACTTCCACTTGTTCTACTTGTTTGATTAAATGAATAAGATTGTATTTAGAAAATAGACATAAGAACAATTTTCTAGATGACACAAGCTTATCCCAACACAAAGTTTGAAAGGTCACTTGCTTTTTCATTCATTTAACAAAATATGATTAACAATCTGAGCTCAAAGTCTCAAGATTGCCTTTCAATTGGGTAGAGCTTCCCTTCTGACAATCGAGAGATCTCCCTTATACAAGATGAGAGATTACAATATATAACATTACAAGGAAGACTTGGGCACTTGTTTTTATAAAATTGGCCCATGCTGAATTGAATGCCTTAAATATCTATCAAAGAGCCATGCTAAAATAGGGCATCGGCCTTGACTTTAGCATTCTAAATTATCTCAAATGTCCCTTCCTCAGCATGGTTTGTCTGGTCTTCTTAATGATGTTTACACGGCTATCCATTCACCTTTACTCAATGAAGAAAAATAGGCCACATCCTTGAATGTTTATGTTCCCTAGCGTCCACCTGGTGGACTGTTCCACCTACTAGAAATAAATATCCTATTGATATTTCTAATTTTCTTGTAGTTTCTCTCTCTTTCCTTCTCACATTTTATCTCTTCTTAGCAATCTAAGCTCTCGAAACTATCTTCTCACTTTCAGCTGGCTCTTTTAGCTCCTTTCTGGGATGGTCACTGAGCTTGTTCTCAGGTCTTTTGAAAATCAATAGTTATTCCATTACCCTAAATTTGACATTCGCAGGGATGTCACTGGTTGCCTTGAACCTCTTTAAACCTTTAACCTTGAACTCTTTTGGTTCAAAGGTTGAATGGTTCATTGGTTCAATTATTTTGTGAAGGGCCACGTTTACTTTCTTTTTCTTCTTCGATTGAACCATTTCTTTGAACTTCTTTCTAGAATCTTTTGCTTCATCCATTCCCTTGAAGCTTCCATTCAAACTTTGAACTCTTTGAACCCTTTGAACCTTTGAACCATTTTGGTTTCGAGTTCAACGGTTCATTCTCTTTCTTTGAAACCATTTATTCTTTAAGTCTATCAAACTTATTAAACTCATTGAACCCATTGAACCTTTGAACCATATTGGTTCAAGGTTCAATGGTTCAACGATTCAATCTTATTTATTTTATTTCTTCAAAGCTTCAAAATTTTTGGATTTTCTAAGTCTGCCAATGTCTTTTGAACCTTTGAACTCATTGAACCTTTGAACTCTTTTTGGTTCAAGGTTCAACAGTTCAATCTTCGCTCTTTGATTCCTTCTTTCTTTAAGTCTTTCAAACTTATTGAAATCATTGAATCTTGAACCTTTGGACCATTTTGGTTTAAGGTTTAATCGTTTAATGATTCAATCATATCTCTTTGAAGGCTTCATTTATTTAAGTCTGTTGAAGCCATTTTTGGTTCAAGGTTCAATGGTTCAATGATTCAATCTTATCTCTTCGAAGGCTTCATTTCTTTAAGTCCACCAAAGTCATTAAATTTGTTGAACTCGTTGAACCTTTAAACTTTGCAGAGGTGGGGTTTAATGGTTTAGTG
Organism: Torreya grandis; assembly: GCA_037957365.1. Classification (NCBI taxonomy): domain Eukaryota; kingdom Viridiplantae; phylum Streptophyta; class Pinopsida; order Cupressales; family Taxaceae; genus Torreya; species Torreya grandis. The sequence continues at coordinate 7,785,019 of JARHVA010000086.1, read as the reverse complement.
GTTCAAAGTGGTTGATTCTATTTATTTGAAGCCCACCGTTAAGTCTTTTGATTGAACTTCGGTGTTGAACCATCCTCAAAACACCAAGGAAAAGCCTTAAGTGTTTTGAACTTCCTTTGAAGAAATCCTGCCCATTAAACCTATGACTTCCTTAGCTGAAAAGGCTTGAATATTTGAAAAACTCAACTACTCAGAACATTTTGAAAGAAAGAAAGAGAGCATTTTGGCCTGCAGGACCAAAATGGTTGGTATGTTGTCCACAAAAACAAGTCACGGATTTTGGGAACAACAGACATAATGAAGAACCAATTGAACTCCATGTACTTTAATATGTATTCCAAGCACTTTTAAAACCTCATGGGGTATCTGTAACTTTAGACCTATCCTTGAAAGATGACAAATTACACTTTAATTGGACTTAAAGTGTTTCAAAAGGTTTTCAAGCAAAATGATCTTCTTCTTTTATCATTGGGTCCTTTTTTCAATCAAAAACATTGCTTAGTCCTTGAAATCTCTATATCTAGGCCGATAATGGCTAAAAGTCAGTCCTCCCACAATAGGAGCAATATATGTTAGACTTATTCTTGGATTTGGAAGATGGTTTGGGTTTAGATTTAGTAGTGGTGGGATTAGATGAATTTTGAGCTGGAAGAGGAGTGTGCTTATTCTTACCCTTATATTTTCCCTTAGTCTTAGGATTTGAGGCCACTAATTCCTTTTTATATGTGCAAAAATCAAGGTGAGATAATTTGGATTTATCCCTAGTGAGTCTCTCACAAAACAACTCTAAATCTAGCATTTTGAATGCAGTACCTAATGCATCCATACTATAGAAAAAGTTAGAATCAAAGACTTGGAATGGGCCACTCAACTTAAAGAATATCAAGTATGCACACTCTTCATCCTTTTTATCTCATCCATTCCTCTTAAACTATGCCAACAAATACTTATATTTAGTGAGGTAGTCTATAATAAAAGCAAAATCATCTAGATTTAGTTAAGTAAGCTCTACTTCAAGATGCATCTTTCTCAAGTGATCTAATTTATGAAAGAAACCCTTTATCTTAGTCTACATTTTGAATGGAGAATCACACCCATCAAAATGAAATAGGTGACTATCACTTACACAGACCCCAATTAAGCCCATACATTTTTCAAACTTACATTAATGCTGAATTTTTTTAGATTCATGTGTAAATTATGGTTGTGTTTCATTCATTAGGGACTATAAAAATAGTACATTTTTTATAATTTAATGACACCAATAGATAAATAATTGAAAAACATTCACTTTTGAAACAAACAAAACTCAAATTTGAGTCATGTTTAAAAGATAAAAGCATTACAATTTCCCATAAAATGGGTCAAAATAATTAAAAAACATTACACACTAGTTTTTGAGACCAAATCAAAAAATAAAATAGTCATCCAACCACTTGTTAGAATTGGAATTAAATCACAAACTCACAAATTCCAATCAACATGAAAAAAATCCTCTTGGTTAACATTATGCTTATGCAAGTGAACTGTGCTTCCTATTGAGGAACAAAAATTAGCTTGTAAAAGTAAAAAAATGAATGAAGAGATTGTTTTTGTGAGATAAAATGTTTTTGCCTTTTCTCTATATCCTTCCAAGAAGATGCAAACTAGTAGATCCAGACTGAAAAATTCCAATTCCAAGTTTTCTTCAAATTTGATCAAATCTTTGAAAGAAAAGAAGGTGCCAATGTAGAAAAGGATGCCCTTGCTAGTAGATTGGACACTTTTAGGTAAAATACATATATGGTTTTCTGCACAATAATAAAATCCAAGCAACGGAAATGGTAATAGAAAATAAAGAACATAAATAAATAGTTTTAGATAGATCTTAATAGATTTCAGTAGAAAATCATGAGAAGATCTCTAACACAAAATTTTCTCTCACATGTTAAAATGCCTTGGATAGACATATCTAAAATGCCACTTGTAGAATTGATGTCAAATTTACATATTTGATCTCTACATTCAATCAACCAAAATCAAATCTGAAAAAAATACAATGTATAATAGTTCAATGCCTAACATAATATCTCAATGCTACACTATCATATTTCAACACCCAACCTCCAACTCCTTACTAATAAAAATGATGGTTAGCCAAGAAAAAGTGCCAAGTTAAGATTTCAATGCCACACTGTTGGTAGATCTCACCTATCTAAAACAATAAGAGTTTTTTAGAAATAAAGGAATTATGCCAAACTGAACCAAAGGTCAACACCTCATTCAAGTAGATCTAATGCTAAAAAAGAAGATCTCAAAACTTCTTATCAAATGGAATGCTTCACCTTAGAATATCTCCATAGCCTCTCCTCAGTTTCTTTCACTACCTCAAAAGTAATAAAAGCTTCAAAAAACAACAAAATCTTTAAAAAATATGAAAAAGGGCATGAAGATCTCCTCGTGCCATGTTAAGGGAAGAAGTAATGACAAGAGGGATGTGGAATAAAATTATTTGAAGTTCATGATAATCGATGGTTATAACTTCTTTAGGGCTCTGGTACCATGTTGGGAATGGTAAAGGCATTCCAACCTAATAATCTAAAGTGTTGGCAATTAAACATCATAAAAGAAGCCATAAATATGATATGCAAAAATAAGGTAGATCATATAATATTCAGAAATGAATCATAATGAAGCATGTTAGTACAAATAAAAACACTTGTTTATATAGGCAAGGAAAAATATTAAACTAGCTAAAATATCCAATGTGGGATAAATCCTCACATATGACAAACTCACTAGAAGATGAAAATAGCTATCTAATACACTAGTAAACATGAGAAATTCATGAAATACATACTCTAACAAGAATTATGTATTTGGTGCACCCATAAGGCCTTTTTAAGCCATAGTGACCAATTTTGACCCTTTCTCTGTAAACCAATATTTCTCACACACCTGAAGCTTCTTGAAAAGAATCTCCATGATGGTTTGAGGTGTTGCTTGACTCACTTTATTCCTCTATTTTAGCCTTAAAGTAGCACTACCTTGAGATAAGTGTTAAACCAACAAGCCTAAAGGTTGAATTCTTGAGTTTTATATCCAAAATAAATATGGAGGTACATGGCCATATTTTTTGATATGGAATCCATCCCTTAGGAACCTTAGATCACCTATACTATCTTGATTAAGCTAATTACCTCCTCTTTGTGTGTATACAATCCTCCACCTAGGCACTTGGGTCTATTTTCAAGTGTTTATTAGCCATGGAGGCCCCTTTTAGTGGTCATTGTGTAGTTATTTGAGACCTTTGGGTTCTTTTCACTCCTGAGAAACATATAGGATGTGCATATCTTTCCCATTTTCTTGTATAAAGGCTTAGAGTGGTTCTTTTAGTCCTGATCCATTCAACACATGCCCTACACATGCCATCTAGTAGATCATTTGGGTGCCTAGGGGACCTAGGGTGATTTTCAAGACTATTTCATATCCCAATTACCTCATTTGGATGCATTTGAGGGTGTAATATCCTCATCAGGTCTAGAATAGGGTTTAGGGAGGGTTTTAGAGGTTAAAAATCTTAATGATGGCTCAAAGAGTACATAAATCTAACCAAGACCTTTTTCCATCAACATCTATCCCATAGACCTCTTCAAATCCCTTGAATAGATCATGGGCCCATGCAAACTATACAGTGAGATATGAGTTCATGTTGGTAGAATTTAAGCTCCTTGCTAGTTATTTTATGTCGGTTATAGTGTTAAGTTTTGTTCATAGAGTTAGGTCCTTAAATCCCAATCTTTCCTCTATGGATCTTGAGTACATATGGGTAACCAACTCCCTATAAGAGAATTTGGTTTGAGTGTCCATGTTATGTGAGATATGAGTGTTGAAAATGGAAACTCAACATGGATGCTATTGTCACCAAATCTTGCACCTTAGAAGAGGGTGTTCAAATGTCTTCCAAATTTAGGCAACATGGGAACACTTCTAGGTATGTGGGTGTACCTATAGTGGAAGTGAGCCTCTATATTTAAGGGGATATCTCCCTGAATGTGTCTTGAAATGCTTATCACTTAAACTAGTGCTTGCTTATGGGGAAAAGAGTTAGAGTTTACATGAAATGAATGTACTCTAAGGGTGTGATACCAAGATGTCTTCCACATGACCATCATACTTTATTCACTAAGAATAAAAGCATACATACTAGCTTCTGAGTCCTCTAATGTTTCTAACATGAGTGTTTCAACATAAAGGTGAGATGTATGAAGCAACACAAGGAAAATGAACCAAAAGGTAGATTGAAAACTCCAAGGACAATAATATACTTGAAATAAGACTAAAACACTTGAATACACTCTATATGACCTACTAGAATAGTAACTCTTGTACAAACATGAAAGAATAAGGGAAGAAAGGATACAAAATTATCACTTTACATCACCATACATCACTTTCACACTTATACAATTATTCATGAACTTAAAAATATACTTTCATTAATTTTCAAAGGTAAAATACAATGTCATTCCAATAGGGCTTTTCCATACATAGTATGGTATTATATTATAAATACCAAAATGGTAGCTACTTATAAAACCTAATAGAGAATAGGAGAGAATCAAGTCTAAAGGTCACTTAGAAAAATTGTCATGCTGAGAGAAAGAGTTCAACATGTAGGAGAATGAGTGTGAGATAGACCATGTAAGGTTTGATAGGAAAAATGGCCCTCTAAGTCATGAGACTCATGAAATTTGGAATAAGAGTTCTCATTCTAGACAAGAAAATTACCTTCATCAATTATCCCCTTTGAAACATCTCAAAACTAACTCGGGATAGATATCATGATTTATTCAAGAGGGAGAGGTTGTACACATGCTTCCCCATGCATTAGATGCATCCTTAATAAACTAGATTCTTTTGGAAGTGATCTATCACTACCTATAGTCAAAGAAAATCCTCTTCCACTCACCCCTCACACTTGGCCTCAAAATTGGATTCAATTTTCCATGAAAATACATACAAGGGAGTGAATAACACTTGGAAAGACTCTCCATGGCCTTAGATTTATCAGGTACACCTTAAATAGGCTCCCAATTGAAGTTTTCACACTTCTCACTATCTTGCTCACTTTGCCAATTTTGACTCATTGAGATGAAGGTGATGGAAGACACACTTAGGAGTTTTGATGAAGAATTAAATGATCATATAGAGTTATATTAAGTCTTAAACCTTCCCCCAAAGTTTTTTGCATCTTTTGAAACTCTCTAGAACCTAAAAAACCACCATAAACAATCAAAGAAAGACAATTTACCTCTTGTCCTTATAAGTAAGGAAAAAATAAAGTATATGGGAAGGGTATATAGAGAGTTCCCTACAAGTTTTAGTCACTTTCATGCCTATTCCATCTAATCTGGATAACCCTCCATCCTTCTTTTCCTAGTCGAGTCTTTATTAAGGGTTTTAGGTCCTTTTTTATCTTAATCTTTGTTCATAGAGAAGAGATGTTGAAGTTTAAAAAAAAAAGATCAATTCTCAGGACTCTTGTCAACTTCCCCAAACTCTTTAGACCTCTATTAACACCCTCTAAGAAGATGTGGGCATTCAAAGCCACCCTATTGAGCTTGATTCCTAATTTTTCATAGGCCAAAGTTGTCTCAAGCCAAAAGTGGATCTCCTTGTGACTTCCTATGCAATTTGAAAGCTTAAACACACTTTTTATATTCCATCAAACATGTACCAATAGGTTATAATTCCCACCTAATTCTATAAGTAACATTGGCCCCCCATTTGGTTTTTAGGCTTAAACCATGTCTAAGAGACCTATCTGCATACTTGAAAGTCTAGACCATCCCATTGATATTATTACCTCTATGCAAGGTATCTCATTTTTTTTAGGTGTAATTAAACTTTCCATATCTATTTTCAAGGTCCAATTATCCCCTATCTCATTCCCCCATCTCCATGATCAATATTATAGATTTTGTGGTTATAGGGAATTACCCTTTGTCTGAGACAAAATAAAGGGTACTCACCCTATTTCCTTAGGAAAAATAGATATTGGAGGGGATTATCCAAGTGACGGAGATCATATAAATTTTTTTTGACCTTGGTCATATCATTTTACCCTCCAACTCCTTCAAGACCCAAGACATACCCTTGGGAAAGGGACTATGTGCAGGGTTTATAATGTAGACTATTTATTAATTGATTAGAACCCTTTATCCATGTTAATACCATATAATGAGGGTATATTTAGGTTAATTACATCACTTTTTATGTCTATAAAACACTTTTATCATCATATTCCTTTCAAACTTTGGATTGTTTACACTCTGTCATTTAACTGTCTTGGACTATAGATTGTATCCCTATTCGGGAGGGGCTCCTGTAGGTGGTCCTACATAGTTGGACCTTGAATATAGTTTTATAAAACATCATTATGGTTTCATTAGGGTAAAATCCATATTTTGGGACATATTTACCTCATATTCAAGCTATATACACATTGAAAACACTACTTTTCTATTCACTGTCTATAATAGTCAACTGTAATTGAATGTTTTTAGGAAAAAGGACCTGTAGGAAACCATCAGCTTTGAAAACTATTGCACATATTATTTGGAAATAAATTTAGATATTTGAGAGCCACATTATATCAATAAATGTTTTTATTTCCATGCTTAATCCCTTGTTATGGATGGTGTATGAGTTTGTACCTAGCTATAGGTGGATAGTTTCAAAGAGTAGACATTTGTAGGTGTATATGGGATCAAAACTCTACATATCAACCTAATTTGAAGATAATTATGTTAATTTTTATGAATTTACTATTAATAATATAGTTAAATCATAAATACATACCCTATTTTCACTTTGAGATGCTAGAGTCACCTTAACATTTTAAACTCTATAGATGCCATTGTCTAAAATTAGTGGTCAAAGGTGCATATTGGAGCTCTTTAAAAACTAAATTCCACTAATCATACACCTCCAAAATTTTTCAAATATTTTATCCTATGTGGGATTTCCAAGGTATACTCATTTATATTCTTCAAATATCTTGAAAACTTGTCATATGATCTCCATAAAATGGCTAGGTGCCTAGTTTTCATGTTTTAGGGATATGGTCCCTAAATATAGTCATTTCACCTTTAAAGGTAATCTCCCATCTTGCCTATCAATCTATCATTACAAATAGGTATATCATGGTATAATAAAAATACTATGACCTCAAGAAGGATTTTACCATGTTTAATTTCCTCCCTCAAGCATTCTCAATTTTATGTGGTGCCACCTTTAAGTGGATTTTTACATGTATGTAGGTAGACAATGAAAACATATTTCAAACAATATATGGTGTATGGTCATTTGATCACTCCCAGTCCCTTATAACCTCTTAAAATTCATGTTTTAAACATTAATGGGATATATACCACTCACATATGTTTTTTCCAATATGTCATCTTCTTGTAGGGCACCCGAAGGTGGATACAATAGCATACAAGAGCATTGGGAAGGATGTATGGACTATGAGCATGTAGCATTACCCTACCACCATTTAAAGGAATCATATGGATTCCATCATATTATGTAAACTTTAAAAAATTACATAATTAATCTTTCCAATGTGAATATATCTCTTGAGAGAACTTGTAGGTGCATATCCATGGATGACTATGTATAATGTTGTACATGGATACAATGGTACCTTCTTTCTTGCACCATATGGAGTGGCTTAGTTAATTGTTAAAGTTCAAATGAGAGGATAAACCTCTTAAAACTCTTTATGGCTTTATGAAATTTCTGAAGTCCTTAACATAATTCACTTAGTTGACTATACATGATAGTCATGGACAAATTAACTGTGTGTCACTAAATAACTACAATTCCATGAAGATTGATTTCAATAATGAGATTAAAAAGTGAGGGGACCAATAGGACACTTGAAACATGAGAATTCACCTATCATCACCCTCTGAAGTCACTACCAAAGAATGAAGATTTTGAAAATAGTGGAAACCTACCTATCATTTCATATGAGACCAACTTGCAAACCTGATATGTTGTACCTATCAAGACACTTTGAAACATGAAACCAATCATGGGAAATAATAGGTGAAGACTTCCATGTCCTTTGGAGTTAATTCCAATTTTTGTATTGTATGAACCTATCCAATCAAGATGGCAATGAAGGAGCAAAATGTGTTTTTAACTTTTTTAGCACTTACAAATCTGATCAAGTATTGAGATGGGTCTAGGGAAGTTAAAGAGTCATACCAAAAGGTTATCACACATGTCACACTCTCTAATAGGATACACAAGTGCCAAACTCATTATTTTTTAGTTGTTTTCTTGATGATCAATTAGAGAACCTACAATTTTTAGATGGGACTAACATTATTTACAAGGAATCTAACATATTAGATGTTGTAAGGAAATTGAGACACTTGGACACCTTGAAAACCATGTAACTTGGATGTATGACCCCAAAATTCCCTCTAAGTGACTCAAGTTAGCATAATACCTAATTAGACCATGAACAAGGAAAAAATGACATAAAATTGCATCTAATAAATATAAAAAAACCTTGTGACACTATGTTAGACCCCTATATAAGTTTTTGACTATAGGGGGTTGACCCACTTTGACTTGTGAAAATGGTCAACAACTGCTTAAGGAAATGGAGCTTGAGAAGGTGTTAAGAATGAATTTGACTATTTTCATATATTCCTTTGATTTAAACATGTCCTTTAGGGCCTAAAATATCCTTATACACTTTCTCATTTCCTTGAGTCTATTATGGGGTTTTAGATCTTATATTGAGGTGGAGGTGGGGTCTTGAGACCTAAGGGAGGCTTTAGGCCTTATGGATTAGACTAGGTTTTGGAACCTCAGCTCACCTATAAGTGAATTTGTAGCCTCAATGTTATCATAACATCCTCCTCAATCTAGTTTCCACATTATTCACTTGTATTTATCTTCCCAAACCATCATATCAACCCCTCTCTCTTAAGCTTGCCTTAGCCATCACTATCTATTACAAATGCTTGTAATAACAAGTGGTGAAGATCCAAGGAGCCTTATTTATCTCTTTATAGTGATGGAATCAAGTTTTAGGTGACATGATATCAAGATTTAACCATAGACTTGGGGCTTAACCTACCCTATATAAGATAACATCACTTAATTACATACTCATACATCGTGTCTTGTGTGTTTTTGGCATACAACCTAGACTAGCTATCTCTCTTACTAAATCACACCATCAAGGACACTAAGGAAGACAAATTCCATCCAAATAAGATTAATTTAACCTTTGTTTCTATGTCATATTTATCAGTTAGTCATTTTAATTGGTTAGGAATATTTAAATGTATTTAAGCCACTATTCATTCCTGAGTAAGCCTACTTATCCATATTTTTAAGTTTATCTACCTTTCAAGACCATGAATTCTATACCCTACCTCCCTATCTAAGGTACCTCTCCCATAGGCATATGACATCTTATCAATGTTGGAAGTAGACTGTCAACATCCCTGTAGGTAGATAGTTTAGATGTGTTGACTATTAATAAGGCCTTTAAGTAGGCCCTTGATTGAAAAGAGTGCTTCCATGCTTATCTGAGGTCGAATAGCCTTCCTTAAATCTAATTCATACTCATTAAGACATACATTTTCATAATTTATGACCCTTCCTTACATTTGAGGCCCACCTGTATATGATTATTTTGGAACCTTTTGAAGACTGGTTCTTAGTTGGCTTCTTGTAGGTGATGATTATGATTTCTCAATAGGGTTTACACCTGCATAAGCCCTCTTTCTCACAATATCAATGGATATTGATAACCTTATGGTGTATTTGAATTATTTTATATGCTTTAGGCTTTTTCAAAAAGGCTTAACCTATAGGTGATGGTTGTAAGGTCTTATGGAGTCTCAAACTTAGAACTTAGAGCCTATTAAGAGGTGGATTTGCATTGGAAAGACCATCAGATGATAGAGGTTCCTTAAGAGCTTATAATGGACTATTGACTCAAATTCAAGATTACCTATGAAGACCCTAAACATCCTTACTCACATAATCAATAGATAAAGACACTTGGGGTTCATCAATCATATATATGGAGTGAAAATTTGAAACCTAGGATTCTTCAAATACCTCAACCTCTGGTAACAAACCTTAACTTCTGCTAAATAGGTTTGTGAATGTGCTAGGAATCTAGTTGGTGATTTATTGATTATGGGAGCCATAATGGAGATTGGTTCTTGTGAAAAGGGGTTTCTTATACTTGAATATAATACCTATGCTACCTCTCTAAGGTATCCTCATGCCTTTAAATAGCCATCACCATGGAACATTCAACCCATATCTATAGTGAAGAGCAACCACATAATCATACTAATTTGAAGGTAGAATATTGAGATAGTTGGAGGTATATTTGACCACTCCACTTGTGTTAAGATCTAAACAACTTCAAGAAGCCATCATCAAGCCTCAAACCACTATTTAATTTTAGATATGTGTATTAAATGTTCTTCCTTACTAAGGCACATTATTTATATTTTATATCTTAATATGACTTGGATGTTATTTCTATCATAAGCTCACACGTGTGATCTATGGGTGGAGAATGAAATGGAAGAGTCTTGAGGACCTTTAGAAGACATGTATAATCATTGGTTTCATCAAGAAGGCCAATAATATATTGAAACCATTCCATTTTTAACATTGTGTAGATAAGGAAGGTAACATAGACTGCTTAAATTATTAATAATTGTTCATAAATCATAGAGGGCCAATATTGAACCCAATGCCTTGGATTGGGAGGCCATTAGACCCCATTCCTCTAGTCAAGATTTGAAATCACCATATTCTCTCTCCTATCTATAATGAGCATGAAATTTATTGCTTGTCCATGAATACCAAAGAGCTTAATAGCATAAGTGGATTGGTTTTTGGGTCTTTTTGTCTTGAAACACCTAGATCCTCTCACTTCATGCCTATGTTGAACTCCTCCTTCATATACCTAACTCTTCCTGACCATGTCCATACTATATGGATTTGTACCTTCTTGAAAACTCATGTAAAAAATTGGAATCCTACATTTTCTCATGTTTTTAGACTGTGAATCATCATTGGTAGGTAGGAGGAGGGAAAATTAGGGTCAAAATGCATTTCAAAACATATGGTACAGTTGGTGAAGCCAAAGGGGCACATTTTCACACAGGTGGGGCCCATTTAGTGGAAAATAAAAGTCTTTAACTTGTGATAAGACACCATTTTCATCTAAGATCAATTTTTAATGGAAATATGGTCATCATATAGGCCATTAAAGGTGTAAATGGTGGTTGTGGTGGTGTTTTGAGGTAAAAAAAAAATTATTCTATGGTCAAACACCCTTATAAAAAGGCATATGCATGATCTCAAGTGAAGGTTCACAAAGAGGTGATATTAAGATCAATCAAGGGACTTGAAAACATGTTAAGGTCCTAAAAAAAGTTGACATATACTTATTAAAACAATCTTAACCCCTCTGATCTTACCATGTTCTAAAGGCTCTCATCATATAAGATGGATTCATGATAGTTATAAACTATAACAGTGGGTCATCTTAATTATGAACAAATTAGGACTATTAATACCATTTCAAGGTTTGATATGGACCTTTTTACATGACTAATGTATTCATGTAAAATGCAAAATTATAAAATTTTGGTATGGATAAGAAATTAAATTCAAAGTCTATTTGGAGGGGTTGACACTCATTTTCAAGAGAGACACAATAATACAAGATAGTATAGTCAAGCACTCCCTATTCTTTTCATAGAACTTACTAATATTATTCAAAGCCTACTCAAGTCATTGCACTAGTCCCTAGCCAGTTGAAGCACATCCAATTTTGTATTCTATTTGAATTAATCATACACAAATTTCACAAAGAAATTCAATGGGAAAACTATATTAGCTTGATCCCTCTTTGAAGTATTGGTATGTAGGTAGCGTGCCCACACATAGGGTGTGAAGTGCATCTAGTGCATTCCAAATAGAACCTAGAAAGCTTTCAACCTTAGGACAATAGCATCAAAATAAGACTACAACACAAAATAGTAGGGTGTAATATTTTTAGCACTCCTATCCAATCAAGAAATGAAGTCTAAGGACCTATTTTTGACTATTTCTTTGTCCTACTCCTCCAGTATCAGACCTTGTCTCAGTCTAGATCAGCCATAATAAACTAAGTTCTAATCTCTCTCACTTCCTAATATATTTAGAAAAGGAAAAAATATAATCTATTTATATAAATAAATAGGTTAATAAAATCATATTTATTTACTTATTTACATTTCTCAACCCTTTTATTATTTAAGAAAATAAGTCTAATATTTTGAAACTAATAAAACATTTGGTGAACCTGACCTACTTCAAATTTTTGCATAAAAACCTTAGAAACCTTAAGGATAATTATTTATAATTTTTAAAAATATTTTTATGATTTTTCCTAAATTTAAAAATCATAAAACTATAAATTAATTGAAATATTTTTAATAAATTCACCCAAACCCTAGTTTGCACATACTAGGTCCTATTTGCATATAAACACTTTCAAACCTAGGAAAAATATATTGTTAATTTTTGAAATATTTTTGGATTTTTCCTAATATTTTCAAGATAAATTATACAAATTCATAATAAAAATTTCAAATTATTATACTATTTAAAAAAAAATTCTTTTCAAACCCTAGTTGCATCAACTAGTTCCCAATTATTTTTCCAAGTTTTTTCCAATCATTTTCTGCATTTTTAGTTGAAAACATAACTCAAAAAATCAATTTCAAATTCAAAAGTTCATAGTATTTTTCAAATAACATTTCTAAAAAATTCCTAGTTGCAAGTACTAGCCCCTACTTATTTTTGAAGTATCACCTTACATTTTTGGCAGCTCAATATCCATTTTGCACAAATTGCAATTCTCTATTTTTTGGACTTTACATTTCTTATATTTAGTACTTTTCATTTCTAGAACATTTATTATTAAAACATATTTCAAAACATTTAAAAACATTTCAAATTGTTTTCATACTTTACCAATGGCTCAATATACTAGTTTTGATGAAACTGATAAAAGAGAACTTCAGAAACTCTTAACCAAACATTTGGATATGCAAGATGACATGCTTAGAGTTTTACAAGAAGAATGCCCAAAAGTAACCAATGGGAAATCTTCTCAAACCACATAGCAACCAGTTGTAAATGACACTACAGTGGAAACTATGTCTCAACCACCCCCTATAGCAGCCCAACCTTCTTCTATGCCACTAGTTGTAGCTAGTACATCCCTATCTCCTGATGTGGCAGCCCTTGTGCAAGAGATCTGATCTCTTCAATCTAAGGTGAAACATCTTGAGTAAGGTACCACTAGAACTACACATGATTTTGATTCTTTTTCTCTTTTGCATACACCATTGTCATGTCATATTACTTCTACACCCTTACCATAAGGTTTTGCTCAACTCAAGCTTACTCTTTATGATGGTAAGGTTGATCTAGAGACCCATTTGAAATATTTTTATGCAGAATGCTTGGATTATGTACCCAATTACTGGCTACTTACCAAGATATTTCCATGAAGCCTAAAGGATTATGCTTTACAATGGTTTTATAGTCTACTAAATTAGTCAATCACAACATTCAATCCTTTAGGATACATGTTCCTAACACATTTCAATATCAACATTGGTGACAAGGTTTCATATTCATAGATTTCATAGTAGAAACAAAGGTCAAATGAGCCCCTCACAAATTATGTTCTTAGATACAAGACTATTCTAGCTAAAATAACTAGTCCCATGGCTAATCAAGAACTATAGGACATCTTTAACTAGAGCCTTCTACTAGTATTGCATGAATCTATTATGTTCAAAAGATTATCTTCCTTCAATGAATTATGTCATACACTCAAAGGAAGAGAAGTCAAGATAATTTTAATGGGAAAACTTAAGTATTTAAGTATCCCAAAAAAACTAATAAGAGTAAAAAAAAAAAGTCCCATACAAGGTCAAAATCAATGATAATAAGAATCAAAATCAACCATTAGTTAATTTAGCTTCGATCCCTCTTATCATGTGGTTTTATCATCACCTCCTCATCGTGCATTTACCAACTCACAAATTTCTCCATCCAGGGTTTTACAGTAGTTATTGGAATGTAACATCATCACTCTACCTCCTATCTAGGAAGTAGATCCATCAAAGCCTCTTCCATGAGGATATTATCAACATGTATTTTGTGATTTTAACAAGGCACTAGGCTACACCACAAATAGATGCATTAGTTTGTGAAATAAGAGATAGGAATTGATAGATGATAATCTACTTGATCTAGGCACTTCAATTGAGTTTCTAAAGACAAATCCAACACAAGATAAAGATTTGAAAATCTTTTCAAATCCAATTCCATAACTTCAAAATAAGAGAAATAGGATACATCAGGGGTTCATCATACATACCATACACATCCTCCACCAGCTACATACTAGGCACCTTCAGTTGAGGCACATCCTTTGTGATGTATGATAGGTGTGTATGAGTCCAAAGTTCCTACTAGGATTTTGATATCTTTTTTAGATCAAGAGATTATGGAGGATAATACAAGCTATAATGCACTTTTTATTAGAGCACATATTCATAATCAACCTATTCATAGCGTATTCATTGATAATGGTTCCAGTATTAACATGTGCACCTTCACACTACTTCAACATTTGGGTTATTCAGAGCAAGATATCACTCTAATAGACATAATTATTAGTGGTTTTAGTGGGAATATATAGAGTTCATTGGGCAAGATAATACTTCCATTATAGGTTGGTCCTATATATGTGGCCACACCATTCACTATAGTTCCCAGTGTAGGAGTTTTTGACATATTACTTGGTTGACCATGGATTAAAAAACTCAAGGCAGTCCCTTCTATAATTCAAAAATGCATAAAATTCATTCATGCTAATCAAGTTATTATAATTGGTGGAGTTCCTTATGAGTCACCACTCCCTACTTTAGATCCATCTACCAACTTAAAGTCACTAATTCTAGTTTTTCCACCTATTTAAGTTTCTACTATAGTTTCAGTTCAGATTCTAGTTTAGTGTTAAACATAGTTTTAGCATCCATCACCAATAAAAAGGGTTCATACACCACCATAGTTTTAGGATTCTAGATAGCTTCTAGCTATATTGTTCACACCTCAAGTAATTACATTATGGTTTCATATAGCTACATAGAGAGCACCTATTCATAGAGCTTCTTCTCTTACTTTCAGATGGGTCCTAAGAGCCCTATAGCTATATCCACTTCTTAGAGTCATAGAGGGACCCCACATTTACTTTCCACTTTAGAGATTTTAGAGTAGTTACAACATACATAAATTTTATCTACATAATCTTAGACACTCCATCATGCCTCGTGATCATGCATGATCCCATTATTTGATATAGGACACTATGACAAGGTGTCTCATCTGAGACTCATCGATTAGTATCATTTCTTTCTAACATTGATTGTACATATTATCTCTTTCTTGAATTTAAATAGTTCAAATATTTTTAAAAAATATAAAGACAATATAAAACTTTAGAATACAAAACATTCTAATATTTCAAAAACACCAATTTTGTTTTTATATGCATCATCCATGTTTACATTACTACTATCATGATAGGACTTACATTTGTTGTTTCATACTATTGTATGTCAATTTATCTACATTGCCATGTTTCACTTGATCTTCTTTAAGTGTGTACAGTGACATCTAGCTATTTGATTGCTTCATTCTACCCATTGAAGGGGCATTCCTACTTCTACATTCGAGACATACATCGATACACACACCCATTGGGAGAATATTCTACATGACTAAACCATCTAGGTTATGTTATTCCTACACTACACACTTTGAGTTATCATGCTAATGTACATTACTCTATAGATTACATAGATTACTACATTAACATTTCACTAAAAACCTAACACTTGTGTATTTCTTAGCATTTACCTATTCTTGTACTACACATGTTTTGCATACTTTCACATTTTCTTTGATTAGTTAGATGTGTTTGTATCTTCTAGTTCTTACTTTTTCTTTCATTCCTTGCTCAACATAGCTTGTATGATTATACTTTCTAGTTCCTGATTATCTTCTAGTTGTGCCTTAGGACATCTACCAATGCCCTTTGCTTCTATTCATATGTGTGCCTTAGGACATATTCCAATGTCCTTTATTTTTACTCTTTCATGTGCTTGTGGCCTTTGGGATAACTTTGCTTCTTCCACTTGTATGTGTATGTGGCATTTGAACATGCCTTCCATGCTTGTCTTTCAGTGTGAGTGACAAGTGTCCATGTCTCTTGTTTGCATGGCCCCTTAGCCACCCTTGTGTGTTTATTTCTTCTTAATTCATATACTCATTTTCTTGTTTACTCCTCACTATGTGAAATGTCATGATTCCAATCATGCATTTATCTTGCTTCTTGGATGCCATGATGGACATCATGCTCCATCCCTCCATGCTTACCAATAAACTAATAACTAACAACTAATATATGACATTTATAGTTTTAGTCTAATATTTTATGCATGCATTCACATTTTTATATCTATCTAGGCATAACCTTATTGATCTAACAATCTTTCAATTCAAATATTGCTATATCTTTAAATATCTTGTCAAATATTCAATGTTATATCATATATCTGTATAGTTTAACACACTTGTAGGACTCTTTTCTTCTAAGGATAGTCATTACAATTTCATCATTTATACCCTTAGAAGAGGGGCATCAAATAGGGGTTTGCCATAGATATTAAACCTCCTAATAGTCAAAATAGCAGCATTCAAAACACTTAGTACATAATCTAGAGGTCAAACCGGTCAAACTAGAGCAAAAAAATAATGATAGTTTTAGATCAGTAGTTAGTTTTCACACCAAATAATAGCATATAAAATGAATATTAGTTCCAAACATAGGGGTATATATATTTTGGTTCTCCTTTGTAGGTAGGAAAACACTTAGGGTTTCAAGAAATAGGTAAAAAGTTTAGTTTAGGAATAGTTTTTGCACTTCCAAATCATTCAAAATTAGTAGTTTTAGTATAGTTTTCTTAGAGAATCTAGATACAGGGGGGTTATCATGCATGACATGATGGTTCTTACTTTTAGTTAATATTAGGTAGTTAGCATAACTTCTAGATTAGAATCCATGTTCTAGACATCAATGATTGGGGGCAATGTGTGTGGGACATTGATCTTCTTTTCTTTTTGAGTTCAGTTTATTCTAAGCATTCTTAGTAGTTTCATGCCTTACTGCATCTATAGGTGGTTGGCATCAAATTTGAGTTAAAATTGAATATAAGTTTAGCTTTTTGATTACTTGAGTTGGCTTTTGCATAAGCATTTTGTATCAATTTTAGAGATGCTTTCATATAAGCCCAACCTCCATCTTTCAAAATGGCCAAGAGTGGCCTAATTTTTAGCACACATTTAGGTTATCCACACCACATTGTTAGATTTATAAAACATCCATGGGATCTATGAGACATCTCATATGATAGATATTCTACATAGGTATTACTTCATATCTTCACTTCATGGAGTAACCATGGAGCCAAAGGTCTAGCTAACCTTTGTATTTTTGAGACACCTATTTTGAGGGATTAGACACATGGTCTAGACATTGATTATCACATGCATGATTTGTTAACTTCACATAGTTGGTGATGATGGAGCCAAAGGGCCAACCTTTGCATTTTTGAGACAATTTCTAGGGAATTAAGCACTCATCTCCATTCATGATATTACTCTTGATTAAACACACACTCAACATCATCTAACACATTCTAGCATCACAATAGGTTTTGTATTAGTTCACATACTCGGTGAGGTGTATTAATTCCTTTCTCCTCCTCTTACTTAGATCTTATATGTTCTTATTTTAGATATAACATATCTAGTAAGAACTGATCTACTTCATATTTTTATTATAGATTCATAATTCATAGTGTGCTCTCTCTATGCACATTTAACATCACATAACTTTATGATCTTCACCCTTATAGGCAAGTTTAGGTATGCTTATTATTTTCCTTTATCCTAATATTTCACTTTTTTGCATCACTAGAATAAATGGGGGGAAAATGTAGTCATGTAAAATTAAAAAAAATATAACTTTAATATGTCTAAGACACCTAATCCATAGGTCCTCATGTCGACTCACATAACCCTTTTAGGTTACTTCTTTCATTGATTCCTAGTCATTTAAAGCTTTTTAGACTTAGCCCTTTTAGAATAGGTAGCCTTTTCAATCTTAGATCCATCCCCCTAGGTCTCATCCCCTTAGGACAATAACACCTAAATAGGATAGGAGCACTAGAACCTAGGGTATCCTATTTTTAGTGCTATTGTCCACATTCACTTTTTCCTCCAATAGTCAAACTATTTTAGTTTGTTATCTTTTTCCCTATCAGCCTCACATGAATTTATTTAACCCATGATCATTAGTTTCCCTACAAAGGGCCATTCAATGTCCATTTAGAGGAGTTGACACTCATTTTTAGGAGAGATTCAAGAATACAAGAAAGTACACTCAATCACTCCTCCATATTCTTTGAATACAACCTTCCAATATTATTCAAAGCCTACTCAATTCATTACACCAGTCCTTAGCTAGCTGAAACATATCCAATTACACATTCTAGTTGCATTGATAATACACATATTATACCAAGCACTTTAATGAGAGAGCTACATTATCTTTATCCCTCTTCAGAGTATTGGTATATAGGCAACATGCCCACACATAGGGTGTGAAGTGCATCTAATACATTCTAAATATAACCTAGAAAGATTTCAACCTCATGACAACAACACCAAAATAGGACTACAACATTGGAAAGTAGAATGTCTTATTTTTGTTGCTCTTGTCCAATCAAGAAATAAAGTCTAGGGACTTGTTTCTGACTATTTCTCTATCGTACTCCAATATTAGACCTTATCTTAGTCTAGATCAGTCAAAATAAGCTAAGTTATAATCTCTCTCACTTCCTACTATATTTAGAAAAGGCAAAAAATATAATCTATTTACACAAATTAGTATATTAATAAAATCATATTTATTTACTAATTTACATTTCTTAGCCCCTTTATGATTTAGAAATATAACTATAATATACTAAAAAATAAAACAACTAACATAGGGAGAAGTCTTGACACAAGTTCAAATAGGGGGTAAAGATAACCACCATGATGTTTATTGACATGACAAAACACTTGAACCTATTGTATTGGCATGGTGACTAGTGATCCCATTTTAGATTAACCTAACACTTCTAGGGGTATAATAACAGTGACCACAAGGTGAGTTTAGGTTCTCATGCATAGGTCGACTCATTTTAGGCTTAAGGGAATAAATTAGTCAATAGGTCCAAAAATATGGATTTCACACCAATAGGGGTGGCCAAGTACCCTCACTATTCCATTTTGATGACAAAACATAGGAACTCTACCTTTAAGCCTATTGGCCTAACACCTTCCTCAAGGCAATACTACTTGAATTCTGAAATAGATGAAAAAAGGGTATTATATAAGACCTAAAACCATTATGGATATGTTTTTTCAAGGAGTTTCAGAGGTTTGATAAATAGTGGTTTGCAAAAGAAGGATCAAAACTGGTCATTATGGCTCAAATTTGCCTTGTGGGTGCACAAAATGCATAATTATCACTTGAAGAATAAATTGATGAGCTAAAAAATGTATAGAACAATTACATGGGGTCCTAATCATTTTTGGAAATTTGAGGGGTCATATCTAGAATAAAATAGTGCTATTGGTTCATAGGTTAGGGGCCTAACCTTTATAAACCATTGCTAAAAACCCAAACCCCCTTAAACCTCCCTAAAACCCTAATAGTGAGTCAATGGAGAAAATATTGAAGAAATTTCATCTAAATGCATTGGAATGGCTTGGTAAACACTTTTATCTCTTATTTCACTCTTAGGATATTGCATCCATGGCATTGGTTTGTACAGACATTTGTATGGACCTCCTAAAAACACTATTTTGGTAAGGTTTA
Source organism: Torreya grandis (assembly GCA_037957365.1). Classification (NCBI taxonomy): domain Eukaryota; kingdom Viridiplantae; phylum Streptophyta; class Pinopsida; order Cupressales; family Taxaceae; genus Torreya; species Torreya grandis. The sequence goes on along the minus strand of JARHVA010000086.1, from coordinate 7,764,915 downwards.
AGGATAAATCCAAGGTGTAGATCTTATTGAAAGGTTTAATATAATTTGGGAAGGTATTATGACGTGTCTTATAACTTCTCAATCCATAAAATGCTCATAATACTTCCTATAAATGCTACTACAAGTCTACACTAAAGGGCTAGACTGAAAATGCTAATGAGAGGTGACCTTGTCACCTAAATGAGCTAAGATTATAGGCTTATACTACATGGAGGACATAAGAATTGGTATGGTATGATTTTTTAGACTTGAAATAAGCTCACTCATTAATCTTAAAGGGATTTTTCAATCCCCATGGTCATCTAGGTAGAAAGCAGTCAAGAGACTAGGCCTAACTGCCTAATAGGCCTACTTGGTCAATAAAAGAAGATGTTTATTGGCATATGAGGATAATATGGATTAAATTAAAGTCACGATTCCTTTTTTAACTACCTCATGTAGGTTAATAGATCCATTTCCTATCCACCATGAAGGATGAGGTAGTTTTTCAAGTCATATTGGCATGTAAGAAGGAGGTGGGTACTTAATACTTCATGAGGGGACCTAATTAAACCAATTTGATACATTATAACTATTATGAGGAGATGGAATTGAATAGGTTACCATGACATTAATATGTATTAGGTCAACCTTGTCCAAAAATATACATCTAATACCTCAAAAGGCTCATTGAAGGCCACTCATCACCAAGGCAATGCATGGAGAAAGAATTGAGGGCTACTTATAACTGCTAATTAAATGAACTATGGTCATTCATTACCTCTTCATTCCTTTTACAGACCATCTCTCCCCCTATTTCTATAATCATGTTCTATAAATTAAGGCTCGATGGCCATTGTATTCATCCCTTGGCTAGGTATGATGACTTTACCCAAATTATATCATGCAAACCTCTTTAAATCAATAAAGAAGGTCTATTTTTAGATCCATTTAATAAAATTAGTGTGTATATCCTTGTTTATTTTAATAATTGGTAAATATTCATTCTCCTTTATAGGTCCTTACCATCACCTAGTTGTTAGGATGTTATTCTATTTAGGTCATGTGATGTGCCAAAACGTTTCTAACTATTTTAAAGAGTAATTTGGTTGATAGTGTCTTGAACATACCTCTTTTCCTTTAATTTAAAATTTTAGACATCCATCACATCCTTCATATTAATTAATTATGCTTATGAGCTCATTATAAAACTTGTTTCAGTCACTAGTCTTTGTTTGGTTGATAAAGTTTTGATTAAGGATCAATTAGAGTGGATAAGTCAATATTGGTGTATCACCTCCCTTATCTTAGATTTTAATTCATGTTTTTCTCTCACTTTTCACCCAAATAATTATTAGGCATAGTGATTTGAGCTTAATTGATGCAATAGGGGAGCTATCCCCATAAACTAGAGATTTATCCCATCGATAGGTCACCCATAGCCTTGGTTAATCCCATGTTACCCCAAATTTGGAAAGTTCTGAATAATCCTCTCCTAAGGGTGTAGTTAGGTGAGTTAATATTTTTAGCATGTCTAGTAGGACCAATATTCAAGTGAGTTGGAGAATGTACATACAAACTTGAATGATATCCAAGAGCTTTAAGCACTCTAGTAGAAGATCTGCAATCAAGTTTCATGCCAAAATTGGTTACAAAATCTTCATCAAAAGGTATGGAAGCTAATTTTATTGAGTTATCTTTGGAATTTTCTAGGATAAATAGATACCCTAGCTCTAATCATAATCCTACACCCCCTAATTATCCTAATTCTACTCAATAAAACACTACTATAACCCATACACCTCTAATGGCTAGGCCTAGACATCAAGATTTTATACCCTTCAATGGTGGAAAAACCTTAAATCTAAACCAATTTGATGATATACCTATTGTTTCACTTAAAATCCTTTCCTATTTCATAGGAGAAAACTCAACCACCCCTATGGAACATATTTCATACATAGCCAATGTATGCTTAGTTTACACTATGACCAAATAGAATGTGTCAATGAGGTTATTAGCCACTTCCTTGAAGGTTAAGTCACTTCAACGGTATATGGGATTAACACCTACTTCTATCCATACTTGGGAGGAATTTGGGGAACACCTTTGTAAAAATTTTAAATATAAGAGTGACCACTTATCTTTAATGGAACAACTCACCACCATTAGAATGGATCCCTATGAGTTTATGTTAGACTTCAATTATAGGTTTCAAAAAACTTGGGATAGAATCTCCATGGTAGTCAAACCCACCCCTAATTATGCCTTTTTGTACTACTTAAGATCCCTCAATTTTGATGTGGTAGTCATAATTTAGTCCATGGGGGGAACACTCTAACAGATGATTATGATGTGGTAATAAGGGAAAATATGTCTAATATAAGAAGACAAGCTTACCCCAACACTCTTAATTTCTTTTTTTCCAAAGATAAAACTCCATATGCCTACCATTTTTCCCCTACCATCATGTTGGAGTTCTAGGTTACACCCTAGCTGAGAAAGAGATTGCTCAAGTCCCCTCCTCAAACCTAGTCGAACATGGGATTGACATAAGACTGTGGGTTATCTAATTATAGATCAAACCTCTATAATTTAAGGGGATAGATCCATTGATATGAAAATTTAGTAGATTCCTAAGATCTAAAATATGTCATGAGGAAAAGAGAGAAATGAAAGCCATACTAGAATCTAACCTATATGGTGATGCACCAAATTTTTCAATGATCCAATCTCATCTTAAACACTTTCATGACTACTAATGAATCCAATGGGGACAAGGGTTAATCATATATATTAATAATGTTTCAAACATGATTATTTTTCATGAAGTTTGGGTAGAAACTTGTATGTTGAAGGCAAAAGGGATAAGGTCTATGCAAGACACTATAAGATCTTTGACATTTTAAGAGAGATTTCATTAAACAACACTTCACACAACCTATAAGAAACTAAAAAATTTTAAATCAAGGTCCATGAAGGACATACATATGATGAAAAGTTAACATAAATTATGTAGATCGAACTTTAATGAGATACTCTTATCATCATTCAATCAGACTATGAACTTGTCTTATATCGCTTCAAAAAGAGTTTACACAGTGATTTTGGTAGATAATTTCTACACCCATCTGAGGGATGGAAAACCAAAGATCAATGCCTACATTTATAGAGATAATGTAAGGGAAGAGAAGGTAATCCATGCATAGGATGGGTCATTAATGAGCCCACCATGACATGGGATAATTACACAAGTATCTTATTCCTCTTTAAGCATTTACATTACTTCAATGAGACCAATTTGGGCATAGAGGTAGTTTTAACTCCTTTAAACAACCTCAATTATGATTTTAACTTCCCAAAATAGTTCCACATTCTTTCCTTTGGTATTTATTTAACACATATGTGGGTGTAATAAGGTTATTTTACATGTTGAGTAGCCTTGACAACGATATGCATGCTAAATTATTCATGAAATTACCTTCACATGTAGTAATAACCCTTATTTGGTGTATAATCACCCAAATGATAGTTATAATTCTTGTAAAGGGTCAATTAGTGTCCTCACACCACCTTCCTTTCACTAGATCCTTCCACTTATTTGATAAATAGCCTTGTATGGTTGGCTTTCCAAAATTATATTCATGTTTACCATGCAATTAATTTAATAGATGAACTTGGGTGTAAAACTTGCCTGATATGACTTAGATAAAATTTATAAAGCCTTTAAGACATTAACATTGATGTCCTAGAAGAATTCTCTACCTGAAACACCTACATTACTAGACTAAAAAACCTACCTTCTTTTCAGGGGGTTCCATGGATTGAAATGGCATTAGATAGGTAGGATAAGTCTTGCACATACTCCATCCATAGTTTAAAATCCTTTATTAGGACTCATAACATAAAAAATTACATAAAAATGTAATTTTTCTCTCTTAGGAGGCATTTGTACACTTTTTTTACCACCTAACATCATGATTTGAATCCCCTTTGAGTTGTCTACAAGGTCCAAGTGATAAACTAGGCATTTTTTAGTAGAATAATGGATTTTTAGCTAAACCTCTCAATACTAGTTTTTATTAGTGTTTAAGGGAGGTTTTAGAGGGCTTGGGGTTTTTAGACTTAGGTTTTGAGAATTTGATCTTGGGTTTATACACTACCTACACCAAATCCAAGCTAACAAGCCCCTTCACTTCATATGAACACTTGGATGCCTTAAGTAGACCCCTCTTTGCCTTGGTGAGTGATTGAAGAAGCTTCCTTTATGGAGGGATTATCCTTTGAGAAACCTCTATAGTTTTTCAAGTGGAAATATACACTATGGTGGCTTCTCCAAGTCTTGGACTAGCCCAAAGGGCCTTATAACAATGTGATAATGCCATTAAATAAGATTCACAACCTCTCAAACCTTCACACTATACTCTACTCTACTCTACTCTTTTTATAACATAATCATGGTGGAGCCTTAATGTCATTCTACCTACATACCTTTGCTATAAGAATTATTATATACATTGACCTGTGAATCCATGTCTGCCTCATATATGACTAGGGAAAGGTTTTAGATATTGAATTTATTACCTTCATCATGCCAATTTTCCTCCCTATAGTGTATATGTCCAAGTGTACTAAGGTCTATAACTCTCTACCTCCATACCAATCATGGAGGTCAACATGGGGAACTCTAGGAGTCTTAGTCAAATGTCTTAAGGGACTTCCTCTCTTATCAAACTCATTTTACATGTGAAAACTCTCTATAGATTGATCCTTGAGCTTAAATGGCCTTATTAAGCCTTTTTTATAAAGTGATAAACCTACACATTAAAAACAAGCAGTTATGGTGGTTCCCATGGGACTTTAGGGGACCTCAAATATCATTTCATATCTATAAAATTGCATTTGAATAGGTTTTGAGACGAATTTCTACCATTGGGTCACTTTTGTGCTTTATGTAGGGTTGGAGGTATCCAAACTCTTAAGGATGATTCATAGATTACATACATCCAACCTTAAAACCAAGGCCATGAATTTTCAAGGCATTAACCTCCCCTCCTACCCTAAATAGGTTAGATTCCCATGTAAATACTCCACAGAGATATGAGCATTAGAATTTGGTGCCAAGGTTAGTTGTAGGTAATTTTGAGTCCTAAACTTCTTAAAAATCATTCATATAATTTATAATCCTATTTATAATCAAATTCCCATGGATTTTTAGTGCTTATGGAGACTTAAATTCCATTAGGATCTTTGGATAAGAAGAGGTATGTGGTGAAGTGGGTGAGCATGTGAATCTACCCCTTGAAATGCGTTCACACAGGTGGACTAGCTTGAGATGGTTTTTTGGCACTTGGACCATTCCTTCCACCTTTTGACCCTTAAAACCTATTTTTTAGGTTGAAACATGATTCCAATCCTTATTTTTTTCATTTTATGGATCATAATAACTTATAGAGGCTCTAGAACATCATTGAGGTCTGCTTGCAGGGCTACCTACATGATTGTGCCAACACACTTCCAAGTTTTTGAATATTGAAACTAAGAATTAGACCAAGTGTGAGGTTTCAAAGGACCTTAGTCATCATTTTATGTTTGAACCAGACATTTCATAGACCCCAAGTTGGCTAGAGATCTCTTATAGCATGGATGTGCCATTAACCCCAATATTTGCCTACACAAACAAGCCTTGATCTCAGATAAAATAGTGATTATGCCCACTATTTGTCTTAATAAAGTGAGCATATGGGTTTCCTACTCAAGTTATGAATGCATTATTCAATAAATTTAGAGACTTGGTTGTGCTTTTAAGGGGTTCATATCCTCGTTTTGGCTCAAAATAACCTCAAACTACCTGCTAGAAAGTGCACTCAAATTTGCACTTTGGAATATGGCCTATAGTCTTTAATATGAGGATGTTGGTGACTCTAAGAATTATTTATTAAATATTTAGGATGATTACCATGACCAGGTGGTGGCTATTTAACACTATCCTCCCTTAGAACCTCTTTATCCATTCAACCTCATTCTTTTTCTTGCACCTGCTTGTGTAGTTTCAGGGTTATGATAATGTCATCTATCTCCTTAGGGGTGGGGGATATCAGGTCTGCACCTTTGACAACATGATCCTTGTCTTGTTTATGTTTATTCTACCTTATCTAAGTTTACATGGAGTGGAGGCACTAATATATTTTAAAAATGTCACTCTGTGATCCTTATTCACTAATGACTATTATAGGCTTATTACTGTGCCTATTTTAGGAGGGGGTGTAGCTTGTAGGTGTTTAAGTCTCATGTCACAGATGAATCATATTACATTTAAAATACCTTTGTAATTCTCAACCCATGGTATTCATGGCAACCCATTACATCTTGGACAACTCAATTGGCTCTCCTTAAGGCCTTTCTATAATGGCTCTTATGGCTGACTGTAGGTACTTCCGTTAGCACTCCCAGGTTGTTACATAACCATATGGGTCTATGGTTTGATGTCCTCTATCATATGAAAGGATCTAGTGCAATGTGGGTATTGACTTGGGATACCTAATCCTATAGGAAGGTTAAGTTAATGGGGAGGATAATAGTGTAGGCACATTAGAGTGGAATGGGCATAACACACAGTGGTAACACAACATAATGGTAGTGAGTGAGTAGTGAGAAAATGTGAATATGAAATGGGATTGGAGGGAACACAATACCTTCCCCTAAGACCAACCTAAGTAGACCCTAAGGATACCATAATACATATGGAGGTAGGCATAAATATTTTGAGGCAAAAGCAAGGTGTTTTTGGTCTTTTAATGAAACATAGTATTCTCAAAAATACCTTAAAATCTATGAAGAAACCTTAACTTTTAAAAAAATGTGACTGAGTTTGATAAATTCATAAGATTAGGTCTATAAGGACTATGAAAGCATATAGAGGATTTATAAGATGTTTTAAGTGTATGAAGACCAGCCACCACTATGGTTACCACCTCCTTTATGTCCTATGAAGCACATTGGAATCCTGTAGATGATATTAGGCCATATATATAGTTTACTCTATAGTGTCTTTCAACCATACACATATGGGTCTCCATGAAGTGTTCTAAGGAAAAATCAAGACCACTAGGTTTTAAAACCAGGTGAAAAGGTGCTAAAGACCATGATATATCTCTCTAACCATGAAACTTTACTTACAACCCATGAAAGAAGCACCTAAAACTTGATTATTACATAGACTAGTCTATAAACCATGCATAGGAACTAGTCAAAGATATTGACATGTCATCTAAGCTCCAATGAGTAGATTTCATTTTATAATCATCATATAAGGATGTTACATAACTTTAGATAAAAGGGAAACTAGCTGGTTCTTGCAACTGAATCAAGTTCCTTTGAAAATTGATGGTCTCAGGATTGCCTTTGCATATGATGAGGATGTAAAAACTCTTTCACTTATTAACCAATGTTCATAGAGGATAAGCATTCAACTTTCAAACAAATGACATGAGTGACTATTTCCCTGAGTACACTTTCCATGCTCAAAAGCTTGGACCTCTAATCTACCCCTGCTATACCAAATAATCATTAACTTGAGGGGTCCTTTGAGTTCACCAATGAGATTAGGGTAGAAGAGAAATGATTTTGGGCCCTTACTAAACTAGAACACGATAATTCTTCCACCATTAAACATTTTTGAACTCACCTTACTATAATATGCCCCTAACTGAGTTGATCTGTATAGTATGGATCCATATTAATGAGAAAACACTTGTAATGTGTCCATTTTCCTACAAATATTCTTGTTTTAGCCATAAAATGTAGCTTAGTGGTGTTATAGAGGGGAAATAGGAGGGAAAGATAGTGTTTGATTTAGTTGTATGACCTGGGGGAGGCAAAAAGTCACAAATTGGCATTTGTGGGCCCATATTAGAGGAATTAAGCATTGAAGTGGTAAAGGTGGATCTAATTTATGTATGATAATATCCCATGATGGATTGGTGGGATTCATGAGGTATTTTGGAGGTGTATGATTGATCTAGTGGTTAATTAAGACCAAAATAACATCCTTTTTTTGGTCAAAATTATTGATTGGCTCAAGTAAATGGATCCAAAAAAAGATTCATCAACTATACCACATTGTTAATACATATAGAACACATTAAAATCAATGAAATATTAATTATATCACATGATATTCCATATAATGACTCTTGAAATCTTAAAAAATGATCATACCTCTGATGATTTTACATGACTAACGTGCTCTTAGACCTTTGTCAAACTACCTCCTCCAACTTTGGATTCATTAATATAACTCCCTTATATTAATGATCCTTTACTATGTATATGGGACAAATAAACACTTTTGACACCATTGCATTACCTGATTCAAGTTTAATATGTGGTACAAAGACCTATAAAGACTGCTAAGTCAAGTTTGAAATGTGACTAAAAAATTGACTCACTAGAAATCCCTTTGGAGCTCCCAAATTGATTAAAAAGCAAGTTTAAAATATTGGTTCATGAACCTAATATATAGTGTTATAAAATTTATAGGTCTAAGACTAGAAAATAACTAGCATTTCTAGTGACTCAGTTGGCATGACCGGTCTACTAGTCATGGAACCTAGAAAATTGATCAAGCTTGCTCATGGTGACTAGGAAAATGAAGTATGACTATAATATGGATTGTTCATTCATATTGGAAAATATTGAATCAATGAGACATAATAAAAAAATAGGAAATAAATAAGAACACACAAAAGAACTACCTAAACATTAGGATCAAACAACAAACAAGACATTGTGCAAGAGTACTTTGAGATAAAAGATAGACCTACCTACTTATGTACAAAGATGATGAAATAGAAAAGTAGTAGAATATGTGATAAATCCCATGATAGGGATGTGAAGGCTCTCTCAATTAAACTTATAAACCTTAAAGGAATTATTCTCCTTGAAACATGTGATGACATAAGGCCCACTTGAAAGACTATCAAACTTGGAGTGCTTTCCTAGTTTTGTACGGTCCTCATCTTATATGAGGACTATATCACCTTGTTGGAATGTTTTATAAGAGGATATATTATAAAATGACCTCTTAACTTAGTGTTTATTAGACCACATGATGTACATAACACTGTACCTTATCTCCTCTAGTTGTCTTAATTCATTCAACCTTACTTGCATAACATCATCCTCTAGGAGCTCAAGTTGGTGGGCAAGCTCTAGTGCAAGTAGTTCAAGAGAGATAGGAAGTTTTGATTATATCCCATAGATAAGGAGGTATGGTGAGTGTCTAATGGACTTCTTAGGTGTCACCCTATCTACCCATAAGGTAGTCTTTAATCTAATATGCCATTCCATCTGACTATATTCCATAGTCCTCTTGATAACTCTCAATAAGTTCTTGTTTATGGACTCTACTAGTCCATTACCCTATGGGTAATAGTTATATGATGCTTTGAGATAAATTAAATGTGAAATAGACCACTCACATACCTTGTTAATATTAAAGGATAATGCATTATCATAAATGATTGTGGAAGGTACACCAAATCTGGTCACAAGGTTGTCATAAAAGTCTAAGATAGAATTTTCATTGGATTATTTGAGGGAAGTTGCTTCAACCCACCTTGTGAAGTAGTCTGTATCTATTATAATCTACTTATTTCATTTAATTAAATTGGGTTTATCATACATATGAAATCTAAACACCACTACATAAAGGGTTGTTCTACTTGTATGGGTTACAAGGGGAGGGCAAATAATTTATATTTACCAATTAACATTGCATATTTTGGACACTTTATTACATAAGAGTGTGCATCTATAAAAAATTTAGGAAAAAAGTATCCTAATTTAATGATTTTGGAGGCTATGATATTGTCAAAAAAGTGCCCACCAATTGGACCATCATAGAACTCTTCAAGTAGCTTGTCTATTTGGAATGATTCCACATACCTCAAAAGCATGCCTCCTATGTCTCTTTTGAAAAGTATTCCATCTATTAGAACATAAGGTATAATTTTCAATGTGAAGTTCCTCAATTTGGCTTTAACTAACCCCATGGGGCATTATCCTAATTGGAGAAAGCTGATCACATCATGCGTCCAACTAAAAGGTGTGTTGTCTAAAACTACTTGTTGGCTATCATGGACTACCAACACTTGGTTTTTACCTTCATTTACTTCTACTAAAAGATGATAACCTAACCTTCTACCCCTTAAAAGATTTATTAATCTAAATTAAAGTTCATACTCCATGCATTTTATCACCCACCTAACCCTTTTATCATTGAGGTCTCTGTTAAGTATAGAATCCTTAATGTTTGGGTGTACCACCATGAGTATGTTCTTGTCATTGGAGACCATGTGCCTATATTTCTTCAAACTTCTCACTATTTCAAGTACATGTTTTTCTAAAAATATATACCTCTCCTCATATCCCTTTAAGGCTTGATTAAAAAAGGCAATAGGCTATTTTAGGCCTTGATCATTCTACTGCATCGACATGGTAGGGATTGCAGCCAATGTAGAGAAGGCATACATGTAGAATTATTTGTTAAAATCAGGGTTAAGGAGTGTAGGGGCATGATAGATGGCATCCTTGATGGACTCAAAACTCCTCTTACCTTCTTTTCTCATGTTTTAATTATTTTTGGGAAACTAGGGTCTAGTCCCAAAATAATAAAGGGTCTGGAATAAGGGGAAAAATATAATTAAATATAGTAAAATATATGTTTTTAATGAAATTAATTATGTTAATTGCATAGGGAGAGAAATAAACTTATCAAGAAAAATAGGCTAAAATAGATGATTTAGGGGTTATAATCTTCTGCACAGGACTGGGATAGTGTCACAAATATAGATCTAGTCTTTATTTTGTGAAAGGATAGGAGCACCAAAATAGGACACCTTGGTGTTTGGTGTTATAGTCCTTTTCTACTTCTATTTTACTAAAGGCTTAAGATTTTTAGGTTTTTTCTGCTTAGTGTGAGCCTATGTATGAAATTTTGGAGGCTAAATGTCAACAAATATCATTATAGGTCTATTTCAATTTCTAAACCCCAAGTATATTGACACACATGAAACAACAAATACATAAAAATCATAAGGGGAAAAAGTTAGGTTAGGGGAAGTATGATCATATGATCCAGAACTCTTGCTATCTTGATCACTACCTACATTAACCCTCAAGATAGCGTCTCAAATCAAATGTAGTTTTCCTTTAGGGAACATGCATAATCAATGCACATGGTAGATATAAGAATGAAATTTTGCCTAGGCCATTCCTTGATCAAGCATGCAAATCTATGTGTGATGTAGAATGCTGAGCTATACTATTGACTAATTTTTAATTATGTACTATGTCAAAGTAGTAAGTGCTAGATATAAAATGCCTTTTGAAGTCTTTTATATAGGAGACTCTTTGTTTTGAATTTGGGAAATTTATTCACATTTGGCCGATATTGGAAAAGTTAAGGATAAAGCTAAAAAATAGGTTGGGACTCATTAATCATGGGAAACTAACTATTGGAGCTTAAAATGACCTTAAATAGGAGTCCTAGAAATGGATACCCTAGGTCTAGTGTTGCAGTCCAATCCCAATGCTCTTATCTAATAAGCTAGAGACCTAGGGGGATGGAATAAGCATGGGAAATATGACTTGGCTGAGGTGGAATGACCATTTGAAAATCTTGGAATGATTGGGAATAAGCAAAAAGGTATCTAGAGCATGAAATGAGACCATGATGAGTAAAACAAAAGACATAGCTAAATGTGAACAAAGCTCATATAATCTAATCAAAGTCTCCTATGAAAAGACTATGAAAATACATGATATGTGGTTGCTTAGCCAATTTAGGGTGTATACATTTAACCCCCTTTTAATCTAGTGATGGAATGAAATGAAGAATTAGAGTAAAAAAAGAAAAGAGAATGCATACCTGAACCTACCTACATGGAGATAAATGTGTTGTAAATAGGTCTAACTCACTTCCTAGCTAGGGAGGTGGATGGAGAGCTAAATAGTGCCTAGAAAAAGAAGGAATACCTAAAATAGATTCCCCCTATAGTAAATCTAGAAGTGAAATCCATGTAATATGGAGAATGAGGGCAATGCTTTCCCCCTATGCTAAATCTAACTGGAATGAGAAATGTTCGAAGGTCCAAAAGTAATGTCTGCTCTCTATCCCACATAAACTCATGTAATATGGAATGTGTGTATAAAATATATATGTTATGAAGAACAAATCTATCATTCCCACAATCTGGATATCTAAACTATAACTAAGAAATGCTCAAAGGCCCAAAACCAATGTCTATCCTCTATCCTACACAAACTCATGTAGTCTGGGTTTAGGTAATGTAATGGACTAACTATTATAGATGACTATGTAGTCCAACTTGGTGACAACCTGAGTATAACTGGGTGTAATCTAAAATTTTGGTAAATGTGTAAGAGAATGTCATGTCTTTCCATTCTAATCTGTATAATCTTAGATGATGAAGAACATGAATATCTATGTCATTCCCCCAAATCTAGTATGTGAGTGATACATATGTATAATTTGGTAGTCTATATAACCAAATGTGATATGGACTATCATGCCATGTACTATGCTCTGCACTATGCCTATAATCTACTATCTAGTCTTGTAATTGTGTTATGTTGTACGAAGTTGTATGTGTGAGATGTGTAGTAATGTACATGCCCCCAAATCTGGTATCTAAGTCTAAAGCTATATTGAAGTCACTATGAATCCATGTAATCTAAACCACTATATTTGAATATCCTATGTATCTATAAATTGAAATCATGGTGGATCTATATGATCTAAACCACTGTATCTATATGGTTTGTGTATTTGTAAACTAAATATATATCCCCCTGAATGTCCTTAGTAATGTTGAGTGACACATGTAATTTTAATCACTACATATCTTGACCAATCTGAGTTGAATCTAGTAATTTGAATGCCAGAGGTGTAAGAACCATGGTGTATCCATATATGAGAGTGGATAGGCATGATAGGTGAGTGTAAGAATAAAAAATGGTAGGAATGATGCCCCCTTTTTGGAGATAGGGATGAGATCTTATGATAGAGGAGTTTGAGCCAAAAGTGATGACTAGTGGCATAATGATAGAAATAAGGTTGATATAGTTTGAATTGATTGAGAAGTTGTTTGAAAGTTGAATATGATTTTAATTGGTTAGGATCAAGTTGTATGTTTGGGTGTAAGAGAGGTATAGAGATGTGTGTGCCATAATAGGAAAATGAGGTAGTAAGAGAGCAAGGATTATGTGATGTTAAAGGTATCATTGTCATGATTTTGTGGAACAAAATGGTCTATAAAATAGAGCTATAGGGTTCTAGTTATTTGCAAAATGGTATTTTGCTTTGAATGAGAAAGTTCATTGATATAGGAAAATTGGATTGATTCTTGATTCATTTTTGCATTAACCAGGTTGAGATTTGGAGATCTAGAGTTGGAGATATGCTGAGAAGATGAACACCTATCGTGACATAGTTTGAGCAGTTGATAGCCCAAGTGGAGGTTAGTGGTGATGTTAACTTGGTAAGTGATTGAAATGCATGATTTTTATCTATTCAAAAGCTTGTTTTTAATGTTTTTGAGCTATTTTAAAAGTCATACAATTTTTTTTCACTAGTTTTAATGCTCCTATCCTACATCCAATGCTATTATCCAAGCTCTTTCACTACTACCCAAGTTACAATGCTCCTATCTAGCACTGTTATCATGTACCTAGTGCTATTATCTTGGAGGTTAGATTTTTTGAGTTACTGCTTTATTTAGTTGCTATAGTTTTTGCTTGGCTATTGATTTGAAATTTTGGACTAATATATATGTTGTTTTATGGTGTTTTTTAGGTTGAGGTATAGATGAGGGAGTTCCATAGAGGTCAAGTGATGGAGACATTAAGGCTATTGCCATTGTTTGTTGATGAGTGAGCTGTGATAAATAGGGAAGGGTTACATCATGTGTGTAACCTAGGCACTATGAACTGGGATAAGTATCTAATTACTACCTTATGTGAGAGGTGGAATTCATATACATGTACTTTTTAGCTTATAATAGGTAGATCACTATTATTTCTTGCATCCTTGTAATTTGCTAGTGTACCTCCAGGTATACATTAGAGAGGTAGTGATAGTGATGTGTTACTATTAGTTATAGTACAATCTAGTGTTTTACATTTATGGAAGTGGTTGGTCATGTTGTTATCTTCATTTATTACTATGGATGGGAGTGAGGTGTTGATTACATATAGGATGCATAGGATCATTCATAGTGTAGAGGTATATGGCATTGTGTTCTCATCAGGTAATACTATGCTTTCCCACCTATACAAGGATCTTTATAGGTTTACACAAGATGCATTTAGTGGTGGTGTGAGTGTAGCTAATTTATTCTATTGTTGGGATTATGAGCACATAGCAATTGTGTGACCGATTAGACTACCTAGGCTAGAGTGGGCACCTTCACAAACATTTAGGGAGTAGTGGACTAGTACATTATCTATTCAGTCTCCTAGGATGGATCATTATAGATGAGTTTTAGATTGTTTGGTGGATCATGATATCATATGGATGCCTTATAGAGGATTTATTGGGTGGGTTGATGATGGAGTGTAGTTTTGGTATATGATGGTCAGGTATTAACTACGTCACTGCTAGGTTAGAGTGTATAAGTGATTTCAATATGAGTGCATGACTAGACAATTTAGGGTACCACAAGATGTGCCCCCTATAAAATGGGTGTGGGTGAGGAGTGCATGGGCATCAAGAAGGGCAAGAGCTTAGGTGAGGCCTACTAAGGCTGAGTTAGCACCATTACCTTTGGATGCATAAGATGCAACTATAGATATTCCTAATGCAGATGATGTTGGATGTATAGAGGCATATACCATGTGGTGAGCTATACATTAGTGTGATCCATTATATCCTTTTGATGGAGGGGATGCTCTTGATTATGAGGATCTTACACTGATCTAGATGATGTGAGGTAAGTAGAAATTTCATTTGAATTATGTATAAGTTTGTGCTTTAGTTTGATTTGAAAGTATATATCTAATGTAGTGTTGTACTTTGTGTGTAAGTCGAGTGAGATGTGTGTAGGATGAAGCATAAGCTAGGATATAAAGTGGAGATGATGGGGTCTAAGAGACCATCATTAAGTCAACACTCTAAAAGCTCACACAACATGTTCATGATGATGCAGTGGAGGAGGGTTTGATAGAGCAAGTGATGGTGACAACTAGTGTTTATGCTCATTTATTTGATAGAGATACTATAGCTATAGCTACATATGTTAGGGTAGTAGGAGAGAGAGATAACCTAAGGGCTGAGCTAGATAGGCATAGGATGCCTCCACCTATTTATGGATTAGTGAGTATAAGGATTATGGATGAGTACACTAAGATTATGAGGTGGTATGTGAACTTGCATGAGGATCATGGTTGACTTATGGAGTGAGAGAGTTGTCATAAGAGGCATTAGAGAGCTTGAGAAGGTGTGGGGTCATTGAGTGCTATGTTGGATTATGGGACTAGTAATAGTGGAGAGAGTGAGGGCTTGACACCCATTCATGATTGATTATATTTGAAGTGATGTATATGTTTTGAAAACATTGTTATATATATATATATATACACACACACTAGTTTGACTTTGAATCATGCATATTATGTTATGGGATTTGAAGTATATTTTTATATTTGTTAAAAGTGGTTGATTAGAAATAGTTGATTTGGAATTTATTTTGAGGTTGCGTATGTTTTGGTAGATATATTTTGGGATGTGATTTGATCATTCATGATATGTTCAAGTGTGATGTTTGGTTTGATTTGTAATCATATGTGAGCAAAACATTTATTGGCTTTGTAATTGGTAAACTATTTTGACAAAGTGAATTTGTTTAAGATTGGTTAAATGGGATATTGGTAAGGTCTAGATTTGGATAATTTGGTTTGACTAGGGATGGATATTCAGAACTAGTAATGTTAGTTATTAGTAGAAGGGGATGTAAAAAAGCATTATGTGCTCAATTCCCCAAGAGTGGCTCAAGAATACAAAAGATGGCCCTTTAGCTCCATCATTTCCCATGAAGTGAAGCTATGTAATCATGCATGTGCTAATAAATATTTAGATTGTGTATCTCATCCCTCTGAGGAGGTGGCTCAAGAATATAAAGGCTAATCCTTTGGCTCTATCATTACCCTGCTAAGTGAAGTTATAAAGTAATATCAATATGTATGTGTATCATATATCTATCCAAACCTAGATGTCCAACTAAAAAAGTACCCATAATTCTCATGTTATGTAAGAACATATGCTATATCTGATACTATCTTCTATGTAATAACTATATCTATGTATGAAGACTCTACCAAATGTAACCTTATCATATGTGTAACTAAAGTTATGTGCTATGAAGAAGGATCATCTATCCATAATCATAGCATATTTCTACATGAAATAACATGCTATGGCCTTTGTTATGATGCATATGATTGAACAATATATCAATATGTAGCTAAAACCTATGATATGGGCTCATCTAATCTCAATCGTAGTAGGTTGTTACATGAGATAAGACCCTAAAAATCCAACTGTAGTGAATATCTATTTGGAGTAATACTCTATGATGTGGGTTCATTTAATCTTAACCATAATAGGTTATTACATGAGATAGGATGCTAAAAATATAATCATAGTATCTCTCAAGAATGGTACTTTGTTGTGGTGCTTATGACTATGCTAGATATGTATATGGAACTGGACTATGTACTCCTTGGACTATATTGCTATATGTAGGATACTTTAATTATACTAGTTTCCAAACCTTCTAAATAGGTGGAATAAGAGATCTCTCATGAGGCTCTATCCTAAAATTTTCATTACTCTCCTGATGAGTAACTGATGATTCTAGTGAAGGAATGTTGTAGGATGACTCAGTCATGAAATAATGAGGTCTAGGAATCTATGATGGATGAGATATCAGTACCCCTTATGTAAATGCTATGATGCAATTATTAACACATCTATTAATGTAATCACTGAGTCTATAACAATCATTATCTCTATGTCCATGGATACGATGATAGTTACAAAAGGGCCAATGTGGCTGTCTATGTAAGAGATGTAGATCTCATCGATGAGTAGAAGTTAATGTGATTAAAATCCTATTGAGTAGTGTTGATAATATAACACATGCACTATCCCACTATGAATCAAACTATAGTGATGCATTGTTGTTATTCTCTATAGTGCATATTTTAGGTTGTGCTTTATAAACTAGCTCTCTATTCTTAATTAGTTGCTTTTCTGGTTATGGTCTCTTATCTTGTTTAGGACATGGTGGTTGTTAAGTGTTATGAGATGTAGATGTAGGTACTACTATGAAATCTAGTGTAATCTGATCAAATGAATCTACCTCAATCAATCCCAATTTATTTTCCAAGGCTAGAATTGTATAACATAAGTACCTAAAAGAGGACTTTGTCTGATATAATAAGTGCTCAAGGAGAGGCTAGCAAAGCCCCTTAGTAAAGATATGATAAATATCTAAATCTATTGATTTATAGATTATTTATAACATGTGCATCTTGAATCATAAGATATAATCACTAACTGGCTCTAAATTATTCTGATGCAATGTGGTAAGTTTCTCATATGTAATATGAGGTCCCATATTTGTTATGTAATGTCTGAGAAATGCCTCCTCTAATTCATCATATGTGTGTAAAGAGCCAATGGGGAGTAGATGAAAGAACTAATTGTGTGCTTCCCATACTAATGTCTTCTAGAATAATTTCAATAGAATCAAAGGACTCACATGAGATGGTAAAGCTTTTTGAAAAGCCTGAAGGTGTATGAATGGATCTCTAGTTCCATTAAAGTGAAGTAATGATGGTATCTATAAATGCTTAGGAAATGAAGCTCTTACAAATGTCTTGACAAGAGGGTTACCATGTAAATCATTAACATACATCCGAGACTTATAATCCTTATTTTCCAAGGTAAGGAGATGTATTTAGTGTTGTAATTCACCAACTGCATGCATCAAAGAAATAATCTCTTGGGATGGTATATTAATATCTTGAATTGGTTCATTTAACCATTAAATTTGATCATTAATTTTAGACATGGGAATACTACATTTACCAATTGGATCATAAAGAGGGGGTGTGCTCACTTGAACCTTTGGAGGAATGGTACCTTGGACCTTGGTAGAGGGATGTGGGCTACCATTATATTAGGTGAAGAGTGAGAGATGGGATTTACTGTAGTAGGGGATGGCTTGGGAGATTCATTGGCATCTTTATGTTTTAGTGAATCACATTATAATTTAGTAGAGGATGTGATGCTATCATTAACATGTGCATTATTTGAAGTATAATCATGCATATAAGTAGAAACAACATTTGGTACTGCATTATGTTTGAGAGGAAGAGTTAGAAACATGAGATGCATTTTATTCTTTACTATGTACATAATAATCATCATTATTCAATGCATTATCATATATAAAATATTGTTCATAGTCACTCTCATTTTCATGTTCACTATCATACTCATTATCACTTCTATTGTCACTAGGGAGAGGCATAAGATAAGAATTTAATTTTTTTATAATATGTAATAAATTATCATGTGAATGTGCATATATGTCATCCATGGATAGAGTGTATGAATTATTTTCATATACAATATGAGAAGTAAGAGTAATAGTGTTATCATTTAGACATTCTTTTGATAAAGTAGAGTTGAAAGCATGAGATGCATCATTTGAACTATGTATTGGTAATTTGATTTTATTGCATTTATATTGTTTTATTTTGAATATAGAAGTTACTAGGTTCATATGGAAGAAAATTATCACCAATAAGAGGTGAATGAGGTGTAAAGTACCTTTCGCATTTATCAAAACTATTTTCTTTAGAAGAGGGAATAAAAGAGATAGGTTTGAGAGAAGAAGATGCATATGATTTGTATTCACTATCAATTTAGCATGTATCATCGTATTCCTCATTATAATAATAGTAATTATCTTCATTGTAAATGAAATTATTTTCAAAATTTTTAACTAATGTGTAATTTTGAAAATTTGTCCATTCATTGTCATAATTATTAGAAAAAATTAGAATTTGATCTATGGGATGAGAGGGAAGAAGTGACTTAGTGGCCATTTTATTTATTTCACAAAATAAAATATGTAAAATTACTATTAAGTAAATAAATTCTATAATAACTACTAACATAGAGATTTTGAAAATATTTTTGACAATCTAAACAATTTGCAAAAATTTAAAAAACAATTCTAAGAATTGCAAGGAAGGATAGCTTGAGGTTTGAGGACTTAGTTTGGAAATATAGGGTTTTGGGCTAGGTTTTTATTTATTTTGAAAGTTATGGAAATAATTTAAATTCTAAAAATAATATTGAATAGGAGAAATACACAAAAATTTATACAAAAATCAGTAATTTTTTTTAATTTTTTGAACAAAATAATTACTCATATTGAGATTTTGAAAATATTTTTGACACTGCAAACAATTTTCAAAAATTCTAGAATATTTTTCTAAAAATTGTAAGGAGGGAGGCTTCGGGTTTGAGGACCTAGTTTAAAAATCTAAGGTTTTAGAATTTTTTTAAATTATAGAAATAATTTGAATTATAAAAATAATTTGAATAGAATTAATGCACAAAAATTATACAAAAATAAAAAATTTGAAATTAAATTTGTGTAGAAAATTTGAAGGAAAAACCCCTAAGTGTACCTAGGGTTTTAGATTTGTTCAAAGTAAGTCAGGTTCACCAAATGATTTATTATTTTTGGAAAACTAGGTTCTAGTTAAAAAATAATAAAGGGTCTGGAATAAGGGTAAAAATCTAATTAAATATAGTAAAATATAGGTTTTTATCAAAAATAATTACATCAATTACATAGGGAGGGAAATAAACTTATTTGGAAAAATATGTTAAAATGGATGATTCATGGGTTGCAATTTACTACATAGGACTGGGAAAATGTCACAAATCTAGATTTGGTCTTCATTTTTTGAAAGGATAGGAGTGTTAGAATAGGACACATTGGTTTCTAGCACTATATTCCTTTTCTACCACTATTGTCCTAAAGGCCTGATATTTCTAGGTTTTATCCATTGTCTTAGTTTGAGCCTATGTACAAAATTTTAGAGGTTGAATGCCAACAGAGCTCACTGTAGGTCTATTTCAATATCCAAACCATAAGTATATCTACACACATGAAAAAAAAATACATCAAAATCATAAGGGGGAAAAAATAGGCTAGGGGAAGTATGGTCGTATGATCTAGAACCCCTGCTGTCTTGATCACTACCTAGATTAACCCTTAAGCTAAGGTCTCAAATTAAATGTAGTTATCCCTTAGAGAACATGCATAATCAACATGCATGGAATATGTAAGAATGAACTTTTGCCTAGGCCCTTCCTTGATCAAGCATGTAAGTCTATGTGTGATGCAGAATACTAATCTATACTATTGATTGATTTTTAATTATGTATTGTGTCAAAGTAGTAAGTGCTAGATATAAAATGCCTTGTGAAGTCATTTATATAGGAGGCTCTTTATTTTGAATTTGGGAACTTTATTTGCATTTAGACAATATTGAAAAACTTAAGGATGAAGCTAAGAAAGGGACTAGGACTCATTAAGTGAGGGAAATTAATTGTTGGAGCTTAAAATGACCTTGGACAGGAGTGTTGGAAATGGACACCCTAAGGTCCAACATTATAGTCCAATCCAAATGCTCTTTTCCTATAGGCTTGGGACCTAGGGGGATGGAAGAAGCATGGGAAATTTGACTTGGATGAGGTGGAATGACCATTTTAAAGGCTTAAAATGACTAGGAATAAGCAAAAGGATATCTGGAGCATGAAACAAGACCAAGATGAGCAAAACAAAAGATAACTAAATGTGAACAAAGCTCATATTATCTAATCCAAGTCTCCTATGAAAGAAATATGAAAATACATGATGTGTGTGGTTTATTGACCAATTTAGGGTATATACACCATGTAAACTCATTATTCTTCCTCAACATGTGAGTAAGACACTTGACTAGCTCCACAAAGCTTGGGATAAACCTTCTTATAAAATTAATCTCCCCCAAGAAACTCTGCATATATTTCTTATGCTTGGGCAGGGGTAAGGAAAGAATGTACTCAAATTTTTTAGGGTATATGGAAATACCATCTTTTAACACTACATGGCCCAATTATCTTCCTTCATGAACACTAAATATGCACTTTTTTGGATTCAATGATATTCCAAACTGCCTGCATCTTTCAAAGACTAGTTTTAGGTGATGAATGTGATCTATTGGGTCCTTTGAGAAAATAGTGATGTCATGAAGATATATGAACACCATGTCATTTATTAAACCCTTAAATTTAACATCCATTTCCATTTATAAAGTTTCCCCTGCATTGGACAATCCAAAGGGCATCTTCATGTATGCATAAGTGCCCCACTTTGTGGTGAAGGTAGTCTTTTGCCTATCCTCCTCTTTGATCGTGATCTGATTATAACTAGAATAACCATAAATCAATGAGAACCTCTAATATCCTACAACCTTTTGGAGAATTTTGTCCATTAAGGACATTGGGTAACTACCTTTTAGAGATACCTTGTTGAGGTCCTTGAATTTAACACACAAACATATTTCTACATTCTTTTTCCTCACTAGCACAAGGTTTAACACCCATGAGGAATGTTTGATGGGAAATATTATCCTTGACTCAATCAACTTGAATAGTTCTCTTTTCATCAACTTTTCTATGTTTGGATTGAAAGGCCTTTATTTCTACCTAATTGGTTTTGCATTGCTTTCTAATTCAATGGTGTGTTGTGCAAGTTTGGGGTCAAACCTAATCAAATCCTTGTATTCCCATACAAACATATCTGAATATTCTTGGCATAAATCAATGAAGGCATCTCTCTCTTCTACTATGTTGAGTTTTCCTAACTTTAACAACTTTTATTTGAAAATATCTACCCTCTCATAATGTTCTTCCTTGGCTGAGATACATGCATTATATCTTTTCACTTGGTCATCTTCATTGAAGATGCTTTCTAATGTCACAAGTCCATTAGGTACCTTGTTATACCTTAGTTTCACTATTTGATCATCATATTGGTGTTGTAACTTGTTTTGATTCTTATAGTAGAGTTCTTCCTCTTTCATTAGAAAACACATAATTTGATCAACATTATCAAATACTTGCCATCTAACCTCATTGTCAGGTACAACTAGCCTACAAATGACCTTAATATTGGCTTACTTTGAATGCCTTTAACCCCTTCTAAAATATCATACTGAGCTCCAATGCCTACAAGTCTATTTTCATGTTAGTTTTCATCCCTTGGTATGGACTGTATGTTGAATGCCAAGAAATCTTTAATGAGGTGACATACATGGTGCTTGTAGGTTTCCAAATAATGGTTCTTGACTGCACTTATACCCCTCACTTTTTTTATAACAATCTCACTATCATCCTTGAATTAAAAGAGTTTGACACCTCTCCTTCTTTCCTCTTTCAAACCATGTAGAAGGGCCTCATATTTAGCTATGTTTGAGGGATAACTAAATTAAAACCTTGTAGCTGAGTAGCATTTATGATTCGAGGGTGACATCAACATGACTCTATCCCTAATACTATTCTTTGACATTGAACCATCGAAGAATAAGGTCTAAAAACCATCTTATTTTTGATCTATGCTTGCTAAGGAGGGTATAAAAACACCTTCCTCATGCATATAGTACACTCCTAAATATGCACCCTTAATGTTGCTATAGGGATCAAATCCATGATTTTTAGCTACCCAGTCATCCAAATAAAGGTTTGATATACCCTCAAGGTGATCATGATGCTCTTATTCACTAGCATTCTCATCTTGATCAAGGATGGTGTAGTTAAGATCTACAAGGTTAGGTATATAGGCCTCTAGATGGAACCTAGAAATAGGTTCTAACCTAATAGTGACCCTAGTCCCATAGTTGGTCTTAAACACTTTGTATGACTAATCAAAATACAATTAACCCCTAATTTTTTAGTAGAGTCCCTAGGTAGACATAGGGTAAAGTATGGGGGTAGGTCCACAACAATTAGATCTTGAGTGATGACATAATTTGGGTAGGTTTCTAATATAATCATAAGGTCTTAAAAGACACCTACTATTTTAGTGTGGGAACCATCCAACTGAACACCATTTTCATTAGGCACATATTTAATCTCAAGTTTATCTTCTATGTCTTTAGGCATGACCAAGGTTAAAATACCTAAATATATCATATAATGTTAGATAAGGCCCTATGATGGATAACAAGTAAAATGGAGGGGGCTTGACAACCTTATGGGGTTGGATAACATTATGAGCCTAATATTTACTAGGAACTTGAACTTGACTAGGTTGACTACTATTGACAAAAATAGTGCTCACCTTTTCATCTACCTTGTTCACATGAGAAAGCTTCAAGAGATATTATTAGAGAATTTCTTTCTATCCTAGAATAGACATAACATCATAGATTGACAAGGTGATATTGGAACTTTTAATGTGATCCACAATGTTGAAAGGAATATTAATGCTTTTGGACTGCACCTTGGAAGTAGAAGTGTCACTTGACACCTAAGTGACTTGAGGGACAAAAGGAGACATCTGATACTGCCCATGATGTTGAGGTACTTGTTGAGTCTCAAGGGCCTTAGTGGCTATATTTTAAGTGGTAGGATATTTAATAACTTTGTATGCATTGAATAGACCTTAGGCTACCCTAAATTATCCTCAACCATCTTCTTCTTAGCCTTTGTATGGGCTGTAACTGATTCATCTACCTTTTATGTAGTCTATACAATGCTTATTGCTACATGTTCAAAAAAATGCTCTCCTTATTAAGAATTCATGCAAGTAGTGTCAGATAGTGCCTTACCCATGTTTCCTTGCTATTAGATTGGAGCCTTTGATGATGTCATGGTAAGAATGTCACCCTGGTTCATTGGATGACCTTGTGGTGAAGCAGGAATTGTGTCATGGCCTTGGAAATGAGGATCATGCTACCAAATAAGATTATGATACATTTATCCACTTGTATCCATTACCATCTCATTGTACTATCCTCTTAATTACCATTTACCCTATTGTGTAATGTTATTTTGTGTGGGGACCAAGGCTCTTGAGTTACTTACAACTATGGGGTTATAGTTATTATAAGGTCTAGCTTGAGTAATTTGGCCTTGGTATTGTTAATTTTATGGATAAGGGGGTTTATTGTAGGACTAAGAAGGGTATTTATCTTGGAAGGGACCTTGGTATGGTCTATATGAGGTCTGTTACTACCTCTCTAAAGCCACTAGCTTGTTGTTTTGTACCTTCAACAAGCCTTCAATCTTCGCAAGTTTATCCACCGACTGTCATCAGGTTGTGCTTGATTGTTTTGAGTGGGTAATAGATAAATGGTAGGTAGAGTTGGTTTTAGTTTAGTAAAGAGGGGAATGATAGGTCTTGGCATGAATTTCCCTTTGTATCAAACAATGTTCTGCCCTTATAGATATCTCATAGGCTTCAGGCAGAGTTGTCCCACCCATGGATTATATCATGAATACAATATTTGAATTAAATGCTCTAAAGTAGTAATGAAAATCATAGTTAGATGTGTTATTAATGATGATAGGGATTCTATCCTAATTTTTTGGTAACCTATAGTTGAAATCAACCATAGATTCTTTATGTGCCCTCTTGATTGAGGTGATATATTTAACTAGTGACACATGGTCACTCCTATCCTCAAAATGATTACAAAGACACTCACCAAACTCATCTCAAGTATGGATTGATTTAGGAGATATTACCTTATACCATTATAGGGATTTGCCTTTCAAGGATGTGGCTAGTAGTCTCATGGCTACATGTTCTTAAGTGATATTATGCATTGTCCAAAGGTTTGTAATGCCAACTATATGCTCTATAGGAGTGTTTGAGTTTTATCCAATAAATTATGGTAAAGTATTTAAGAAGTAATTAGGGATATCATAATGTTTTTTAAGGTTAATATGACTATCTCCATTGAAGGGGATAAAAGCTTCCAATCTAGGCCTTGCCATTTGGATTGGTGGGCCTTTAAGGGACTATGTATGGGAAGAATTTAAAGAGTTTGGAGATGTGGGAGAATTATGGGGAGATATATTTGGAATTGAAACATATATACTATTATTCCTTGCAATTCCCAATGGAAATTCAATGAACTTAACTTGATTAACTTTTGAGGTAGACCTAGTAGAGATTTTGTGCATGAACTTTCCCTCCAATCTATTGATGACTACTCCAAGACTCCCAAGTGTCCTAACACATTTCTAATTTTTCCTAAGATGATGTCCAAATTCATTGATTTTAGTCCCACTGAATGTGCTAAAACTATTGGAGTTATAGGTTGCACCGTAGTTGAGAAAATGATTATTTAAGTCCCCTCTTCAAACCTAGTCAAACATGGGATTGACCTAAGACTTTGGGTTGTATAATTGAAGGTTAGTACCATATAATTTAAGAGGATATATCCATTGATATGATAATTTAGTACCTTCCTAAGATATAAAATTTTTCATGAGGAAAAGAGAGAGAAATGAAAGCCAAACTAGAATTTAACCTATGGGATGATACACCAAATTATTCAATGATCCACTCTAAACTTAAACACTTTCATGAATACTAATTAATTAAATGGGGAAAAGGGTTGATTATATATTTTAACAATGTTTCAAACATGATTATTTTTCATGAAAGCTAGGTAGAAACCTGTAACTTGAAGGATAGAAGGGATAAGGTTTATGCAAGACATTATAGGCTCTTTGACACTTCAAGAGAGATTTCGTTAAACAAAACTTCACACAACTTGTAATAAAATTAAAAACCTAAATTCAAGGAAAATTAAGGAAATAAATATGATGAAAATGCAACATATATTATTTAGATCAAACTTCAATGACATACACTTAGCATTGAATCAAAATTTGAACTTGTCTTGTATTGCTTCAAAAGAGTTTACATAGTGATTTTGGTAGAGATTTGCTACACCTAGCTAATGGATGGAAAAACAAAGATAAATTATTACATTTATAGAGAGAATGGAAGGAAAGATAATGGAATACATGTATAGGAGGGATCATCAATGAATCCAACATGGCATGGGATAATTACACAAGCATCTTCTCCCTCTTTGAGCATTGACATTCCTTCAATGAGACTAATTTGGGCATAGATGTAGATATAAATAATTAAAATGACCTCAATTATGGTTTTAAATTTCCTAAGATAGCTCCAAATTCCTTATTTTGGTATTTATTCAATGCATATAGGGGTGCAATATGGTCATTTTATGCATTGAGTAGCCTTAACATCAATATGCATGCTAAATTCTTCATGAAACTACATTTGACCTATAATAATGACGTTTATTTCATGTATTATCACCTTAATGATAGATATAATGCTTTGAAAGGGTTTATTAGTGTCCTCACACCACCTTCCTTTCACTATATCCTTTCACTTATTTGATAAATAGGCCTATATGATTGGCCTTCCAAAATTCTATTCATGTTCACCATGCCATTGATTAAATAGCTAAACTTAGGCCTTAAACTCACTTTATAAGACTTAGATAACCTCTCAACATCCTTTAATGCATTGAAATTTATGTCCTTGAATAATTATCTACCTGTAACACACCATAGCTCTGCATTACCAAACCAAAAAACTTGCATCAGAGATTGGTAGTTTTGAACAAGATTATGAGAAAATTTTTAGGGGGTTCTATGGATTGAAATGGAATTGTATAGTTATCATAATTCTTAAACATACTCCCTCCATAGTTTAGAATCATTTGTTAGGCCTTGCAACACAAAAAACTTGCAAAACTTTGTAATTTTATTCTCTTAGGAGGCATATGTACACTTTTTATACCACCTAATGCCATAAGTTGAATCCAATTTGAGTTTTATATAAGATATAAGTAATAAACTAAGAATTCTAAGAATAATAATGGATTTTTAGCTAAACCTATCAAGATTGGTTGCTATTAGGATATAAAGTAGGTTTTATAGGGTTTGGTGTTTTTAGACTTAGGTTTTGAGAATATAAGCTTAGGTTTGTGCACTAACAACCCAAAATCTAAGATAAAAAGCCTTATCACTTCCTATGAACACTTGGATTCCTTAATTAGGCCCCTCTTTGGCTTGGTGAGTTTTTGAAGATGCTTCCTTTATGGAGGGATTATCCTTTGAGAAGCCTAGGTCTGTAAATGGAAATATGCACTATGGTGGCTTCTCTAGGTATTGAAATAACCTAAAGGGCCTTATAACAATGTGATAATGCCCCTAAAGAGGATTCAAAACCTCTCAAACCTTCACACTATACTCTTTTCTACTTCTTTGATATCACAATCATGGTGGAGCCTAAGTGTCATTCTATCTACACACCTCTTCTATAAGCATTGATATGTACATTGGCTTATAAAACCATGTGTTCCTAATATATGACTAGGTATAGGTCTTATATGCTTTATAGTTTGAATCTTTTACCTTCATCATGTCAATTTTACTCCATATAATGTACATTACCAATTATATTGAGGCATACAAATCTCTACATCCATATCAATCATGGAGGTCAACATGGGGACCTTTAGGAGTCTTAATCAAATGTCCCAATGGCCTTCCTCTCTTATCAGACTCATTTTACATGTGAAAACTCTCTAAATATTGATCCTTGAGCTCAAAATAGCCTTACTAGGCCTTTTCTATACAATGATAACCTTTCAAATGAAAAATAATGGGTCATGGTGGTGCCTATGGAGCTTTAGAGGACCTCAAAGAAGGTTTCATAGCTATAAAATTATATTTGAATAGGTTATGAGATGAATTTATACCATTGGGGCACTTCTGAGCTTTGTACAGGGTTGGAGGTGTCCACACTCTTAAGTATGATTCATAGAGTAAGAAAATATAACCCTAAAACAATGGCCATGAATGTTTATGGAATTGACCTCCCATCCTACCCTAAATGGATGGATTCCCATACAAAGACTCCATGGAGATATGAGCATTAGAAGTTGGTGTTGGGATTAGTTTCAGGTACTTTTGAGTCACAAACTTCTTAACAATAATTCATATAGTTTATCCACCTATTAAAAATAAAATTAACATGGATTTTTAGTGACTAGGGATACTTAAATTCCCTTAGGAGATGTAGATTAGAGGAGGTATGTGGGAAAGTATGTGAGCATGTGAATCTACCCCTCGAAAAGCTTACACATAAGTGGACTGAATTGTGCTAGTTTTTTTGGGAACTTATACCATTCCTTCCACATTATGACCCTTAAAACCTATTTTATAGGTTTAAAACATGAATCAACTCCTTACTTTGTCCATTTTATGGATCATAATAACTTTCAAAGGCTCTAGAACATCATTGAGGTATGCTTACAAGGCTACCTGCATGACTGTGCCAACACACTTACAAGGTTTTGAATCATAAAACTAAGTGTTAAAACATGAGGGAGGTTTCAAAGGACCTTATTCATAATTATATATTTTAACCATACCTTTTATTTACCCCAAGTTGGCTAGAGATATCTTATAGCAAGGATATGCCATTAACCCCACTATTTACCTATACATACTAACCTTGGTCTAAGATAAAATAGTAAGTATGTCTAATATTTTTATCAAAAAAGTGAGCATATAGGGTACTTAAATAGGCAATGACCACCTTATGTGCTAAATTTGGAGACCTATTTAGGCTTGTAAGGGGTCCATATTATCATTTTGGCTCAAAATAGACTCAAACTACCTTTTAGAAAGTGCACTCATACTTACACTTTGGAATATAGCTTGTAGTCTTTGATCTCAGGATGTTGGTGACTATAGGAAGTGTTTATAACATTTTTATGGTGATTAACATAACTAGGTGGTGGATATTCAACACTATCCTCCCTTTCTAATCTCCCTACCCATTCAACCTCATTCTTGTGCTTAAACCTGCCTATGTAGTTTCATGGCTATAATGACATCATTTGTCTCTTCAGGGGTAGGGGATATTAGGTATACACCTTTGAAAACATTATACTTGTCTCCTTTATGTTAATTATACCTTATCTAAGTTTACATGGAGTGGAGGCACCAATATAGACTGAAAATGTCACTTTGTGATCCTTACTCACCAATGACTATTATA
The DNA here is from genome assembly GCA_037957365.1 of Torreya grandis. Lineage (NCBI taxonomy): Eukaryota > Viridiplantae > Streptophyta > Pinopsida > Cupressales > Taxaceae > Torreya > Torreya grandis. The sequence continues at coordinate 7,735,657 of JARHVA010000086.1, read as the reverse complement.
GGCTTGTTACCAGGCATGTTTTAGGAGGGGGTATTCTCTAAGTGTTTAAGACTCATGGCATGGATGTAACATATTACATTCAAACTCCATTTTTAATTCTTTACCCATGGTTTTCATGGTAACCCATTGCATCTTGGATAACTCAGATGGATCTCCTTAAGGTCTTGATATAATGGCTCTTATGGTTGACTATAGGTGCTTCCCTTAGCACTACCAAGTTATTACATAACCATATGGGTATAGGGTCTAATGGCCTTGGTGATATGGATGGATATAGTGTAATTTGGGTACTAACTTGGGATATCCAATCCTTTGGTAAGGTTAAGTGAATGGGGAGGATAACAGTGTAGACACATTGGAGTGGAATGGGCACAATGCATAGTGGTAACAAAACATAATTACAGTGAGTGAGTAGTGAGAAAATGTGAATATGAAATGGGAATGGAGGGAACATAATACATTCCCCTAAGACCAACCTAAGTAGACCCTAAGGATACCATAATGCATATGGAGGTAGGAATAAAGATTTTGAGTCAAAATCAAGGTGTTTCTAATATTTTAATGAAACATAGTATTCTCAAAAATACCTTAAAATATATGAAGAAACTTTAAATTTTAAAAAAATGTGAATGAATCTGATAAATGCATAGAGCTATGTCTTCAAGGATTATGAACTCATATAGAGGATTAAGAAGATGTTTTAAGGGCACGAAGACCACCCAAAACCATGGTTACCACCTCCTTAATATACTATGAAACACATTATAATCTTGTAGATGTTATTAGGCCATATACATAGTTCACTCTATAATGTCTTTCAGCCATACAAAGAAGGGTCTCCATGAAGTGTTCTGAGACAAAATCAGGACCATTGGGTTTTGAAACTAGGTGAGAAGGTGTTGATGACCATGACACATCTCTACAACCATGAAAATTTGCTTATAACCCCTAACAGAAGCACCAAAAACTTGATTCTTTCATAGACTAGTCTATACAACATGCATAAGAACCAGTCAATGATATTGACATGCCATCTAAGCTCAAATGAGTGGATTCCATACTAAAGTCTCCATAGAAGGAGGTTATATAACTTTATAGAAGATGACAAGTAGTTGGTTCTTGTAAATAAATCAAATTAATTTAAAAAATGATGGTATCAAGATTTCTTGTGTAGATGAGGAGGATGAAGAAACTAGTTCACTTCTTAACCAATATTCATAGAGGATAAGCCTTCAACTTCCAGACAAATGCCATGAGTGACTATCCCCCTAAGTACACTTTTCATGGTTAAAATATTGGACCTCTAATCTACCCATAATGTATGGAATAACCATTAACTTGAAGGGTCCTTTGAGATCACCAATGAGCTCAAGGTAGAAGAGCAATGGTTTTTGTCCCCTACTAAGCTGAAACACTATGATTCTTCCACCATTAAACTTATCTAAACTCACCTTACTAGAATATGCCCCTGACTAAGATGATCCATATAATATGGATCCATACTATTGAGAAAACACCTTAAAAATTTCTATTTTCTTGTAAAACATATTTTTTTAGCCCTAAAATATAGCTCAGTGGTGTTGTAAATGGGAAATAGGAGGGAAAGATAGTGTTTGACTTAGCTATATGACCTATGGGAGGTGAAAGGTCATAAATTGGCATGTGTGGGCCCATATTAGAGGATTTAAGTGTTGGAGAGATATCAATGATGTCATGGAGGTGTCCTGATGAGTGAATGAAGTGATTTGATAGCTTAAGTAACAATGGAAAAGTGTGCAATGTGCTTGTCCTAGTGTGCTTAAAGGAGGCTTGATTGATCTTCAGTTTTGGCTTGAGTAGAGATGTTTAGGGATGAGTATGATGATTTTATCATGTACAAGGGGTCATATTAGTGGTCAAAGATGATTGGAGAGCTTGTGTGCATGAGTGGATTTCATCTGATAGTCCATAGTTTTTATCTAGATAGTTTGGGTTTAATGGCATAAAATCTAAGTAGTTAGTTTTACAATGTCACCATTGACATATGTGGATGAGTCTAAGGGATTTATTCATATGGTTTTGATCACATTAGTCCCTAGTAACTATGCACTAAATCTTAGGTCATGCACCTAAGTGTAGTCAAATATATGTCCATGCAAAGTTGGGATCCTAGGGATTTTGACAGTATTTTCCTATACTTAGCCTAATTTGTAATATGGTAAGAAGAGCTGAGTAAGCATTTTGATGATGGAATATCATGCATGTGTGGATGTTTATGAATAATATGATCATATGGGTTTGTTTAGTTTTGTGCCTAGTTATTTTGTGCTAAATTTTAGGTCATGTACATCAAAAGATATGCATGTTCAAAGTTGGCCTTCCAGACAAGTTTTTGACATAGTTGGCTCTATGGTCAAAAAATTTGAGTGGAAATTTTAATATCATTATATATCACACATGTGAAGGTTTTAGGATTAGCTTGTCACATGGTTGGATTCTTCTATATGAGGAGATCATATGGTTGAAATTTGATATCATATGAGTGAGGTAAAAGTTATTAAAGTTCAAAGTTGGCTTCTCAGAGATATTGCAATAGTCCCTATACTTAGTCATTTATGTAAAATTTAAAGTTAAGAACCAAATAGAAATCCAATGATTCATAGATGATCATATATATTTATCTAATGGTGCATGTCAAGTCAAAGAGGTCAATGTGTTTGAGGTTTAATGCTAATCAAAGTTAAAAGATAAAGAGCTATCGGTGAGTGGGTGTTCATACAAATTGATCAAATGGTGAGAGCTATAAGATAATTACCAAGCTAATCCATAGAGACTGAAAAAGTGCATTGAGTCAATATTGTAAGATTTCATGAGATGATGTTAATTGTCTAAAGTTTAATTGTGGCCGTTTGAATTCAAATATTTGAATTTAATAAAGGGAAAAACCAGTCTATGGTTTTTAGATCATATATTTTTATCAAGGATGAATTTTCTCATGGAGTAAAAAACAAAGTGGTAGAGGAATCCAAGGTGTATTTTAAATTATGTATTTGAATATCTAGAGGTGTTTGTATATAAATATATTTATCTCCAAAGTTGACTATGTGTTCATGCATGTTCTACAAGTAACCCGAGAAGGGTATTCAAGATTGTTATAATGTTGTTTCAATATATCATGATGAATTAGATATACGGTAATGTTTTATACTCCATAAGGATTATATTTTTGTATTATGAAGGTTTTACCAATCATATGTAGTATAAATAAAGTTTTATAAGTTGACTATGTATTCATTCATGGTGACTATGTGCACAAAATATTGTTTAAGCATTTTGTGCTTAAGAAGTAGGGTATTGTGATGGACATGGATAATTAAAGAGGATATATAGATCATGTGTCATGGGTTAATGATTTGGAAAAGTGTTCTTGTGTTCTTATTTTTCTTAGAGAAGTGTCAAAGAGTTGAATGGGTCTCCATAAGACCTGAAAGTGACTTAGGCCTATTTGAAAGTGGATTGTGCTTAAGTGTGACCTATTTAAGATGCCTTAAGGGTGAAGGCATGTATTATGTCCAACCATGTCACTGATAATTCATGATATATATATATATATATATAGTGAAATCAAGTGTGATGATTTCTAGACGTTAAATTGTGGAAGAATTGTGATAGAGACTTGTGCAAGGTGAATGTGAGAGTTTTAGAGCAAAGGAGAGGTAGAGTACCTAGTTGAATGAGTTAATAAGCATAACATATTGATGATTATGGGTATGACCTATAGGTCATATTTTTGATGTTAGAAAAGTGCTCTTATAGTTTGAAGATATATGAAGAGGTCTGAGTGTGAATATGAGGATAATTTGAGTAAAGAAAGAGAGAGATTATGGCATGCCTATGTGAGAGGCTTGTATGAGATAGAGAGGAAGTTTGTGTAGGGGTTAGATAAAGATATATACATCATCAAGTGTTGAAGACATCAATTTTAAGGTGGAGGTGTTCAATTCAAAATGGGTCTAAAGGACTTGATCTTCTTTAGGGGCAGTTTCTCCTTGTGAAATAGGTGTTTCACTAAATACCTTTGGTTTGGAGGACATGATCAAGGTTTATTGGTCTAAAAGAGTTGATCAATATTTTGTTTGAAAATTCTTATAGGACAGTAGTCCATGTTTTGTAGACTTGAGGGTGGGTTTTATTCCTCATGAGGGTTTCCCATAGGAACTATGTGTTATGTGTTTGATATTGTGTATGCATTGAATGAATGATCTCTCTTGTTAATGTTGCTTGATCAAGTTGATATATGTTGATTTATTAATAGTTTAAAAGGACTAAAATTAAAATTGAAATATATGGACTCACTAATTCACCCCCCTTCAGTGATTGTACCTCTAATAATTAATAACAGATTAAGTCTTTCTTGTAAGTTTAACCACTAAAAGGTGATCAAAGTTATAATGGTTGAAAAATAGGCTATGACTTGTCTTCAATAAAAACTAGTATGTGCTTTATCAAATGCCAATTCAGGCATGGATGTTGTGAAGATGCAAGTGAAATATATAGAAGCAACAATTGAGATTATACAAAACATGATGGTTGGTGGTCTCAACCAAAGGGAGGAAAATTTTAAAATAAAGTCATGACCTACTTAGATGCGATCTTATCTAAGGACAAAAGGGATTTCATCTCCACCAAGAGGGTCAAGAATGAAAATTCATGGATAGGTAGTGATCAAGATAAAGGTAAGTCAAATTTTAATAATGTTTTCTACGGGTACTAATTCTCTTGCAATCAATTTGGTCATATATATAGGGATTATGCTCTCTCTCTAGAGATCAAAAGGAATATTATATGCTAAAATTATAACCAACAAGGTCATATAGCCAAAAATTGTAAGAGAGATTTTTAGAAAAAGGATATACAAGTCATTGATACCATCAAATGGTTTATGAAGACTAAGTCTAAGACTAAAGAAGAAAAGAAGTAGAATTCAAGAAGTCCTTTAAAGGAAGAGTTAATGTTTATTCAATCAACCTTGAAAACTAAAGAATATGGAAAAAAGAGATGGTTCATAGACAATAGATGCTGAAATAATATGATAGGAGACAAGAGCAAGTTTATCTCTCTTAAGAAGACTAACCCTAGTTCAGTGAGATTTGGTGACAATAAATCTGCTAACATAGTTGGCAAAGGTACTATGAGTTTGGATAATAGTCATTCTAGGATCGAGAATTTTTTATATGTAGAAGGTTTGAAACATAATATTTTTAGTGTAATCCAAATGTGTAATCAAGGAAAATTTATAACTTTTCATGATGATATTTGTGAAGTAAGAAAGGTTGGAAAATTAGTCGTAAATGTTTATAAAATAGATAACAACATGTATATATTCCATGAATCCAAGAATGAGTGATTCATGAGTCAATTAGAAGAAATATGGATTTACCATAAAAGGCTTAGACATATAAATTTTGATAACATGGTAAAGATCAGTTCAAAGGGATTGGTAAGGCATATGTCTAAAATTTCTAAGATTCCTCATTCTCTTTGCAAGGCATGTCTTCATGGGAATCAAACAAAAAAAAGATACAAATCTAAAGAGTTCACCACTAAAAATTTATTAGATTTGATCCACACTGATCTATGTGCACCTATGAAGACCCAAAGTATTCAAGGTAATAACTACTTCATGCTTTTCATTGATGATTTTACTAGGATGACTTGGATATTTTTTTATTAAAGAAAAATTAGAAGCTTTTACAAAATTTATGGTATTTAAAGAACTTGTAAAAAATGATAAAGGGTCAAAGATCAAGTGTCTAAAATTAGATAGAGGAGGTGAGTTTTGGTCTAATGAATTTTATTATTTTTGTGAAAAACAAGGGATGAGGAGATAATATTTTTCTACTAAAACACCACAATAGAATGTTGTTGTTGAAAGGAAGATTAAGACTATTCAAGATATGATTAGAACCATGATTCAAGATTCCAAACTATCATATGGCTATTGGGAAGAGGAAACCAACACTTCAATTTACAGCCTAAATAGGTGTCAAATTAGACCAAATAATGATAAGACTCCTTATGAGTTATGGAATAATAGAGCAGCTAATGCCAAACATTTTAGAGTGTTTAGGAGTATGTGCTTCATCAAAAGAGATGAAGAGAATCTTGGTAAATTTGATTCAAGTTATAATGAGGGCATCCTTTTAGGTTACTTCTCTATCAGTAATACCTATAGATGATTCAACAAGAGACTTCAAAATACTATTGAAAGTTTAAATGTAAGGGTAGAAGAGACTAGTAGAGTCAAGAAGCCAAAATTATAGGTAAGAGACTCAATTCAAAATGTTTTTGTAAACAATTATGAGTTATTTGTTAAAATAGATGATGAAGATGAAGAGGATCAAGAAAGGAAAGATTATAAATCCCCATCTAGAAGAATTCAAAAAGATCATCCAATCTCTCAAATTATTAGAAATATTGGTGCAAGTTTGTAGACTATAAGGAGAATGTTGATCAATCAAAATCAATAAGACTCACCTCTATTGTCCATGATTTAACCCAAAACATTCATTTAAGCTAGAAAATATGAAATTTTTAATAATGAAATGAATGAATAGATTGATTAAATATAAAGGCATGAAACACAGGACTTAGTTCCTAGATCAAAAGATAAAAATGTGATACGTACCAAGTGGGTTATCAAAAATAAGATGAATGAGAAAGGATAAGTCACAAGGATAGATTGGTTTGTAAAGGATATGCTCAAGTTGAAGGAATAGATTTGATGATATTTTTTATCATGTGGAAAGAATGGAAGTAATTAGAATCTTCTTGGCATATACAAGCTTCAAGGGTTTTAAGGTATATCAAATGGATGTGAAATTTGCATTTTTGAATGGTAACTTAGAAGATTTTTTTTGCATTGAGTTACCTGAAGGATACTTCATGTAAAGTAATAAATATTTTGTGTGTAAACTAAAAAAGTATCTATATGGTCTTAAATAGGCTCCTAGAGCTTGGTATGATTTATGGATAAGTATCTTTTGATTGAAGGTTTTAAAAAGGGGGTAGCTGATAGTAAGTTGTACATTAAGACAAAAGGTAATAATCAATTAATTATTATTGTATATGTTGATGACATAGATTTTGGATCTAACAATGATAAAATGAGTAGAGAATTTGTAGATACTATGAATACTGAGTTTGAAATGTCAATGTTGGGAGAACTATCTTTCTTCTTAAGATTACATATCAATAAACTATCTTTGAAATGTCAATGTTGGGATATTCATTTCACAAGCTAAATACATAAAATATATGATAAGAAAGTTTGAAATGATGTATTTTAAGCTAATTAGTACTCCAATGATCATAGGGTACAAGTTAAGTAAATTGGATGACCCACCAAAATCTGATCAAACTTTGTATAGATGCATGATTGGAAGTCTTTTGTACTCTAATGCTTCTAGGCCTAATATCATGCAAGTAGTGGTATTTTATGAAGGTTTAAAGATGATACTAGAGAATATTATTTAAAATTAGTCAAAAGGATCTTGAGATATCTCAAAGGCACCATAGAGTATGGTTTATGGTATCCCAGGAGTAAAAAAATCTCTTTGAAATCTTATACTAATGTAGATTGGGTAGGTTTTATGGATGATATAAGTAATGATTGGTATTTTGGATAAGAAAGAAGTAAGAATTATTGTCTCTATCAACTACATAAGTTGAATATATAACAAGTGATTCTTGTTGCATGCAAGTCATTTCAATGAAACAAACTTTAGAAGATTATAAGGTAAGACAAAATGGACCTTGTTCTATCTATTGTGATAACACAATTATATTTAGTATCTAAAATAATCATGTTATGCACTAAAAATATAAGGACATTCCTATTATATATCATTTTTTGAGAGAAAAAGGGAATAACCAAAGTGTTAAGTTGGAGTATGTACCTACAAAAGAGAAGCTTACAAATATTGTGACTAAACCATTGTCAAAATCTACATTTGAGTATCTAAGACAAAGCTTAGATGTCATTTATTTATATATGAATAAATAGAATGTATTTGGTTAAGGATGATAAAAAAATTCACAAGCTTGCTTCAGAGGTTTGTAAAGAAGTTATAGTGTAGATGCAAAGTTGGTGGTCATGGAAGTGTCTTGAGAGAGAAGGCTAGTAAGCCTGCATGGTGGTTCTTCATGGTTTATGGAGATATGAAGATGATAAAGTGTTTAAATTTCTCATAAATCTTAGGGGGAGTCCCTCTCAAATGTTTCTTGGTGAGTTACATCAGATTTAAATTCTTTTGTTTGTTCTATCTTCATTGGTTACAGTGCTTGGTTAAAGAAGAGAGTATTGGCATAGAGAAAGAGGAAGTTATCAAGGAAAGAAGAGGTTAGATCAAGTTAATAGGGAGTTTTTATCATATTTATAAGATGGTGCTTTCATATTGATGGTCTTTTCAAGTCCTTAGGATCAGTTGGTACCCACTTTGTCATTATGTTAAAGGGGGAGAAAGTTCTTATTATGAGAGTGCTTGAAGAGAAATAAGGTGAGTTGAATGATGTTTTTTGACATTAATGACAAAGGGGGAGATTGTTAGAGAGTTTTAAATGATGTTATGGAGGTTTCTTGGTGAGTGGATGAAGTGATTTGATAACCTAAGTAACAATGACACTGTGTAATGTGCTTGTTCTAGTGTGCTTAAAGGAGGCTTGGTTGATCTTTAGTTTTAAATTGATTATAGAGATTAAGGGATGAGTATGGTGATTTTATAATTTAAAATTAGTAATATAAATGGTAAAGGATGATTTAAGAGCTTGTGTGCATGAGTTTATTTCATTTGGTAGTCCATAGTTTTCATCTAGATAGTTTGGGTTTAGTGGCAAAAAATCTAAGTAGGTAATTATTTGATGTCACCATTGTCACATGTGGATGATTCAAGGGAAGTTGGTCATATGGTTGTGATAAAATTAGTCCCTAGTTTGTATGTGATAAGTATTAGGTCATGCACCTAAGTGTATTCAAATATATGTGGGTGAAAAGTTGGGCTCCCAAGCATTTTGATAGTATTTTCCCATAGCCAAATTTACTTTATGGCAAGAAGAGTCGGCTAAATTTTTTTATGATGGCATATCTTGCATGTGTGGATGTTTTAGAAAAATATTATCATATGGTTATTTTTAATTTTTATCCTAATTATTTTTTGCTAAATGTTAGGCTATGCACTGAAGTGCATCAAAAGATATGCATGTTCAAAGTTGGCCTTCTAAGAAAGTTTTTGACATAGTTGGCTCTATTGTAGAAAAAATTGAGTGAGAATTTTAATATCATCATATCTAACATGTGTGATGGTTTAAATATCATTTTTTCACATGGATTTATTATCCTATATGAGGAGATCACATGTTCTAAATTTGGGATCATACGAGTGAGCAAGGTAAAATTTATTGAGGTTCAAAGTTGGCTTCTTAGAAAGATTACAATGGTCCTTATACTTAGACATTTTTACAAAAGTTAATGTTCAAGACAAAATAGAAATCCAAAAATTCATGGGTGATCATATATATTTATCTAATGGTGCATGTCGAGTAAAAGAGGTTAAAGGTTTGAGGTTTAATGCCAAGCAAAGGTAAATGATAATGATCTAACAATGAGCGGGTGTTCATACAGATTAATCAAACAGTGAGCGCTATAAGATAAACACTGAGTTGATACATAGATATTGATGGTGTGTGTTGAGTAAAGATTATAGTATTGCATGAGATGAGGTCAAATTTACAAAGTTTAAATATGACTGTTTGAATTAAAAATATTTGAATTTATTAAAGGTAAAAAATATTCTATGGTTTTTGGACCATATCTTTTAATCAAGGACAAATTTTCACATGGTGTAAAAAAAAAAGTGGTAGAGGAATCTAAGGATCATTTGGTAATATGTATTTTAATATCTATAAGTGTGTGCATACAAATATATTGAGTTCTAAATTTTATTATGTGTTCATGCATGTTCTACAAGTAACCAAATAAGGGTATTTGATCTCATTCTGATGTTGTTTCAATATCTCATGATAAATTAGCTATATGGGAGTGTTTATAAAGGTCGAATAGTCCATAAGTATTATTTTTGTGAATTATTAATGTTTGACCAATCGTATGTATTATAAATAAAGGTTTAGAAGTTGACTATGTATTCATTCATTGTGACTGTGGACAAAATATTGTTTAAGCATTTTGTGCTTAAGTAGAAGTGTATTATGATGGAAATGGACACTTAAGGAGGACCTATAGATCATGTGTCATGGGTTTATGAGTTGTAAAAGTGTTCTTATGTTATTATTTTTCTCAAAGAAGTGTCAAATAGCTAAATGGGTCTCCATAGGACCTAAAAGTGACTTAAGCCTATTTGAAAGTGGATTGTGCTTAAGTGTGACTTATGTAAGATGCCTTAAGGGTGAAGGCATGTATTATGTCCGACCAAGTTGTTGATAGTTCATGATAGATCTATATATAGTGAAATAAAAGATGATTATTTTTGGACTTTAAGGTGTGGAAGACTTGTGAGAGAGACTTGTGTAAGGTGGATATGAGAGTTGGGGAGTGAAGGAGAGGTAGAATGCCCAGTTGGATGATTTGATAAGTAGAGTAGATTGATGACTATGTGTATGACCTTTAGGTCATATTTATGATGTTATAAAAGTGCAATTTTATTTTGAAGATATGTGAAAAGGTCTGAGTGTGCATATGAGGATAGTTTGAGTAAATAAGGAGAGAGATTATGACATGCCTATGTGAGAGGCTTGTATGGGATAGAGAGGAAGTTTGTGTAGGGGTTAGATAAATAGAGATCCATAATTAGGTTTTGAAGACATCAATTCTAAGGTGGAGGTGTTCACTTCAAAGGGGGTCTAAAGGACTCAATCTTCCTTAGGGATAGTTGCTCCGTGTGAAATAGGTATTTCATTAAATATGCTTGGTTAAGAGGACATGATCAAGGTTTTTTGGTATAAATGAGTTGATCAGTCTCTTATTTTTAAATTATTATAGGACAATAGTCCATGTGTTGCAAACTTGAGGTGGGTTTTATTACCCATGAAGGTTTCCCATAGGAACTATGTGTTATGTGTTTGATATTGTGTATGTATTGAATGAATGAGCTCTCTTATTAATTTTTCTTGATAAAGTTGATATATGATGATTGATTAATAGTTTAAAATGACTAAGATTCAAATTGAAATATTTGGACTCACTCATTCACCCCCCTTTCAGTGATTGTACCTCTAACATAAAGCATTAAACAAGGTAAAGTTAGAACTAATTGAGGTTTGACAACATCCATGATGGATTGGTGGGATTCATGAGGTCTTTTAGAGTCGTATGAGTGATATAATAGTAAATTAAGGCCAAAATAACATCCTTTTTATGGTTAAAACCATTGACTGGCTCAAGGACATGTCTCTAAAAAAAGGTTTATCAACTAGACCACATTGTGAATACATATGTAACACCTTAAAATCAACAAAATATTAATTAGATCATATGATATTCCATATAGTGACTCTTGAAATCTCAAAAAATGATCATACCTTTGATGATTTTGCATGACTAATGTGCTCTTAGACCATTGTCAAACTACCTCCTCTAAATTTGGCTTTATTACTACATCTCCCTTATATTAATGATCCTTCAAGATGTATAGGGGATAAATAAACACTTTAGACACCATGATAGTACCTAACTCAAGATTAAAATGGGGTAAAAATACCTATAAAGACTTCTAAGGCAAGTTTGAAATGTGACTAGATAATGGACTCACTAGACATCCCTTTAGAGATCCCAACATGACTAACAAATACATTTAAAATATTGGGTCATGACCCCAAGCTATAGGGTTGGCCAATTTATAGGTTTATGACTATAAATTGACCAAAAAATAACCAACTAATCATGACCAGGTATATGTTAGTCAAGAAGACAATTTGGGTAAGATTGAAGGGATACTCAAGGCATAAAACAACAAGATAGTAGCCTTAGAAAGGCATAAAATTCCACCTCATAGACCTTACCAAACACTCTATTAGACCTATTAGTATAATATAACTCCATATCAACCTACTCCACAAGGTTAAGGGTAGATCACTCAAGTAAAGCTCTATAACAAATTCAACCCCAATTCTATTATCACTTCTAGAGCACTAGTCCTAACTCAAAACAACTTTTCTCAAGAAGGTCAATGGAATACACAATCAAGGAAGCCTCATGAGATGTTAGTCACTCTAAGTGGTAATTCTTATCAATCCTCTTTCATGCATTAGAATTAGGCTCCTTCAATACATGACAATCAACCTCCTACACAATACAAAGAAGGTCCTTCTATGTAACATGGAGAGATTCCCTTCATGACTCAGTTTGAGATGTCAAATCAACAAAGAATAATTTGGATTAAGGCACCATATGAGACCAATTTTGTTAACTTCCAAGAAAAATAACATTCCTTTGAGTAAGTTGTAACCAATTAGATTGGAGGTGTAACCAAGGCAGATAATCTAGTTGTATCCCATACAAGGGCTAAAAGAAGGGTAGTTGGTGATGATTTAAAAGTTAGAAGAGTATCCCATCTACCATATCAACCACCTTAAGAGGTTACTAGTCAAGGTGTAGATCCTAATACTCCACAAACATAAAAATTTCAAGATGGGAGAGGGTAGAATCATAGAGGTTCATTCATACCTTAATTCACATAAACCCTAAGTGGTACTGTTGCTCCTAAGTTATAGTCAAAGGTTTCTAGCTCTCATATTTGATTAGTGGATTAGTTGAATAAGTCACATATTATCATACCTATGTGGGATACCTTCCTCATTCTAATATAAAAGGATATCCTCTAAGAAGAGTTGTCCAAATTCCACATCTTAGACAAGTAGGTAGAAAAGGTGGGTGTAGTCTTAACCAAATAATCAACCTCACGAGTCTCAAGCATCCAAGGTAAACAAGCCCCCTACTTTCTATCTCTATATAATTATAAGTGATTCCTTGCTACACAACTATATGATAAATAATAGGTCTAGTAATTCTATGATGCCTAAGTCTATAGTAGATAAGTTGGGATTAAAGTATGAACCTAATGCTAAAAGGGTATTACAACTAGATGGGTCTCTTAATAATATTGTTTGTGTCCTTAAGGATTTGAAAATTATCTTGGGTGATTGACCTAATTGCACTATATCTCAAGATGTGGTAGTATTTGAACTCCCTCCTTACTTTGCCTTATGTTTGTCTAGGGATTTCACTACCAAGATAGGGGGCTATCTCTCTTTTAACTAGTCTTATATGGGTTTTAGGACTAGGTAGGGAACAAAGGTCACCACAAGATTTAAGCCTGTCTCTAAATTCTATTTAGAGTCTTACATGCCTAAATTTTCTAATGCCAATTGCATTATCATAGATGAAGATGAGCACCCAAATAACTAGGAGATAATTGAACCACTTGAAGGTATATAATATTTATTTCTTAATGAATGAGGAGTAGATAAACATGTCTATGATGTATACAAGAGAATTAAAGGGGTAGGTTTGCATGTATATTATATGCATGAGGAAGGGGATGTCATACCAACTCTTACTAGCCCAAGCCAAGATCATGAAGGAATATGGAGTTTGTGCTTTGATGGATCTAGGTCCAAGAATGAAAGTGGGGTAGGTGTGATGCTTGTTTCTCCTTCTAAACAAATATACTTTTCTTCCCTAGGGTTTCAATTTAGTTGCACATGTAACACAACAAAATATTATACACTCATCCATGGGCTACAATGGGCAAGAAAGAGAGGCATCAATTTCCTACAAACTATGGGAGATAGTAAGTTAGTAGTGCATAAAGTGAGAGGGAAGAATGTAGTCAAGAATCCAATATTGAAGGCATAAAAACATAGGGTTTGGGACCCCTTAGAATATTTTTAGGCCTTTTACATTCACTCAATCCCAAGAGAGGCTAATCAACATGCAAACTGATTGGTAGCCATAGGAACACAATATGATATTCCAAGTGGGGTCAAAAACATCAATGATTAGTATTAAATCAAGGTGGTATGTAGACCTTCACTCCTTGATAATGAGGTTAGTTGGAAGGTGTTTGAAAATGATAAGTGTATAGCATGCTTCTTGCAGTAAGAGGTAGAATTATACTAAAAAAACTAAGGTAGATTGTAATAGTAATATGGAGACCAGATTGTCCAATTGAGGATAAAAAAGCTACCTAAGGGATTGGTGACATTGGAAAATATATTCAATAAAGATGATTAGCCAAGGAAAGATAAATTTAGCATATCAAAAAAGGAATAACACTCTGAGAAAGTCATCATTTTAAAAGACAAGCTACTCAAACTAGGAAAAGTGAATAACAAGGAGAAGGTAGACTTCATAAAGTTATGTCAAGAATTTTTAAACATATTTGATTTGGATTATCATGAATTAAAGGGGTTCAACATAGTTTTTCTAAGCATACCATAAAGTTGGAGGCAAGTGATAATCTTGTGAGACAAAAATAGAGACCAGTCAACCCTAATATTGATATCCTTATGAAGAAAGAGTTAACCAAGTTCATTTAATCCAACATCATCTTCCCCATCAAACACTCTTCGTGTGTGGATAATATTGTGCCTATGTGGAAGAATAATGGGGAGATAAGGCTATGTGTAGACTTTAGATATCTCAATAAGGAGTCATTAAGAGACCAGTACACCTTACCATCCATGGATTAGATTATTTAAAAAGGTTATAGGTCATGATGCTTCTCCTTTCTTGATAGATACTTAGGGCACAAAAAAGTGTTAGTGAAGGAGGACCAACACAAGACTACCTTCATAACGAAGTGAGGAACTTATGCTTATAACAAAATGCCCTTTGGATTGTTTAATGCCAGAGCAACCTTCCAAAGGGCAATGGATGCAACCTTCCAAGGAATTATTAATGAGATGATGATCTTCTACCTTGATGACATCAAAATATTTTCCAAGGACCCCAAAGATCATTTGACATACTTAAGGATGGTGTTTGATAGGTGTAGGTAGTATGGGGTATCCTTGAATCCCATAAGTGTATTTTTGCAAGTTATAAGGGTAGACTTCTAAGACATATTATGTCAAAAGAAGGACTCTCTATAGACCCTGAGAGGATAATTATAATCCTTGATTTATCCTTGTCCAAATATAAGAAGGTATTTTAGAGTTTCTTAGGCAAATCAACTTTATCATAAGGTTCATACCTAGATTTGCATAATTGGTAAGGCCTGTAACCCTCATGCTCAAGAAACACAAATAATTTTCATGGACTAAGGAAGGGAAAAGAAGCTTTGAAGCTATCAATCAGGACATTTCCCAAGATCCCACTCTCCTCAACCCTAATTTTTCAAGGGACTTATTGTTGTATTCCTTATCAACTCATGATACTATTTCTACCATGCTTATGTAACAAAATAGTGAGGGTCTTGAGCAACCCATATCCTTATTTAGAAAAGCATTAGAGGGGTATGAATAAAGGTATAAATTTATGGAAAAAAATTTACTTTTAGTCATGAGAAGCCTCAATAAATTTAAACACATGGTGTTTAATAACAAAATCTATGTCATGGTGGTCCACCCTAGCATCAAAGATTTCATCCTTAACAAAGATTTGAGTGAAAAGAGATCTAGTTGGGTGACAAAATACATGGAATATGGCATAAAAGTTAATATCACCAGTTTTTTTAGTGGTATGAGACTATGTGAAAAAATTTTAGTAGATGTGAAGGAAAACAAGGAAATTGTTTTGGAAATGCAAAGTGATCAACAAGAAGCTGCACCTACATCTCCTTCCAACCAGACTCAAGACATGGTGAGATTCCTCTAAATAGGAGAATGTCCTATATGCATAAATAGTATAATAATGAGGTGATTCAAACTAAAATTCATTCCTTATGTCTTGATTTATGGGGTGATCTTGAAAAAGGACCTTAATTGCATACTTATAAGGTATATAAAAGCTAACCAAATTGACAAGCTCCTAGACTAGTTTTATGATGGGCCTACAGGAGGACACTTTGTAGCTAAGACCATAGTATCAAGGATCATAAGAGTGGGATATTTTTGTCTGAGTTTGTTTAAGGAGTCTCATGCTTGGGTTATGAGGTGCCAAAAATGTGCTATGTTCATAGGAAAATAAATACTAGTTGCCTTGCCTCTCAAGCCTATTCAAGTGGAGTAGCCCTTCATGGAGTGGGTATTAGAATTTTTAGGTATGATTCACCCTCCATATAGTGAAAGATATAAGTGGGTATTTACTACTATAGACTAATTTAATAGGTGGGTGGAGGTAGTTGTACTTAAGGAGGCAAATGAGAACTTAGTTTTGGAGTTTTATGACAATCTAGTGACCAAATTTAGGGTCCCCTCCACCATCATATTAGATAATGCACTAGCCTTCAGTAGTGAAAGGGTGAGTGAGTGGACTATCAATAATGGAATATAATTAATTTATTCATATAATAATTATTAAAAGGGTAATAAACTTACATAATCCACCAAAAAGAATCTGATTAGGATCATAAAAAGAACTATGGAAGACAACCAAAGGGAGTGGCATACCAAATTAAGGACAATCTTATGGGTAGATAAGATTAATCCCAATAGGGATACTATCCATTCACCATATATTCTTATCTATGGAAAATATATAATGTTTCCCATATCACTTGAGCTACTGGCCTTGGAACTATCACATAGACTTGAACTCATGGAGAATGATGTTATGGAGGTGAGAATGAATGAATTGAATGAGTTGGAAGAGATAAGGGACGATGATATGCATGCCATGTCATCTTATAAAGATTATGTCAAGAGGTCATTTGACAAGAGATATTCTTTAAATACCTTACAACAAGGTGAAATTGTGCTCAAGTGCGATAAAAACCATGCTAAACTAGGTAAACACTCAAAGTTTGATAGTCTTTAGATTGGACCATATGTTATTACTATCTACAAAGAGAATAATGCCTTCCAATTTTCCAAACTGAGTCATGAGGAATTACCTATCCATGTCAATCGAGTGTTCCTTAAGTATTGTTATTAAGAATCCCAAAGCCATCATTATACATAGTAGTTTATGTTTGCTTCTTCCAAGTGCTATAACACATGCCTTATTAGTTTCTTGTTTAGTTGTGTTCTTATTGATTAATATCATGTGTCTTTATTGTGTGTCTTATATAGATAATTACATTCTTTGAGGTCTACAAGGTATTATTCATGAGGTGTCAGTTTAGTTAAAAAGACTTCATCTAATCATGAGTGATATGTAAGAGATCCTTGGTGCTCTTGACCAATAAGCAGTTCAAGCCTTCAGAGTCACCAATAATGTTGAATTAATTTTCCCCTTAGGTATATAAATGAGTCAACCTATGTCTTAAGTACCTAAACCCACCTTAGTCACAATCTCATGTTTATTTAAGTGTCAAGCCATTTCTAAAGGGGGATCACAGGTCATCATGCCAAGGTAGTAGTTTCAGGTGATGAGCAATGTCAAGTTATTTTATGGTAGTTATAATTAAGCCCTATTTAATATTGTTTAAAATGATCACCTTGTGATTAGTTATGTATAATGATCCATAAAAGGCCTTAGGGTAGTCTTAATAGTCCAAACTTATATTGAAAATGACTCCATGTTGTAGCTCATGATCTATCATGAATCCACCTAAATATGTTGAAATCCTATAAAGTATGGTAAGAAAAAAGGATGAAATATGCTATAAATAATATATGGTAACCTTGTTTAGGTCTTTATCATGTTTTGAGGTCTCTTGATAGATATTAAGGTAGCCTCTATTTGAACTTTCACTTGAAATCATGTGTTACCTTCAAAAAGGCCTTTTAACCATAAAATGATGCTAGTTTGACCACAAAACACCACTAAGACCATAAATAATGCCTTTAAAGGCCTCCATAATAATCAAAATACCATTATAAAAGGGTTTCATATGCAAAGGGATGTCTTTTCATAAGTCAAAGGCTTTATTATCCACTGAAGGGTCCCACATGTGGGAAACAATGGTTCTTCAAATTCATAATATACACTTCATCTTTTGAAATGAATTTTGACCCCTATTTTCCCTCCTCACACCCACTAATAATGTTTTAAGGTTTGAAAACCTGAGAAAATGTAGGAAACTAATGTTTTGTAGGAGTTTTTAAGTAAGTATGGATCCATACAATACATAAATGGTTATAAATAGTTAAGGATCTACATAAAGGATTCAGTAAAAACATCAAGTGAGAGAATATATGAGTTTAAATCTAAGAAAGATTAAAAAAATTATCCCTCCTTCCCATCATCTTCCTTAGCAACCATAGATAACACCTTAGGTTCTTTGATACAGTTAAGAGAGAGAAAATGGTGATATAATATCTTGGCCAAAGGAAGGGGGTATAATGTTATTATTATCCTTGGAATTTTCTTTTATAATTATTCACCATGCCTTATGAATAATGGTTAATAATATGGGGCAGTCAGACTAGCCTTCTACATCCACATAGGGTCAAGAATAGAGCAATTTTAGTGTATTTTTGGCTTGTTTGATGAAACTAATGATTATGCATGTCTTCTTAAACTCCTAAAGGTATTTACATTTAATTCTCCAACCCTAGTTCACATGTGTGAGTCCATGGGAGAAAGAAACCTTTAGGTTATCACTAGCTTCAGACTGCAGGCAAGGTTCCCTTGATGAGAAATATATTCAATACACATATCTAGAGAAGAATAGTGGTTTGAGGTTCAATTATGGTTTAATAGAGTTATTTATATCTTATTGAATCATCATCTCAGGTGTAGAGGTCAGATGAACCTTTAACTCTCCCAAGATGCTACCTTTAAATTAGTATGATTGCATATTTGAACTTCATTACAAATGTGAATAGAGTGTGCGTAGTGATGGTTGTTTTAGGTCACTAGAGGACCATAAAAGTAGAAGAGATATCATATATTCATGTATACGAGTCTCTATCTCATAAATATTAGAAATTATTATGGCCCTCATAGTAAATAAACCATGACCTAGTCCTCCAATGCCTTCATATACCTATTTAGCAGAGGTTAAGGTTAATTAGAAGAATTTAAGGTATTTAGGGAATCCTAAGTTTTAATTTATCACTCCATATGTCTAATTAATGAAATCCAAATGCCTTTCCTTATTAAGTGTGTGAATAAGGGTGTCTAGGATCCCTTTAGGTGGTCTTAAACATGAGTCAACATCCCTCATGGCATCTTTAAAAAGGTATCTATTGTATCATAGTTATATCAAACCATTTCACTTGTCAATATGCTTTGGCTTCAAGTTAAATCTCCATAAATCCCTATGACTACCACCTACAGGTTCAAGCCTTTTTTCCCAAGCTTAGAACATGAAAACTAGGTCAAATGGTCCATAATGCTATCAAAAGACATTGAAACTATTATAAAATGACATATTCAATCATTAATACTATTGAGAAAGAATAACTAAGTTTAGGTTGTCAACTCAGGCCCATACTTCAAAGGGTTTTAAAACCATCATATACAACTAAGCCTCAAAAAGGAAAAGGGTGATAGACTGTGAAGATGGATATATTAAATTAGTGTGATTTGGATTCAAGGTAAGCCACTAGGGTCTCAAGAATAACATGGAAGTACTCCTTTTGCTTACGATCTTACTTAAAGACCCCTTGACAGTCACACATTGAGATCACCAAGATTATAATTATTATAGTTTTCTTCCACCATTAAATATGAAATTATATATTCATAAATAAGGAAAACTCATACATAGAGATAGATTATATAGGTCATGGCCTTGAGAAGCAATGAGTTTAAAGGAATGACTGAAGAAACCAACTCAGGCATGTATAGTGATCTAGGTTTTCTTATTCGCTTTGGATTGCATAACTGAGGTGAATGTAAATGCCAATAAACATGTAAAGGGGAAACCTATGGTGATGATTAAATCTATACCCCTTAATAACTCATATGATGGTGTGATCAATCAAGAGAGTTACCTAGTTTGGTTAGACATTCAGGACACATAAACTTTAGTATATAACCGTGTTAGTGTTGTTAGTAGAGATAATGGGATACTACGTCCCAAAATATAAGATTAGATATTAAAATAAATTTATGTTAACCCAAAAAATTATACCCATAGTCAATAATATGAGACACAAGTCCTACCTAGGACTCTAACATAGTTGGTCAAACACTCAGGCTGGCAATGAGACTTAAAGGTAGACTTAGGGGGGAGAGGGACTAAGATGATGGTTAATGAAACTAAGGGAAAGTGTAAACTATGGATATTAGGTGGAAAGGTTTTTTATGGTGATTTTTAAGACATAAATGGCTACTTATAGGTGACTAAGGGTCTTGAAGGTCAGTCTAAACCTATAAGACCTAAAGCCATATTTGACCCTCAAAACCCCATCTCCATCTTAGTGACAAATCCAAACTCCCAAAGTATAATAAAGGACATGATAAGGTGTATGATGTTTATATAATTCTTGAACAAGGTGTTTGGAATATAAGAATATAAGGAAATGGCCATTTTAGTCCTATCACCCCTCATAAGCTTTACTGCCCTAATTAGCCACATTGAGCTACTAATTCAAGTACTCATATCTCACATAGCATGATGACTCAAGATTAATGATATTAGGGGGAGTTGAGGACCTATATGAACTTAATATACATGAAATAAAGAGTTGTAGTAAGGAGCCTAGATTTATAAACAATCCTTAACATTGCAACTTATACAAAATGCCTAATAAAGAGATTAAAAGCCACCAACTTTCACTTGGTACTCACCATACAATTTCAAAAGGACCATGAGCTATTTATGATATTTTATCAAGTCCATGGGATAGACATACATGATAAAAGTTTTTGGTTTTGGGGCTTGTACTCTATTAACCCTTAATAATATTGTAAACCACCAAAGCCCTCTCTAAACTTTAATTAAGACATAATGAGTAAATTTCACCTTTAAAACTTCAAAATGAAGAATTTTAACCTTGAAATAATGTTTATGGTCTCCCAAAGTCACATGGGCACCCAAATAGTATACTAGTTGGCAAATGTAGCATATATGTTGTACAAATAAGGACTAAAAGAACTACTCTAATCCTGTATACAAGAGAGTGTAAGAGTTATACAAATCCCATATGTTTTTGATGAGGGAGATGGATTTATAGGTCATAAAGAGCTACATAATGGCCACCTATAGAGGCCTCTATGTCTAATAGTCACTTGCAAGCATGCCTAGGTGCCTAGGTGCCTAGGTAGAGGAATGTGTGTAAATAAAAAAGAGGTAAGTGGTTTAATAAGAATAACATAGATGATCTAAAGGTCTTAAAATATGTATTTCACACTACCAGGGGTGGCCAAGTACCCTCACCATTCCATTTTGAAGACAAAACTTAGGAACTCTTCCTTTAGGCCTATTGGCTTAATACCTTCCTTAAGGCAATACTACTTTAAGTCTAAAATAGATGAAAATGAGATTATATAAGACATTAAACCATCATGGAAATATTTTTCAAGGATTTTTATAGGTGTGAGTAATTGTGGTTCATAGAGGAAAGATTAGAATTGGTCGTTATGGTTCAAAATTGCCTTGTGGGTGCACAAAATGCATAATTATCACTTGAAGAGCAACTTGATGAGCTAAAAAATATACAAAACAATTACATGGGGTCTTGATAGCTTTGGAAAATTCAAGGGGTCCTATTTATAATAAACTAGGGGAATTGGTTCATAGGTTAGGGGCCTAACCTTTATGAACCATTATTACGAACCCAAACTCCCTTAAACCTCCATAAAACCCTAATAGTGACTTGAAGGAGAAAATATTGAAGAAATTGCATCCAAATTCATTGGAATGGCTTGGTAAACAATTATATCTCATATTTCACTCTTTGGAGATCCCATCCATGTCATTGGTCTATACAGATAGTTGTATGAACCTCTAAAAAACACTACTTTGGAAGGGTTTAAGGATAAATCCAAGGTCTAGAGCTTGATGAAAGGTTACAGATAATTGGGAAAGGTATTATGAGGTGTCTTCTAACTTATCAAGACAAAAAATTCTCACAATACTTCCTAAAAATGCCCCTGAAAGTCTTCATTAAAGTGCCAGTATAAAAATGCTAATGAGAGGTGACCTAGTCACCTAAACGAGCTAACATTATAGGTGTATATTGCCTATAAGGCATAGGTATTGGTATGGTATGATTCTTGAAACTTGAAATGGGCTCACTTATTCATCTTGAAGGTTCTTTTCAACCCCCATGGTCATTCAAGCAATGATCAGTCAAGAGACTAGGCCTAATTACCTAATAGGCCTAATTGGTCAACAAAGGGAGATGTTCATTGGTGTAGAGGGATAATATGGAGTAAATGTAGGTCATTATGTCCTTTTTAACTTCCCCATGTAGTATATAAGACCCATTTCCTATCCACCAAGAAGGATGAGATAGTTTTCCAAGTTATACTGACATGCATGAAGGAGATGGCTACTTAATGCTTCATGGGGGGCCCTAATTAAACTAATTTGATGCTTTGTAATTATCACAAGGAGAGGGAATTGACCAGGTTAGCATTCCATTAATGTGTATGAGGTTAACCTTGGCCAAAAATATACATCCAATACATTTAAAGGCTCATTGAAGGCCACTCATTACCAAGGCAATGCATGGAAAAATAAGGGACGGATGATTGTAATTGCTAATTGAATGAATTATGGTCATTCATGACCTATTCATTTATTTTTCATGATATCTTTCCCCCTCTTTATTTTTTCATGTTCTATAAATTGAGGCTCTAAGGCCATTATATTCATCCCTTAGTTGGGTATGATGAAACTCTACCCAAATTATATATTTCAAACCTCTTTGAATCAATAAATAAGTACTATTTTCATATTTATTTATTAGAATTATTGTGTATTTGATTTTATATCTGTATAAACGGTGAAGTTTCATCTCTTTTGTAGGTTTTCCCTCACCTAGTTGTAAGGATGTTATTCTGTGCAAGTCATTTGATCTGCCAAAGTGTTGGAGATTATTTTGAAGAGTAATATGTTTTATAGTGCCTTGAATATACCTCTTATCCATTAATTTAAAGTTTAATATATCCATCATAGCCTTCACATGAAATAATTATGTTCAGGATAGCATTGAAAAAATTATTTCATTCACTAGTTTTTATTTGGTTCATAAAGTGTTGATTAGGTATTAGTTAGAGTGGATAAGTCAATATTTATGTATCACATCCCTTAGATTAGATTTTAGTTCATGTTTCTCTCTCCCTTTTCACCCCAAAATTTATTAGGCATAGTTATTTGAGCTTAATTGATGCACCAGGGGAGCTAGATCCATAAACTAGAGGTTTAGTCCATCCATAGGTCATCCATAGCCTTGGGCTAATCCCATGTTACCCCAAACTTGGAGAGGTATAAACAATCATCTCCTAAGGGTGTAGTTTGGTGAGTTAACAAGTATTAGATAAGGTATTAAAATAATTATGCAATAAATATTTTGGAAAAGGATACCAAAATACCAATAGTAGTATGGGCTTACCACACTACTTATAAGTGATTGACTAAGTATTTCCCCTTCTAATTATTCTATAAATTTATCGCATAATATAAATGTAGTACATATTTAAAAATTTGAGAGTTTTGATAACATTTAAAATGATTGATAAATATTCCATTTAGTAAATATTTATTTAACTAAATAAATTAGATGAGAAGTGATTCATAACAACGTATAATTAAACACAAGAGAAAAGTGGCCAAAATGCTTGGCATGATAGACATATAAAAGTGAAATAATTTTAGAATAGGCATAAGGTATTAATTTATGATATAAATTATAAAAATCTAGGCAAGATCAAACTAAGATGTATTTGACCTTACATAATGGATAATATTTTAGACTTAGGACCAATGAAGATGAGAACATTAACAAACATGTTGAGTCAAGCGCTTATAAATGGATCCTAATTAAAACCTTACGCCACTGAAAACTATGGTGAAGAATAATAAAAATAAAAATGAGAGATTAATTATATGACATTATCCTTTTATTTGGGTGAAGTTTGATAGATTGTACTGAGGTTCCATATACCATGTACTTATGTTTCTAGTTATAGATCTTGTCACCTCCCCATTAGGTTGGCACTATACTTCCATATGAGAAAGTTATTAAGGCTATTATCCTATCCCCATAATAAATGTGTTTATATCTAGTTTTTTTATGATGATAAAATATCCTAGTGGGATAAATAAGAAGAATAGGAAGTAGGAAATAAGTGATATGAAAAATATAAAATTGGAAAAGATAAAATGAAATTTGGAAAAAAATCCATATAAAAGAAAAAGAAAGAGAAAAATAAGTCATAAATTTAAAATAAGTATATATTAAAAATAAGGAAATAAAGAAGATATGGGTCATGTGTAGAAGTAAAATATGAGTGTGTAGTAAGAAATTGCATATAAAACAAGTTAAAAATAGAAAATTTGCACTCAAACTTAGATTTTCAAATTTTAGAAATATTGTTTACATGCATGAAAATTTGAATTTGTAGGCTTAGATTTTATTTACACATATAGAGTTTTAAGTATTAATTATTCTATTTTCATTTATATTAAATAAGAAATCAAAACATTCATGTTTAGCAAGCATTGGTTAAATTTCTATACTTAAAAAAATTAGAAACATTAAGAAAAATCAACATTCATCTAGTCTAGTTTTAATTTGATATTTGTTTGTACTTGCACATATTATGTTGATAAAAGAACAAAAAATATGTTTTAATTTATTTTTTTCTTATACATTTCATTTTCAACAATATATTAGTTTTCTTTATCTTTGTAAATCCTTGTATTTCCAAAAACATAACATAATGTCATTAAACAAAAACATCAAATTCTAAAATCTGAAGGCATATATTTTTGGAAAAAATCATCCATACAAGTCTTTCACAAAAAAAAAAAACAAATCAAACAAAACATTCCAAAACCTCAAACACATATTTTCACTGACACTTGGATGATGCTTCCTGAATAAGTATGCTTACACAAATCAAGAATATTTCCTCAAGTACCATCCCCCATCTTATCTCATAACACCTAAAGTGACATATAATCAAAGCTTAGAATAAAATTATTTCATTCTAAACCTCTACCTAACCTCAAAATTATTTAGTTAAAAGATCTATATATAAATATTCAATCTAGTCACATGTAGTTGATAATGATAAATTCTTGACATATCTCAAACCACTTGACTTGCACCCAAATACATGAATTTTAATCAACATTACTCTAATCCATTTGATCTATTATGGTATCAACCCCTCAGTTGACCATAAATAGTACACAAAAGTCTCAAGTTAATGCTCAAACCTCTCTATATCAATTTTAGACTACTTCCCATCTTGGGACAATTATGCCTAATTCTCTAAGATAGGACCACATTAAAAAGAAAGTTTTACACTAGGTAGATAATTCTACAGTAGGGAAACAAGTCTAATGGCATATAATTATCCACCTAGTGAAACCTTGTCCAACACTAATTAATGGCTAGTTTCTCAATTTCTAAATATTCATTTGGGTCTTCCTTCATGTTTCATAAGGTTAGCTAAAGGAAATTGTCAAAAGGTTTTAATATAAACACAAATCAAAGGTAATTAATTATTTCTATTTTGAAAATATCTATTGAGAACTTATGCACTATTACACATTGATAAAATATGCTCTATTCTTCCCAAATTCAATATCAATCACTAAGAGCAGTCTCAATCCAAGTTTGAGACATTTAAAATCAAGTTAAGAGCTAGCATTATCAAGTATCAAAGCCAAATTTGTAGTTGCATGCATATATTAAAGGATCACAACTGAAAAATCACTCTAGGTGGTAGAAATAGGTATGAATTGATTCCATACTAAGAGTATCTAGATATGTAGGTATTAGTCAATCATTAAAGGGGTGACTAAGTTTAGATCAACCCATTATAATTTCCCTCCTTATTTTTTAGGTTTATATATCTCAAAATTATCCCTAGGGTTTTTAAGGAAAAGTTATGGAAAAAATATTTTTTATGTGGTGTATATAGAATTTGAATATCTCAAAGCTCTTGATAGACAGAGGCATATAAGTTCAATTAGTTACTATTTTGTCACAATCCATGTAGATAAGTTTACAGTCAATAAACATGACCGACTTATATTGTTGACCAAGGAATGAAGACCTATCTAGATAAAACTATAAACTATATTAACCCTAAGATGTCAAAATCCTATCTTTTCTTAATTTACACTATCAAACATCATTTAAAATTAACAATTTTTTTAGAAAAAATAATAACTTTTAATTTATTGTACTTACTTTTTTTAGCACATGCCACTTTTCAATTTAAATAAATTTGTGTTTACATTCATATTTAGGGTCAAATGTCATTTTTTACAATCTAAATAGATATATAAATTTTTATACCTCTTAAAAAATTGTTTCTATGTTTTATAAAAAATATGATAAAACACTAGATGAACAAACTAGGTTGTTTGAAGCCTAATTAGCTAGATAGATTCATTTCTTTGCCCATTAAGACCATAGTTTCCAAATTTTATTTTTCCTTTCATCTTTAGGTCTGGCTCATCTAATTTCATTTTCTTAATGGATGACATTGTTCAGCCAATCCCAATCCTATATATCCAATAATATACCTAGGGTAATCTGACCTCATTTCAACCCATTCAAAGAGACCAACATAGACAATGAATTACTCTACCAAGTTTTTATAAATTCCATATATTATTTGGATGTAATTACACCATATTTTCCCCCCTTAATGATCACTTTCACTTAGCTAAGCTATTTTTTTATATACAAGAACACCCATTGTAACTCATTGCCTAAAACTCTACATGAGAAACTCATCAAATCCAGCCTTCCCTTCTAGCCCTTCTAACTCAACCCATTAATCCAATTAAACCACATCAATCAAATTTAAAAAATCAACCAAAAAAATAACCCAACTATCAAACCATCATATATTCATTAACCATCTTGGAATGATCTCATGAGATCAATTTCATAAGGTTAGTTTGTTATTTTCTACTTGTAAAAATCTAGTGAGCCTACTGTGAAGGGATTATGCTTTTGTGTCTACCCTTTTCAATTATTTATTCCATATTTAATCCTCTTCCATTTATTTTTGGGTGTTTACACACTCCTTTAATATGTCTATAGAGGAATCAACAAGTTTGATTCATATATTAGCCCACCAATCCAAAATTTTACAATTTTTTATTTTTCTTTGATTCTTGGGTCTATCCTTATCTAATTTAATTCACTTCTTAGATGACATTATTCATGCAAGCCCAACCTAATAGATATAATTAGATACCTAGAGTAATCCAACATCATTTAAACCCATTTAGTGATCCCAACATATATGAATAATTATTCTACCTACTTCTTTTGAATCTCAAATATTCTTGGGATGTCATAACACCATAATTTCCCCCATTAATGAGAACTTTGACGTAGCCAAGTTATTTTGGTATAAAAAATACCATCCATTATTTCTCACTTCCCAAAACCCTTTATGTATAGCATGTGCAACCCAATCTTCCATTTTGGACATTCTAACTCATCCCCTTTATCCACCTCAATAAAACCAACCAAACTAATAGCCCACCTATCACATCATCATATTTTTATCAGCAATATTGGCTTGTCTTGAGAAGGTCAAGTTCAGAAGGTTAATGCATCACTTTCTATGTGTACAAATCTCTTAAACCTAGTGTCAAAGACATCCTTTTATGTTTACATTTTTATTTTATTTCCTTCTCTTACATTTATTTTTTAGGTGATTACACACTCCCAAAATATGTATAGAGAGGAATTAGATAGGAATTTTAGCCTTGAAAATTATAAAAGAGGTGTTCATGATCCTATTCAAACTTCTTTATTTAGTTTAAATAATAGAAGAAATAAAAACAATAAAGAATAGACTCCTTTTTATAACTATTATTATTTTTCACTACCTACAAAATCTCATGTGGTAAGTCAAGTGTTAAGGGATCCTTCAGACACTACTAGTAACTATCATGAATCTAATAACATTATTATAGGTCATTTTTACCCTCACATTTTGACTATACCTAACATCAATTTAAAAATACTTGGAACTAAAATTACTATGAGATCTGATCATCCTAAAAGGATTTATATTTTATAAGATGGATTGATTAGGTTAAAACTACATTTCCCCCTTATAACACTAGTCAAAGTATCTTCATAGCACCCAAACATGCCATAATGACTCCTCCAGAGACATAGAACATAAATCCATTCATCATGGGATACCAATATCTTCCTTTAGATCCTCCCATGATAGATGCTTCCAAACCCACTACCAATTCTACTCCTAATGAACTCATCTTCACATTAGTGACTTGCATTCAAGATGGAGAGAAACCAAACCTCTCTCCAATTTAGACCTCTAAACCAAGGGATAACCTCAAATTTAAATAATTTAGATTATCCCTTTTACATTCTTATTTTAACCTCATCTTGCTAGCCACCATAGTATTAGTCTAATTATCTCCTAATCAAAATTTCACCAAGCCAAATCCCTAGGGACCTTATTACCTTAGGTTTATCCAATCAAGTGACATCAAACTTACCCCCACATAATCAAACTCATACTCATGTTCCCATTGGTATAATTTCATCTTATGTTACCCAAAACAACATGGTAGCTAATACCCCTGTGGAGGCTATGGTAAGTGACATTGCTGAACCAGAGAAGGAGATGGTGGGCTCTCTCCCTGCTTCGGAGGATCTTTTTAAAAGCCAGAATGTGTTTGATTTTCAAAAGGATTTAAAGCCCATTGGAACCCAATGTTCTATTTCTTCTGAGGCATGGGTTGTTAAGGCAACAAAGGTAGAGGACGGTTGGACAGAAGTAATAAGGAGGAAGTCTAAGCCCTTAGTCCCTCCTCTTGATATGAACCTTCAGTCGGGGAAAAAAACTAAAACCTTTTTCTTCCAAAGCTCCCTATTGCTGGCTAGTTTTTTGGGGCTAGTAATCTGGTTGCTCTCTTGGTTTACTGGTTACTGGTCTGAGAGGTTGACCAGCTTGCTGGTTCTATTGGTTAACTTCTAATTCAGTGTTTTGATAGCTGAGTTGTCTGGTTATTTTTGTTGGTAACAGGTCCCAGTAAAACCTGGTTTTGGTTCTTTTCTATTTTTTGGTTCTTTTGTCAACTTGGTTATGCCTCATGGTTTATCTTTTACCTTATTGTATAGGGTTTTAGGACCCCTTCAAAACCTACTTTTACCTTAAATCTAAAACATGGTAGCTAATACACCAATTATCATGTTTATTTTTAATTACATACCTACTAGTATGTCACCTGTATACACTCCACTTTTGTAAACACAAATTAACACAACTTACAAATATCTATCATAATACTATCAAATTTTATCCAAATCCACCTAACAAAATAAGTATTTTCTAGAATAATGCACTCCACCCATGCAAGTGACATATTTTTCCCTTGGTGGTTTCATTCCCACTTCTTATCCAACCCCTATTTCTGAAGCTTATTCTAACACACCTCTAGTGGATTTAGGTACACAGGGGACATATGATGAATGGTTGAAATATAATATTGATCACACCATGTGATGGTTTATATTTCCATGTCATTTACCTAAACTCCCTAAATAAAAAGGGGAAGGGGACCCAAACACACATGCCAAGGCATACGATACAACCATTATATATCTAATACATTGGGATGGAGTAGTGGAAAATAATTTCCCAAATACCCTTGAGTTAACTACATTATAATGATATTACCACCTAACTAAGGATTCCATCCATCCATTCCACCAATTTATCATTGGATGTGTAGAAACATTCGATATGAACAAGCTTCTATAGACTGGTATACTTGAGTTTTTATACATTAAAAAATAACCTAATGAGTCTAGTGCCCACTTTATTGTAAGGTGACCTGAATTAATGTATTCCTCTTAGTTATACATATATGGATTAGAAAGAGTTATGTTTTTTTCATTTCCCACATTCTCTTAACAAAGAAACTATGGAAGACATCCATAATTTTCAGTACATATCATATGAATAAACATTATAAATTACACTTAGAATAGACTAAATGTCCATAAATAGTGGCTAAAGGACATATGGATAAAATGGAATAATTTTTTCCCCAAAAAATTTGTGGGGGTTATCAAAAAACTAATGGAATCAAATCAAATAACTAGGTTAAAAAATTATAAATGACATGATAGACCAATGCAATAAGACACTTGTTATAAATAATAATCAAAATCAAGCTATGAAAAATAATAAAAATGTACATGAAATAAATAAAAACTCTCCACTTACAATTCACATAGTATATTTAAATCATATACCACCTCATGAGAACTAGTATCAGAATAAATACCAAAACTATTATCAAAATGTTGAATAAAACCAAAACGGTCAATTTTGAAAATAACATTTCTATCGAAGTAACAATTAACAAAGGTTTGGTTAAAAAAAACATAACCAAAAGTTATATAATTATGATCCCAATGTGTATTTTCATTTTTATATGATAATTTATATGAAACTCATGCCTGTATGGATTATAACAAGTTCATCCAACTAATCTCCAAGGATAAATAATATACTTTTAAAGACGTTCTTGGGAAGTGAAAATGTAAATACCTAACCTTACCTAATGAATTATGTGTCTCCTCAAAACACCATCCTACACATTTACCCAAACATATTTCATAACTATTAATAGTTAAATAATCAAAATATCCCATAATACAAGCCATTCAATCAACCCTTGCTAGATAAACCTCATGATGTTAAATCCTTGACCTCTAAACCAAAAAACCTTGAAGTGGCCATTACCTAGATCCTTAGGGAAATATTAGGATGATAGGTGTTATTGAGTTATAAACAAACAAATATGATAAAATAATGACTCATACTAAGGTTAAATATAGTATCCACATATCACCAATTGCTTGAATTTTGACACTCAATACCAACCTAGAATCATGGGGAACTATGACCTTATCATCGATCCCACAAAGATATTTTCTCACTTTAATTAATGGACATGGATAATAACTTTCATATGAATCATTTATAATTAATTAATTCCTTCTTTATTCATCATTTAGATATATTTACCATTCCTTTAGAGGCTTAGATAAACCATATATTTATACATATATCCTCTTGGGCTTGATTTTAGGAATGTTTATTTTTTCTTTAACTTTGGGCACCTACCTTTAAAAATCAACATGCATATAAGAGGAGAATTTTTTTAATACTTATAGGTTTATATCTATAATAATTATTTAAATATATTAATGGTAAATGATGGGGAAATATTCATTATAGTCTCTTTATAATTTCTTCAAAATCTTGACCATGGAGACGACAACTAGTCTACCATTAGGAACACATTATGAGGATATTATTACCTCAAATCCACTTTGATTTGAACCATAGTGCTTCCTATCACTTTGGTAACCAAAAAATTATTATTAAATTTAATGTCATTGATAAGTATGAGAATTATAACATGATTCT
Organism: Torreya grandis; assembly: GCA_037957365.1. Classification (NCBI taxonomy): domain Eukaryota; kingdom Viridiplantae; phylum Streptophyta; class Pinopsida; order Cupressales; family Taxaceae; genus Torreya; species Torreya grandis. The sequence continues at coordinate 7,703,982 of JARHVA010000086.1, read as the reverse complement.
TGGGAGGTCTTGGATCTATAGGGTGAATGCAATTCCCTCCATTGTCTTCTAAGTTACTAGATTGTTACAACTGGGATTTTTTTATTTTCAAAGGTAATTGAAAAAAATTTTAGTGTCCATTAGGCAACCCTTAATAAAAATATATGACTTCATATTTATCATACTTTACCTATAAAAACATAGAGAAGCCTTCCCTACCCACTGTGGAAAAGGAATCCATTCCAACCATGACATATCTCTCAAAATCAAATTCTAAAGGTCTTAAATCCTCACAAAATAGAAATCTTGAGAAAAAGGCATAGTAAACATGGATAAAGTGGGTGAATAAAATATTAAAAAATATTGGCCATATCGATAAATTAAATGACTCAAATCATTAGTATCTAAGAGAAGGATAAACCCTTCATGCTCTTATTTAACCCACATTGGGTCAGGACTTTTCATCACAATAAACCCCTTAATTTAGAAGCCCTTAATTCCAATATAAAAATGCATTATTATGGCATGGTATAATTATTTTTTTATGAATAAACAACTCATAAATAACATGATTATCTACTCATGTGTGTTTAATTGATGTGCCATCACAATGGGGCAAAATATTGATTAAACATTGAGATAGAAAATGAAATCACTGACCTACTTCCTACCCCCAAAGTTATTTATAGAGGGAGTGTATATTTAAAGTATAAAATTGTATATTTTAACATTAGTTTTGATAAATAACCAAAATAATAAAGATTGAATATTATCTCTCCCCTAAGTAGGTAGAGGGCCATAAAAAATTTCTCATTAAGATTTCAAAAAATTGTAGTTTCCCTCACTTGAGAATGAAAAAAATCATGCCTTATGGTGAATAGTTTTAATATCACAAAAGTATTCCTGAATTTATTATCCAATTTTGTGACATTTTCCTAATACCTAAGAGTAGTATTGATAAAACTAAAGAGTAAGGTCAAAATTTTAGACCTGACTAGTTGGGTTCATATTTGGTTACAGAAGATATTCATAACAAAGATTTTCATTTATACACCTTGGAGGGTAAGGATTTATACAAATCAATGAAATATTTACACTTAAAGAGTTACTTCATATAGATCTCACATTTCACATTTACCTCTTTTCATTAATACAATACTTTCTCTATGATTTTTACATTTTAGTTATTTTAATAGGGTGATTATCTCGCTACGAGTTCACGTGACAAAAAATTTAAAGAAATATATCACTTAATATGTTCCCATTACCATTTTATTTGTTATAAAAATAAAAAAATAAATATGATTTTTATATTAATTATTATGACTATTGTACACCTCATTCCTATATATATATATACAATCTTAGATACTCTAATCTACAACCTAGTATTGAAGTTTTCCCATGGTATAATCCCATTTTGGGTTCCCTCTAATATAAAAATTAGCATGATCTAACCAAATAATATTATTTTCCTAGTTTGGTCCATGGTGATGAACCCTTGCATCTTAATATTTTCATGCATCTAAGGTTAGAGGATAAAATCCTTCTCAAAAAAAAGAGAGAAAAAGGTAAACTATACAAATCAAGAAACAACTCACATCTCTTGCCCTTTGTTGATCTTAGGTGGTGAGCACTCATATATTAATATTTTAATGGGATTATAATTTAGGGTGGGGGGATGCTTGGTGAGCACTCATATATTAATATTTTAATGGGATTATAATTTAGGGTGGGGGGATGCTTCCCTTACTAACCTACATTTAGTCTTTGGTGATGACCCCATTTGTCTTCTTAGTTACATGAGACTAAGTGCAAGGAGTTGAAAAAGCAAAATAAAAATAAAAATATAACGAAATATAAAAGTGTCCAGAATTAAAAGAAATAAAATACATAAAAATAATATTTATATGTCTATGATAAAATGAAAAGCTCCCCCTTTTTTATCAAATCTAGCTTGGTTTTTCATATGATGATCTAATTCTAGACAAAGCTAATGAAACTAGTGTTTTATAATCCTACTATGAAGTATAATTATCCCACATCATGTAAGGAGTAGTTCAACCACTTATTCCTTGTGAATATATCCATGAGTATATTTTATTATTTCACTATTCCACATATCCTATTTTACCTTCATTCATTACTACATATTGAGTGTCACTTGTCACTTGGATAAACCATCTCGACCATTTTTTTAAAAATAGTCGTTAACACATTTATATTACCTCACACATTAAATTTACATAAATTATGATATATAATTAAAAATAAGCATATCCATGGAATTTTATCACAAATAGTATATCCATGACATTCATTAATATCCTATCCATCCATGGTACTTAAATTAAAAGGCATAAATGAAAATATTTTATTAAGATGATAACAAAGATGTCAAAATGTAAAAATGATTCATGTATATATAAATATAAACATGTTTAGTATACATCAAATTTTTAGTACATATTCTCCCCACTAAGAGGGAAAGTGTGGATAAATACATAAAAAATAAAAAATAAACTATACATAGATGCATAATAATCCATACCATTGGACACCTTCTAAGGTTAAGTGTTTATGGATCTTTCTCCTCATCATCTAGGAACCCTTGATGTAGAATGGAGAAAGATCATGCTCCCACTCCAATGTCTCCTATGGAAAGTCACATCTTGGGAGGCCTCCCCTCCTATGGTCTTTCTACTATAAGAGTCAAATCCTCTTATTATTAAGAACAAGTCATTATGAGTATTTACCTGAGACTCTAACTCAATTACCTTGGTCAATAGGTAATTGATATCCACCCTATGTTAGATGACCTCCTATGATTCATGATAAGTGTTTTAAATTTTTAGGACTTAAATAAGTGTAAATCCTATGTAAGTTAAATATCTAAGTATACTAAATTAGGGTAACACTATGCAATAGGTATAGCCACTAATTTGTTATATAATTAACTAGATTTGACTTTCTAAAAATAGTAATCAATAGTGAAAGAACTTATCTAGAAAATAATTGAGATAGATGATATAGGGGGTGGAAACTAAGGTAGAAGATAGTCTAAGTGTCAAAAATAGGATCCTAGTGTCATAACCTCTCTTGGATAATAACATCATAATTATACTATATCACCATTATTGTAAAAGTGGTGGTAGTGTCCTAATATTGACGGTAGTCTCCTCTATGTAGGACTATCCTGAGCTTCTAAAAAAACCTATGTTTAGATCTTTGAGGTATGCTCCTACATGCACATGTTTTTAAACCCTATATGCTTCCTATTTTGATTTAATTTGTGAGAAAACCCTAATCATCCATGTAGCTATGTCATCTAGTTGATGCAAGTTGAAAAGTGTGTTTGTTAGTAGGGTAGGCTGGACATCCTCAACACCTTACTATGATGAGAGTTTCCTACATACCAATACTTTGAGGAGGGATCAATCTCAATGTAGTTATCCCCACTTAAGTGCTAGTTCAAGTGAAATTTAAGATATTATAATAGTGTCCTTGAGTGCTTTGAATGTTCTTGAGATTGTAAATCTAGGTAATCTAAGGTTAGGATTATTGTAGATGGTAGTATGTAGAAGTAGGGTAGAATAAGGATTGATAACCTTAATTGTTCACAACTTGTTATAAGTTTGAATGTGTATTTTCCTTATAATTTCCATATAGTGGTTAGAGAACTATAATTCATGTATTTATACTATTATGATGCTTTTTAAGGTGATAAAATAGGTTTTAGTCTGACCCTAATAAGTTATAGATTTAAAAAATCCATTTGGGAAAAAGAGAGGGAAATGACAATAATGCCATTTTTTGGACACTAGTGCCATGTGGTACTAGTGTCCTTATTATAGTGTAAGTGTATAAGTGGCATAAAATTAGAAAAAAATAACCATATTTAATAAATGAGGGTTTGGGACTACTTTAGGGATGTTTAGGATGCCTGTGTTCCACATGCAGGTTGTATAAGTGCAATAATAACCTTTAGGATAGGTCTAGGGATAAACTAGTGATAAGAAGTCTCAAGTAACACTCTTAGCAATCAAATACCAATTTTAGGTGTTAAAATTTCCCCCCATTTATTCTATAAATTCATCAAGTGAAATGACTAGGATAAAGGAAAAATAAGATTACCTGGACTTATCTAAGAGGTGAAACTTGTGAAGTTGAGTCTGAGTATGTGAAGCTGGGTTTGAGTATGTGAAGCATGATCTAATGTGTGGCTTATAAGTGAAACATTCATAAATAATTAATTACTTAAGACATGTCAAAATCAAAGACTAAACTGAGTAAAGAAGTAAAACTAAGTAAAAATATAGGAGAGAGGAAAGTAACAAATACACCTCACTAGGTACATGAAACAATGCATAATCCTAGTGATAACCTATTTGTGCATGTATATATTGATTAATTAATGAATATATTATACTAATTTGATGGATTTTTAAATATTCATGTGTGGGTATATTAAAAACTAAATCCAATTTTGAGTCCATCATTGCCCACCCCTATTCAATGGATCATGACCTTTGAATAACTTGGATTGGACTAGTGGTGTGTCTAACCCTATCATGTCGTTGGTTAAATAAATCAAGTAGGATATGAATCCATATTTTATAACCCATGTGTAGTATATTTATATAAAACTAAAATTTCATGAAGTAATTTTAAATTTCTAATTGGGTATGTTAGCTCTATGCCCACTCAAGTACATTAGGTAGTTCCAGGCCACTCGAAGATGCTAACCACTATAGATGGAGTAAGGAATGAAACTAGTGTGTAAAATAAAATATGATTTTAGATGTATAAAACATAGATAATTACATGAAATCTATCATTCCATCTAATCAACAGATGTGTAAGTGATCATATGGAAATAATGTGCCATGTACATGCCCCTAAATCTGATATATGATCATATGGATTTTGGATTGAGTTGTAATAATTTTTATCTAGGTATTTGAACTAAATATGGGTATGGTCATGATTTAAATTATACTCCAATTTGAGTAGACTAGTGTGAATCTAAACCAAACTGGTATGAATCTGAGTAAAACTAATAAATCTATAACTGAATCCATGTAAATATGTATTATACATGCTATAATTTTATGGATAATCTAGGTTTTTCTAAACCTAAAACTACTTGATAGTAGTGCCATGTCTTGGAGAGTATATCCATTATTAGAAATGTGGTGTTAATGTCCCAATTTGGGCACTAGTGTCCTTCTAGTCTAATTTCAATGTAACTATGCTACTCTCTGTGTCACTATTTTCCCAATGTGTTTACCTGAGTCTAATTTTCTACAATTTGAGCATGTGTGCTAAAAATGTACTATGAATGTAATATAGGATCTTTATCTTTATGATAAACCCCTATTAATGCCCCCTATTTTAAGGGAAGTTGTTAAACCTATGCAAGAACTATCCTTAAAAGAAAAATCTCTACAAAATGTGTGTTAGCTAAAGCATATATGATATCTATGTAATAATTCAATATAATGTACATAAATAACATAAAAATATAAGATAATCCAAGAATAATTTTTAATGTAAGATGCATGTCATGTCTATATTTCACAAGCATGTTAATTTAGATATAAAAATATATGTAAAAGAGAATCCGAGTAAAAACTATGTAGCTACTTAAGGGGATGGGGCATGATGTCCATCATGAAATCTAAGTAGGAAAGGGAGATGCATGAGATCCCTCATGGCATATGAAACTAGAGTGTGTAACAGGAAAAAAAAGTGTCATGGTCCTGATTCATATAATAAAGCATATATACAAAAAACATGAGGCATGAAAAGTAGGCCAAGGGGCCATAATACAAGGGACATGGGCACATGTCACTAAAGTTGAGAAAACAAGACATAAAAGGACATGTTCAAATGTTCACATATGTAATCAATAATAAATTTGGCTTAGAGCCACATAGAATGACATGTTCAGATGTCTCCATACACAATCAATAAGGCACATTGAAGGACATGGGCACATATCCAAAGCATACATACTGTGAATAGAAGTGGCATAGAGAAAAAGAGTAATGACATGTTCAAATTCCCTTGAATAAAAAAAGCATAGATATGCAATCAAGTCTAAATTAGGTAAGATAGTAATGAATGTATGCATGAATATGTAATACAAATCTATCTAAGATTTAAGATGTACATACATTGAGTCTAAAATAGTAATAACTGGAAATAAATATGAGTAAGTGTGGCATGATCAATATCAAGATATAACAATTCTAAGGTTGTGATATAGGGTATGAAAATTTAGAACATATAATCAAAAATTGTGGATAGAGTTCCCCCAAGTGGGTGATGTGTCAAATGAATAATCCATGTATTAGTGTATATGCCCCTAGTGGGTAGATACTAGAAAATATGGAACAATGTAGTATACCTGAGTCTTGTACCAATATTCAAGAACTCAACAAGAATAAGTGAAGCATGTATGTAGGATAAAACTAATTATACTAATATAGTTAACATATGTAGTGTCTGGAAAATATATGAAGTGTAAACATGGTAATACATATAATCTATAATTTTGTGTTTTTTGAGTAAATATTTGAATGTTTTTGTGTTTTGGAATATTATATTGTTTTTGTATTTTCTAGATATAAGATATGTACAAGCAACATGAAAATGGAATTATATACAAGAATCAATAAATACAAAATTATGTAAAATAAGGGATGAATAATACTAATTGATGAGTCTCATGGGAGATTCACTATCAATGTGGCCTATGTTAAAAATAGGAATGGATATCTCTAATGTATGGTGATTATTATGTTGTAGTTGAATGGTGTTTTTAGGATGAATTTGAATATTATTCACCTTCGAAATCATAATAACCTAGAATGCTAGTGTTGACTTCTGTTGTATCTAGATGAGCATTAAGAATTGCTTTATATTATGGGGTTGACCTTTTTAAATTTTGATTTAGAATATTGATTATGATTTTTACCTTTGAAACTATGCTTATTGTAGACATATGGTGCTTTGGAGGCTCTTTTTATAGAAATATTCTTGTGAGAATACTTGTTAGTTGAGCATGATTTTGACTTTGTAACTTAATTTCTTATTTTTTTTATAACAATTCCTATATATGTATACTTTTTGCCTTGATAAATTATATTTTTTAATGATTTTCCTTAGGATGTTCAATAAATTCTAGACCTTGTTGACCAAAATTATCAACCTCTATTAGTCTACATAAAAAAATGTACCTAATTTAAGAGTCTAAAAGCCAAGTAGAATCTTGATTGAAGAGTGACTCAATGTCACAAGGAGTAGATAAACCTCAAGTGGAGATCATATAACTTTTAAAAATCTTTTGAAATACTTTAATCAAGCTTAAAGTGTGATCTAATTGATCTTCAAGAGACATGTCTACAATTGTAGATGAAGGGTCCAAGAAGGTTTCATGGTGTTTGAGCATTTAGGAAGATGAACCATGTTATGCAATCCTTAAAGGATCATTAGATCCTTGAAATATTGATAAAAATATATACTATACAAGTTTAAAGAAATAGACTATCACTAAGATGCCATCCAAGAAGGAATGGACCAATTCACTTGTGCATTTAATAAATGCATCTCAAGAAGCCTTGCATGACCAAAGTAACATGCGTGATCAAAGGTCTTCATGCCTAAAACATAATTTACAAGTTTTATGTCTTGATGAGATTGCTATCTCAAGATCTAAGTTCTCAAAGTTGGTCATGCAAAGCAAGACGTTTTCATAAGTGTCAAATTCAAGCCTCGACAAATAGCTATTTAGGTTTAAATGATTAGTGATGGGACTATTGACATCATGCAAAACACATAGGTCAGCTCACTTAAACATTTTATAAACACATTTAGAAATTAAATAAAACTAGTGGATTAAGTGGGCACAATATTAACTATATCAAGAACATCTCCTACAAATTTGGTGCCTCAGTGACCTTTTTGGTTCCAAATCTAAGCCTTCAAAGTTGGTCAAAAAATGGGATACATTTGCGTAGACATCAACTTTAAGTTGTGGAAAAAACCATTAGATCTTAAATTTGAGAGTCACATAAATGTTAAGGATGGGTGGATGGATGTCAAATGATGGTCATATAGATGTCAAATTTAGAACATAATAAATAGTCATTTATTTTCAAATACAATCAGTTCCAATAGTTGGATTTCATTCATACCAAGGGAAATTGATAGTGTGAGATGAGACAAAAGGTCAAGGAGATAGAGAAACCACCATATGACATTAGTGTATAAGGCAATATATTGATAATAGGATGCTAAGATCAACACATAACTGACAAGTGGCATGAACATGTTCAAATTAAAAAAAGATCAATAGAGGACATTTAATCATGCAAATCAAGATCAAGAAGAGTAGAGGTCAAAGGGGTCAACAAATATCAAAGGTAAATGCATGAATGACAAATGATACAAGCGTGTTAGATACATAAAAGATCAAAAGTTTCTATTTATTTGTACCAAGTAGATCTGATGGTGCATGGATGGCCAAAATGTCAATAGGTCTAAGTTATAAGTCGATGACTAATCAAACAAAGGTGAGCCCAGTAAGCTTCCAATAGAAGTCAACAAAATAAATTTTGATGTGGAAAAGCAAATACAAATGGACTAGAGGTCAAGCATGATATAGGTTGAACTTGTAGGACCAAACATTTACAATAGAGCTCCATATAGGTAAAATAGGCCTTTTGGCTCTAATACAGAGATCAAAGATGTACTAGTGATTGTGAAGCAAGATCAAGCAATTTGTAGGTTTTTATGGATATTGTGACTATGTGGAAACCAATAATTATATTGGTTTTCATCTATAATGGACCTATGTTGAATATTAGAGTAAATTCATATGCAAACATGATCATGGAGAGGTGTCTCACCTATCAGTAGGGTCACATTTTCAATAAGTAGGCACCAATGGCCACCCAAAGTAGATGTAGCATAATTATATCAATTCAAAGACATGGTCCTCATCATTAGATTAGATATATAGTGACATGGAGTTTGAAGAAGGAAATCTGATAGATAAGGATAATGGGCTTTTAATTCTTTTATAGAATTTGTTTTGTATTGATAAGGTCATGAGTCAGCATCCTTGAATTTGTGATAATACATCATAGTTACATCTCTCTTCCTTTTTTCTATATATGTTCCAACTTATACCACATATAGAACTCTCTAAAAGTTTAATAAATAAATATATGATATTTCAAAGAAACAAACATTTATATTTTGGCTTGCTTAAGCTATGCTAAATTTTTTACTATAACACCTTTTGATGTATAAAGATTGAATTCCATCATTTTTCAAGCTAGATTAAAGTGTGTTAAATGAATTCATGTATTGTAGTTAAATGAATGTATGCTCCTTGTCTATGTATAAGTTTTCTCACCTTCATGAAATGCTTGGTAGTTCTCATAGGTCATTATAAGTGCAATTTACAGTTTGTTGTTTAGCTTGAAAGTGGATATCTGCCCTCTCATGCTAGTTTGAGAACTGATTCATGCCTTATTATGAAATATTTATGTGGGATTGATAATATTTGGTCTTGAATGTATCTCATAGTGTGTCTGGTGAAAAGTATAATTTTTCTAATTACTAGTGCATCACCTCATTTTATATGCTTTCATGTATTATTATTACTCTCCCCCCCTTTTCCAAGCAAGAGTTAGTTTAAGTCTAGTTTAGGTGATAGATCCAGAAGGAAAACAACCTTCTCTAGAGGTTTAAACCAAGTTTAGGTGGCCCACATCATAGTTTAATTCCCATGTTGGTCTAAATTTATGTGAGAAGACTTGAATAATCTCCTTACTTAGCTAGGGTGTAATCTAGGACATCAACAATTTTAACAATAGCTATACCATGATTTCATGAGTGAGATTGATGAAATTAAGATGGTAGACTTGGATATTGAGATAATGTAGTAAGTTGAATCTTCATCTAAGGATTCCATTAATTTTTTGGATCTTCAGGAAGGTGGTACTACTTTGGAGATTCCAAAGTAGAATGAGAAGGCTAATCTTGATGTGAGAGAACCCCAACTTGATGACCTCATTCATCATGAAGAGAAGATTGAAGAAGTAGTGGTTTTAGATGATAAGGAGGATAAATATGATAGGTATCTACAAATGAATATTTTCAAAGATCTTGAAGATGTTTTCCATGTTTAGGGTTAAGTACTTGAGAAGATGGACAAAGAGTCTCCCATGGAGGACAATGACAAGATTATATGGATTATGTAGAGTTCCTAGATGAGATTGAAGAGCTTGCAACCAAGAATAAGCCTAGTATTACTAAGGATACTATGGAAATAAAGAATGTATGCATCATTGAACCACCATTTTAGGTCATAGTTGAGGAGCCATATGAGAAAGTTGAGACTGTTTGGATGCACATAACTGATCTATTTGGAGATGCTTAGTTCTCATTGAACATCATGCAAATGAAGTTGGTAGATACAACAAAGAAAAAAGAGGCATCAAGGACAAAGGTAAAAAAGATACATGCCTCATTCAACCCCTAATCTAAGAGGAATTTTCAAGCTTTCCTTTTGATCTAAGAGGAAAGGTACATATAGTTTTAAATTATACATAATTAGAGTAGTTTGGCTAAATTCATCCAAGGTTTATTCTAGCACATTTTTTTGCTATCATCATTTTGTTCTAGGTTAGTTTCCCTTCAAAAAGTGGCTTGGGGTGCTCTATTTTTTTTCTCCTTTTGGTATTTGTATTGTTTTCAAAAAAGGTTATCCAAAATATTGGAAACCAATGTTAGATCTAGGTCAATGTGTTGGACCAAAGAGGAAACTCCATGCCCAATGGTCTAGATAAGGCAAAATGGTCTAGGTTATGTTGCATAAAAAAGAAATCAATCCCTATGATTCACTAAATATGTTGGACAAATTTGGCCCACATATAAATATTTTTCATGGTTTGATGGAATGAGTGGACTAAAGGCTTGAAATAGGTCTAGGATTGAAAAGTGAAGGCTCCAAGCAAGTTTCATGATGTTTAAACATTTAGGATCATGAACCAGGTTACACAAGCCTTAGAATATCATAACAGACTTGAAATATTGAGAAAAATATGGACTTTTCAAGTTTAAAGAAGAAGACCATCACTAGGACATCATCTAGAAAGGAATAGACTAGTTCACTTATGTATTTAATAAATGCATCTCAAGAAGCCTAACGTGACTAAAGGAGAACACACGATCATAGGTATTCATGCCTAAAATATACTCTACAAGTTTCATGTCTTGATTAACTTGCTATCTCAAGATCTAAGTCCTCAAATTTAGTTATACAAAGTAATATGTTTGTACAAGTGTCAAATTCAAGCCTCGATAAATAGCTGTTTAGGTTCAAATGATTAGTGATGGAAGCGTGAACATCATGAAAAATACACATATCATCTTATTTAAATTTTTTGTAAACACACTTAGAAAGCTCCTAAAGCTAGTAGATCAAGTGGGTATAATCTTTGTTATATCAAGGACATCTCCTACAAATTTAGTACCTCTGTGACCTTTTCACTTCCAAATCCAAGCCTTCAAATTTGATCAAAAAATGGGAAATGTTCACGTAGAAGTCAACTTTAATCTATGGAAAAAACATGAGGGTATTAGATTCTATGGTCATGTAAATGTTAATGATGATTGTGTAGACATCAAATAATGGTCATACAGATGTCAAATTTAGACCATGGTAAATACAAGTAGATCTAATGGATGGTGTTCATTCATACCAATGGAGATTGATGGTATGAGATGAGTCAAAAGGTCAAAGAGCTTGATAGGCCACCATATGGTGTAAGCACATAAGGTAGTATACTAACAATAGGATCCTAAGATCAACATGTGATTGACAAGTGGCATGAGCATGTTTAATCTGATAGAAGATTGATGGAGCATGTTTAATCACGAAAATCAAGATTGATGGTGAGTAGAGGTCAAAGGGGTCAGTGAATCTCAAAGGTAAATACATGAACAAAAAATGAAAAAAAGCATGTTAGACTATAAAAAGATTAAATGTTTACATTAATTTGTACCTAGTAGATATGATGATGCATGGATGGGTCAAAATATCAATAGGATTGAGTCATAAGTTGACAACCAATCAAACAAAGGTGAGCCCAATAAGCTTCTAATAGAAGTTGATGGAGAAATTTTTTATGGGGAAAAGTAAATACAAAGGGACTAGAGCTTGAGCATGATCCAAGTTAAACCAGTAGGACCAAACATTTCTAGTAGAGCTCCATATATGTAAAATAGGCCTTTTGGTGTTAATATAGAGATCAAAGATGGACTAGTGATTTTGAAGCAAGATGAAGTAGTTTTTAGGTTTCCATGGATATTGTGACTATGTGAAAACCAATTATTATATTGTTTTCCATCTATAATGGATCTATGTTCAATATTGGAGTAAATATAGACACAAATGTGATCATGAAGAGGTGTATCACCTACCATTAGGGTCACATTTTCAATAAATAAGTATCGATGGAACCCAAAGCATATGTGACATAATTATATCAATTCCAAGACATGGTCCTCATCAACATATCATATAGATAATGACATGAAGTTCCAAAAAGGAGATCTGATGGATAGTAAGGACAATGGGAATTCAATTCTTCTACATAATTTTTCCTTTGTTGATAAGGTCATGAGTCAACATCCTCAAACTTGTGCTAATACATCAGAGTTCCCTCTCTCTCTTCCTTATATATATATATATATATATTTCAACTTCTACCATGTGTAGAACTTTTTGAAAATTTTAGATAGAAATATCTGACATTTTTAAGAGAAATAGAATCTTATGCTTTAGCTTGCTCAGGCTATGCCAAAATTTGTACTGTAGTACCTTTTAATGTAATAAAGACTAAATTCCATCATTTTACAAGATAGATTGAAGTGTGTTCTATGAATTCATGTAATTTATTTAAGTCAATGTATGTTCCTTGTCTATGTTTGAGTTTTTTCACCTTGATTAAATGCTTGGTAGTTTTCAAAGGTCATTATAAGTGTAATTTACAATTTGTTGTTTAGCTTAAAAGTGGATATATGCCCTCTCATGTTAGTTTGAGAATTGATTCATGCCCTATTGTAAAATATTTATGTGGGACTAATATTCTTTAGTCTTTAATGTATCTCATAGTGTGTCTGGTGCAAAGTATAAGTGTTCCAATTACTGGTACATCACCTCATTTTATTTGCTTTCATGTATTGTTGTTACTCCCTCCCCCCTTTTTCAAGTAATTGTTAGTTTAGGTGATATATGTGGATGAAGATAGAGTTATTTGGAGGTTTGACCCAAGTTTATGTGACCCACAACCTAGGGTCATTCACATGTTAGACTAGATTTGTGTAAAAAGACTTGAACAATCTCCTTACTCAGCTAGGGTACAATCTAAGACACTAATAGTTTTAGCATGCTTGGTGGGACACAAAGTTTCCTTGGCATAATTTAAGTTTGAAGATTGAGAAGAAGAAATTGAAAAATGAAGAGACATCTACCATCATCATAAGTTGAATATTCTTCATGTTACAGAGTTCATAGCATATTTTAGACAATGTTTTCATTCCAAAGGTTACAACAAGGTAATCAAGTAAAGGCATTCCTTTTGAGTTCATTAATATACATTTTACTTATTACCAAGAAAGCAAGATTAAATAAGACCAGACCTTATCCTCAAAATAAATTTTCATCTCTTGGTCATCTTATTATTTTAGTCCAAGCCATTGTCCCCATAAGCCAAATCTCTTTTTCCCAAATGGTGATCAGGAATCAAGTGTTTATTCCATTTAATAGGGTTAGTCCCTTGAATTTGGACTGATATGATAAAATTCTTGTGTCTACCTTAAAGAGTATCCCTTTACTCTTATAATAATGGGATAAATCTACTCTTATTGAGCATATCTAGGATGTTGCCAACCTATGTTCTGTTCATAATGTTTTGCAAGATAATGTGGCCATTAGACTACTTATTTCCTCTTTAAATGGAAAAACATTGCAATGGTATATAAATATTCCTTTTACTTATATTTTTACTTGGTATGAGTTAGGTGAAACCTTAGTTAGGTAATTTGAAGATATGTTTGATCATATATATCTATTTGAATAACTGACTACCATACAAAGGTACCCCCATGAGTTCATGTCTAAATTTAATGTTAGATTCTAAAAGACATGGACTAAGATCCCTAAATTAGTTATACCATCTATAAAATATGTGTTTTTGTACTATTTAAAGGCCCTCAATTCTAATATTAATGTCATGATAGAGTCTATAGGTGGTAATACTTTGCCAAATGCCTATGAACTTGAAATGAGAGCATAAAATAGCTTGATACAAGATGATAAGCTTGCTACAAGGCATAAAATACCCATATTAATAGAATTATAACCTATTTCTCCTCCTCAAATTCTTCAAATCCCATCTATAGTTCCTATTCCATCTCCAAAATCCCAAGTTCTAGCACCTTCTAATCAAGCTAGTGAGATTGGAAATCTAAAAATTATGCTACAAGATTTTGGGAATGAAATAGTTCAACTCAGAAGATAAAAATACCAAGGTAGGCCTTATCAATATTATAATCAGACCTCATATTAGAAATAGAATCAAAGGCCTCCCTATCAAGGTTTTAGAGAAAATAAACCTCGTATTAGTCACAAGGAGCCATAGTTGCAACTAAACCATATGTAGCTCTTGATCCTAATGTACCTTCTAGTTTAAAAGTTATTATTTCTAAAAATAACTTGATGTAAGATTTAAGTTGATAACCATTCAATCCAAATGACACTCAAAACCAAGCCTTAATATCACAAGATATTAGTGTGCCAAAAATGATACAAGAAGAGTCCTCTCTTAAAAGTGGCCAATATCAAGATATGAATATGGCATTCTAAAGAGAGGATCAAAAAGTTTCAAGGTAGACTCATACTATCAATGTTAATTGGTAATTGGATGATCATATTGCATTCAATCAAGCTGGTAAAACTAACAACACAAATGGTCAAGTTATAGCTCTAAATAAAGCTAAAAAAGAGAAGTTAAGGAAGATCAAGATGTAAGTAATGATTATAGTGTTCCTAATTTTATTCCTAAGAGTGTCAAGGATTATATTGTTATTCCTATAACATAGAATAACTAGAATGCAGAAGTAGGGAAGGTTCCCCAAATGCCTTTAATTTAAGAACAACTAGTGGTTCAAAAGTTACATCCAAACACTAGTAGAGCCTAATTTATCATAATAGATCAAATGAATAAATCAAATGTTATAATTATAATGTGGGATTCCCTTTATATTATAGGGTAAAGAGACATGCTCATTCAAGAACTTTTAGCTCTTAAGGTATCTAAAGAACCAATTGAGAAATAAGGAGCCATCTTGGCTAATTCATACCAAAAAATTTATCAACCTAATTATTAGGTACATAATAGGACAAATGTGGAAAAAAATAATGTCAAATCAAATAAAACCCCTCGCTTTTATCTCTTTTTAATAGTTGGTGACTGTTTAATCCATAATTGCATGGTAGATAGTAGAGCTAGTAACATTGTCATGCCCAAACAAATTGTAGACAAGCTTGGTCTTGTCTATGAGACAAATACCAAAGGAGTATTATAATTGGATGGGTTACTAAAAAAGACAATATGAATAGTCAAGGATATAAATTTTACATTACATGATTTCCCCAATGTTACCATTTAATAAGATGTAGTTGTAGTAGACTTGTCTCCCTATTTTTCCATGTGTCTGTCAAAGGACTTTACTTCAAATATTGGAGGATATTTATTAATTGATTAGACATATTTGATGTTCAAGACTAGGTATGATACCAAAGTAACAATACATTTTGAACCTATTTAAATATTTCATTTGAATCCATATATGCTAAGTATGGCAAACACTAATTGTGTTATCTCAGATAAGGTACTAGAAAATAATGAGGTGTAAACTGAGTCACCTATAGATGGAGTTACAAATATTTTCCTTTATGAATAGGCATATAATTTTCATGATCATGATCCCTAAAATTTAATTTAAGAAGGACTTGGTGTCTATTTACTTCATGAAAATGATACACCAATTCTAACATTGATGAAAGATGATGAGCCTAGTGATGGCCTATGGCAAATATATTTTGATGGATCTAGGAATAAACATGGCACTAGGGATATAATGATGTTAATTTATCTATAAAATCAAAGTTATTTATCTTCTCTCAATTTTTAGTTTGGTTTTTCTAATAATCTTTCTGAATATGAAGAACTAGTGCATGGTTTGTAATAGGGAAGAAAGTTGAAGGTTAGTACCTTACAAGCCTTTGGTGATAGTGAACTAGTAGTTCACCAAGTAAGAGGACTTAATGTATTGAATAACCCACTGCTTAGGTCATATAATCATAGAGTATTGGAATTACTTGAATACTTTTAATCTTTCAATATTTGTGTCATATCAATAAATAAGAAAAAATATGCAGACATGTTAGTTATCATTAGGTCACAATTCAATATCTTGGATGACATAAAGAATGAAAAGGTTCAATCACATATCAAGGTGTTTGTAAGTAATTATATCCTAGACAACCATGACAATTAGAAAGTATTTGAATATGTAGTCAGACTGTCAGGTTCTTATAGCAAGAAGATGAATTCTCCTTAAAGAGCCAAGATAAACACTTACAACAATATGGTGACCAGATTATGTAACTAAAGACAAATAATTTGCCTAAAGGGTTGGTCACCCTTAAAAAAATATTAAATAGAGATGATGAATCAAGAAAATAAAAGTTTTACTTATCAACCAAGGAAGAACACTTTACAAATGTGGAGATTACAACTGGTAAGATCTTAAAGTTAGGCAAAGTTTGTACATCTTCAGAGAGGGAAAATTTTACTGAGCTAAGTTCAAGTTTTGTAGATGTCTTTTCATGGTAATAAAGTGATTTCAAAGGATTTAATCCAAGTCTAGCTCAACATACCATTGACTTATAGGATAAGACTAGGCCAATCAGATAAAGATAAAGGCCTATTAACCCAAATCTTGAAATTTTGATGAGAGCTGAGCTACATAAGCTTATCAAGTCAGCTTTAATATTTCTAATTAAGCACTCAACTTGGGTGGAAAATCTTGTTCTAGTATAAAAAAAGAATGGCGAAATAAGACTATGTGTTGACTATCTTCACTTGAACAAGGCCTCTCTTAAAGAGCACTACCCATTGACATAATTACAACAAATTTTACAATTAGTTGTAGGTTCAAAAATGTTCTCCTTCTTGGATGGCTATAGTGGTTATAACCAAATTTTGGTGAAAGAAGAAGACCAATTTAAAATAACCTTCACCACAAAGTGGGGGACATTTGCATATATAAATATGCCTTTTGGTTTATCAAATGTAGGATTAAAATTCTAGAAAGCTATAGACATGGAATTTTAGGGTCTCCTTAAAAATTTCATACTTGTTTATCTAGATGACATTATAGTGTTCTCTAACAGTGCAGATGAGCATATGATTCACCTTGGATAGGTGTTTGAAAGGTGAAGGAAATGTGGGGTGTCTTTAAATCTCAAAAATTGTGTCTTCTCTATTTATGAAGGCAGGATTCTTGGACATGTGATTTATAAACATGGTACAAGCATATATCTTAATAAAATGAACTCAATTCATGTAATTTCCATGCCTAAGCACAAGAAATCCTTCTAAATCTTTTTAAGAAAGATCAATTTCATAAGGAGATATATTTTAGAGTTTGATACTTTAGCTAGGCCACTCATAGCCATGATAAATAAAGGTTAGAGTTTTAGCTAGTCTAAATAAGGAGTAAGAAGTTTTGAAGAGATTAAAAAAGCTATAGCCAATGATCCTACACTCCTAAACCTTGATTTCACAAAGGATTTCTTCTTGTACATCTATGCTAATATTGAAAATATTCTAGGTATTCTCATGTACCAAAATTAAGAGGCTTTAGAGAAGCCAAAATCCTTGCTCACTCAAGGCTTAGAAGAATATGAAATAAGGTACTCTTTATAATCATGAAATTTTAGTTATAAGGTATCTTAAGAAGTTTAGATACTTGTTGTCCAATAATAAGATACATTTGATGGTTGTAAATCCAAGTGTCAAGGATTTTCTATTGAAAAAAGATATAAATAACAAAATATCTAGTTGGATAACCAAAAACATGTAATATGATGTTTAGATCAAGGTCACAAAGTTGGTTAGAGGTAAAGGACTTTGTGAACATCTATCCCAAGACTTGAAAAAGGCCAATGGGCTGATTATGGTGTCAAGTGATGGAGAAGTTACAAATGATCACACCTCACCTTCCAACTAGTTTCAAGATATAGAAAGATACTTATAATATTGTGTTTATCCTTCTCATCTAATCCATTTAAAGAGAAGATATTTTAGATTGTAGTTAATTCCTTTTATTCTTGTTGATAATGCATTGTTCAAAAAGGATATCAATGGCATGTTACTAAGGTGCATAAAACCAGGTAAAACATAGATACTACTTAAATAATTACATGATAGACATGGTGGAGATCATTATTTAGCAAGAATAACAACCCACAAGATTATGAGAGGTGGGTATTACTGACCAAGTATATTTAGTGATTGTCATGCATAGACTAGGAAATGTAGATAATGTCTTATGTTTGTTAGGAAAGTCAAGCTTGCAGCCTTACCTCTCTAACCAATTTTAGTTAATGAAACCTTTGTCCAATGGGGATTAGAATTTATTTATCTCATTAACCCCCTTCAATATTAGGACACAAATGGATCCTAATTACCACATATTATTTTATTGGATGGACAGAAGTATTGGCATTGAAAGAATCCAATAAAACCAATGTTATAGACTTCTATGAAGGTTTGCTTACAAGATTTGGATTCCATTTAACTATTATTTTTGATAGTTCTATGGATTTTTAGGGTCTAATATTATCTAGTGCATATTTCAACATAGTGTTTTTCTCAGTACATCATCAAACTATTACCCACAAGGCAATGGCCTTACTAAGTTCACTAACAAGAATTTGTTGAATATCATTAGGAGGATTTTTGAATATAATAAAAGGTTATGGAATCTAAAATTTAATTTATGTCTATGGGTTAACAATATCACCTATAAAAGGCTAATAGCCAATTCTCCATACAAGCTAGTATATGGTAAAGAAGCAAGAATGCATATTTTTGTTAAATTCCCTGCTTTAGAATTAATGCATCAAATTGAGATTTTGGAGAATGAGCCAATGGAAATATATATGATGAGATCATGGAACTAGAAGAGATAAGGAATTAGTCCATGTGGGCTATGGATGCCTATCAAGCAATGGTAAAGAGATTGTTTGATAAAGGATCTTCTCCAAGAAGTTTTCAAGAAGGAGATTTGGTCTTTAAGTGGGATGAGGAAAGAGATAAGATAATAATACACACAAAATTTGACTCTCTATGGAGTGGTCCATACACAATCTATAGCTACAAATCTCACAATTCCTTCCAAGTTGTAAAGATGGATGGTGAAGAGCTTCCTATCCTAGTCAATGGGATACATATGAAACACTAATATTGAGGAAGCTAAGTTTCCTATACATAGTTAATTGATCTTGTTTTTATCTAAGTGTTGTTCTAACACATTAGTTTCTTTCTATTTTATCCTAAATAAGTGCTTTGTTTACATAATTATACAATAGGTTAATTTCATTTTCTTTATTACGTTAGTTTCCCTTTCAAGTTTTTTTTCTTTCCCTATTTATTGAAATTATTTATATTTAAAAGTAAAGAGGATATCTTGCAGTCATGTAAATGGTCCAAAAGTCATAAATATGGGGTGAGTTCTCAAGCATAGTAGGCATGCTACCCAGCCAAGTCACCAAAGATGTTGACCAAATTTGGTCTACATATAAAAATGAGTCTAGTCCAAGAGTCCATAAGCCAAGTGGGATCTTGATTGAAGAGTGACTCAATGTCATGAAGAGAAAATAGAACTTAAGTGGAGATCATATAGCTTTTTTAAATCTTTTGATATAGTTTAATCAAAGATTAATGTGTGATCTAATTGATATTCAAGAGATAGGTCTACAAATGCAAATGAAAGGTCCAAGCAGGTTTCATGGTGTCCAAGCATTCATGAGCATGAATCAGGTTGTACAAGCCTTAAAAAATCATTAGAGCTTTGAAATAATGAGAAAAATATGGATTGTGTAAGTTTAAAGAACCAAATCATCAATAGGATGTCATCTAAAAAGGAATGAACCATTTCACTTATGCATTTAATAAATGCATCTTGGTAAGCCTCATATGACCATAAGAAGATGTGTGATTAAAGGTCGTAATCCTTAGTGTATAATCTACAAGTTTCATGTCTTGATGAGCTTTTTATCTCAAGATCTAAGTATTCAAAGTTGGTCATGTAGAGAAAGATGTTTGTGCAAGTGTCAAATTTAGGCCTCAACAAATATCCATTTAGGTTCAAATGATCAGTGAAAAGAGCACTAACATCATACAAAACACACAAGTCAACTCACTTGAACATTTTTTAAACACACTTAGAAAGCTCCCAAAACTAGTGGATCAAGTGGGCAAAATATTTACTATATCAAGAACATCTCCTATAAATTTGGTGCCTCAGTGACCTTTTTGCTTCCAAATCCAAACCTTCAAAGTTGGTCAAAAATGGGAGATATTCATGTATACATTGACTTTAAGATGGGAAAAAATGATTAATGTCTTAAATTTTATGGTCATATAGATCTCAATGATAGTTGTGAAGACATCAAATGATGGTCGTATAGATGTCAAATTTAGACCAGGGTAAATATCCATTTGTTTTCAAATGTGAGCATATCCAATGGTTGGCATTCATTTGTACTTAGGGAGATTGACAGTGTGAGATGAGTCAAAAGGTCAAAGAGCTCAATATACCACCATGTGGCATAAGGAAATAGATTAATAATTGGATCTTAAGATCAATGCATGATTGACAAGTGGCATGAGCACATTCAAGCTAATAAAAGATCGATAAAGTGCATTTAATTATGCAAATTAAGATCGATGAAGAGTAGAAGTCAAATGGGTCAATGAATCTCAAAGGCAAATGCATGAATAGTAAATGGCATAATCAAAATAGACTGGTAAAAAATCAAAGGTTTGTATTCATTTGTACTTATAGATCTAATGCTACATGGATGGGTCAAAATGTCAATAGGTCTAAGTCATAAGTTAACAACCAATCAAATAAAGGTGAGCCTAGTAAGCTTATAGTAGAAGTCAAAGAAGTAATTTTTGATGGGGTAAAGTAAATACAAAGGGACTAGAGCTCGAACATGATCCAATTTAAACCAACATGACTAAACATTGCCAGTAGAGCTCCATATAGGTAGAATAGGCCTTTTGGCCGTAATATAGATATCAAAGATGGAATAGTGATTATGAAGCAAGATCAAGCCATTTTTAGGTTTCCATAGATATTGTGACTATGTGAAAACCAATAATTAGATTGGTTTTCATCTATAATGGACCTTTGTTCAATATTTGAGCAAATACAGACAAAAAAGTGATCATGGAGAAGTGTCTCACCTATCATTAGGGTCATGTAGGTACTAATGGCCACCTAAAGTAGATGTGGCATAATGCTTTCAATTCCAAGACACGGTCCTCATTAGCAAATCAAATAGATAATGATATAGAGTTTTAAGAAATAGACCTAGTGGATAGATAAGGATAATGGGCATTCAATTCTTTTATATAATTTTCTCCTTATTGATAAGGTCATGAGTCAACATCCTTAAACTTGTGCTAATACAACACAGTTCCCTCTCTCTCCTCCTTTTTTCTATATATGTTCCAACTTCTACCATGTGTAAAAATATCTAAGATTTTTGTATATAAATCTCTGTCATTTTTAGAGTAATAGACTCTTATGCTTTGGATTGATTATGCTATGCCAAAATTTGTACTGTAACACATTTTGATGCAATAAAGATTGAATTCCATCATTTTACAAGCCAGATTGAAGTGTGTTCTATGAATTCATGTATTTTAGTTAAGTGAATGTATGTTCTTTGTCTATGTCTATGTTTTCTCACCTTCATGAAATACTTGGTAGTTCTCATAGGTCATTATAAGTGCAATGTACAATTTGCTATTTAGCTTGAAAGTGGAGATCTACTATTTTATGCTAGTTT
This sequence comes from Torreya grandis, assembly GCA_037957365.1. Taxonomy (NCBI): domain Eukaryota; kingdom Viridiplantae; phylum Streptophyta; class Pinopsida; order Cupressales; family Taxaceae; genus Torreya; species Torreya grandis. Next base: position 7,681,766 of record JARHVA010000086.1, on the reverse strand, counting down.
GATAACTGATTCATGCCCTATTGTGAAATATTTATGTGGGACTAATTTTTTTGGTTTGAATGTATCTCATAGTGTGTCTGGTGAAAAGTATAAGTGTTCTAATTACTGATGTATCACCTCATTTTATATACTTTCATGTATTATTGTTACTCTCTCTCCCCTTTTCCAAGCAAGTGTTAGTTTAGGTGATATCTCCACAATGAAGCTGGCCTTCTCTAAAGGTTTGACCTAATTTTAGGTGACCCATAGTGTAGGGTAATTCCCATATTGGACTAGATTTGTGTAGGAAGACTTGAGCAATCTCCTTACTCAGCTAGGGTGCAATCTAGGACACCAATAGTTTTGGTAGTAACTGTAACATGATTTCATAAGTGGGATTGATGAACTTAAGATGGTAGACTTAGATAATGAGATAATGAAATAGGTTGAATATTCATCTGAGGATTCCATTAATGTTTTAGAGCTTTATAAAGGCAATGCTACTTTGGAGATGCCAAAGTAGAATAAGAAGGCTGGTCTTGATGTGAGAGAACCCCAGCTTGATGACCTTATGCATCAAGAAGAGAAGATTGAAGAAGTAGTGGTTCTAGATGATAAGGAGGACAAAGATGATTTTTAGATACAAATGAAGATTTTCCAAGAGCTTTGATATCTTTACCAATTTAAGTGTTAAGTACTTGAGAATGTGGATAAAGAGTTTCCCATGAAGGACAAGGACCAAGATTATATGGATTATGTAGAGCTCCTGCATGAAATTGAAGAGATTTCAGCCAAGAAAAAGCCCAGTCTTACTGAGAACACTATGTAAATCAAGAAGGTATGAATTATTGAACCACCATTAGAGGTCATAATTGAGGAGCCATACGAGAAATTTGAGACTATTTGGATGCACATAATTGATCTATTTGGAACTGCTTGGTTATTATTGAACATCATGACAATGAAGTTGGAAAATATAATAAAGAAGAAAGAGGAATCAAGGTCAAAGGTTGAAAATATGCATACCTCATTTAACCCCTCATCCCATGATGCATGGGAATTTTAAAGATTTCCTTTTGATCCAAGAGGAAAGGTACATATAGTTTTAAGCTGTACATAGCTAGAAATTCCTCCAAGTGCTATTCTAGCACATTTGTTTGTTGTCCTTATTTTGTTCTAGGTTAGTTTACCTTCAATAAGCGCCTTGGGGAATTTGTTTTGTTTTTATCCTTTTGGTCTTTGTATTATTTTAAAAAGAGGTTATCCAAAAGATTAGTAGGTAGTATTAGATCTAGGTCAATGTGTTGGACCAGAGAGGAGACTCCATACCCAATAGACTGGATAAGGCCACATGGTTTGGGTCTTCTTTCATAGATAGGCATGCAACCCCTGTGGGTTACCAAATATGTTTGCCAAATTTGTCCCACATATAAATATTTTTATGGTTTGATGGAATGAGTGGACCAAAGGATTGAAAAACGGTATAAGATTGAAAAGTGAAGGGTCCAAGAAAGTTTCATGGTGTCTAAAAATTCAAGATCATAAACTAGGTTGCACAAGCCTTAGAATATCATTATATCCTATAAATATTGAGAAAAATATGGACTACAAAAGTTTAAAGAGATAGATCATCACTAGGATTTCATCTAGAAAGGAACATACCATTTCACTTGTGCAATTAATAAATTCATCTTAGAAAGCCTCGCATGACCAAAGGAGTATGCATGATCAAAGGTATTCATACCTAGAACATAATCCAAAAGTTTCATGTCTTGACGAGTTTGCTATCTCAAGATCTAAGTCTTAATATTTTGGTCACATAGAGCAAGACATTTGTGCAAGTGTCAAATTTAAGCCTTGGTAAATAGTTGTTTAGGTTCAAATGATTAGTGATGGGAGCACAAATTTCATGTAAAACACATAGGTTATCTCATTTAAACATTTTGTAAACACACTTAGAAAGCTCTTGGAACTAGTAGATCAAGTGGGCACAATCTTTGCTATATCAAGACCATCTCCTACAAATTTGGTGCCTTCGTGACCTTTTCACTTCCAAATCTAAGCCTTCCAAGTTGGTCAAAAAATGGGAGACATTCATGCAGACATCAAATTTAAGCTATGGCAAAAACCATTAAGGTCTTAAATTTGATTGTTGTGTAGATGCCAGTGAGGGTCATGTGTATTTTAAATGATGGTTACAAAGGTGTCAAAATTAGACCATGGTAAATAGTCATTTATTTTCAAATGTAATTAGATCCAATGGTTGGAGTTAATTTATACCAAGGGAGATTGATGGTGTGAGATGAGTCAAAAGGTTAAATATATTGATATGCCACCATGTGGCATAAGTGCATAAGGCAATAAACTAACAATAGGATCCTAAGATCAAAGTATGATTGACAAGTGGCATGAGCATGTTCAAGCTGATAAAAGATTGGTGGATCATGTTTAATCATGTAAATCAAGATTGATGGTGAGAAAAAGTCAAATCATGAATGAAAAATGGCACAAGTGTAATAGATTGGTAAAAGATCAAAGGTTTATGTTCATTCTTACCTAGTAGATCTAATGGTGCATGGATGGGTCAAAATATCAATAAGTTCAAGTTATACGTTGATAGCTAATCAAACAAAGGTGATCCCAGTAAAATTTTAATAGAAGTCAAAGAAGAAAATTTTAATGGGGAAAAGTAAATACAAAGGGACTAGAGCTTGAGCATGATTCAGGATGAACCAATGGGACCAAACATTGCCAACATAGATTTATATAGGTAAAATATGCCTTTTAAGCCTAATACATAGATAGAAGATGGACTAGTGATTATGAATCAATATCAAGTAGTTTGTAGGTTTTCATGGATATTGTGGCTATGTGAAAACCAATAATTAGATTGGTTTTCCTATACAATGGACATGTGTTCAATATTGAAGAAAATATAGATGAAAACGTGATCATGGAGAGGTATCTCACCTATCATTAGGATCACATTTTTAATAAGCAGGTACTGATGGCCACCCAAAGTAGATGTGGCATAATTCTGTTAATTCTAAGACATGGTCCTTTTAAGTAGATCAGATAGATAATGACATGGAGTTTCAAGAAGGACACTTGGTAACTACATAATGATAATGGGAATTCAATTCTTTTATAGAATTTGTTCATTATTAATAAGGTCATCAATTAACATCCTCAAACCTATGCTAATACATCATAGTTCCCTCTCTCTCTTCCTTTTCTTGTATATATGTTCTAACTTCTACCACATGTAGAACTCTCTGAAAGTATTAGAAATAAATCTGACATTTTTAGAAAAATAGACTCTTATGTTTTGGCTTGCTTAGGTTATGCTAAAATTTGTACTGAACACCTTTTGATGTAATAAAGATTGAATTCCATCATTTTCTAAGATAGATTGAAGTGTTTTCTATGAATTCATGTACTATAATTAAATGAATCTATGTCCCTTGTCTATGCCTAAGTTTTATCACCTTCATTAAATGCTTGGTAGTTCTCACAGGTCATTATAAGTTCAATTTATGGTTTGTTGTTTATCTTGAAAGTAGATATCTGCCCTCTCATGCTAGTTTGAGAATTAATTCATGCCCTATTGTGAAACATTTATGTGGGACTCATTTTTTTTGGTCTTGAATGTATCTCATAGTGTGTCTGGTACAAATTATAAGTGTTCCAATTACTATTACATCATCTCATTTTATATGCTTTCATGTATTATTATTACTCTCTCTCCCCTTTTCCAAGCAAGTGTTAGTTTAGGTCTATTTTAGGTGATAGATCCAAAAGGAAGTCAGCCTTCTCTAGAGGTTTTACCCAAGTTTAGTTGACCCACAACCTAGGGTAATTCCCATGTTTGACTAGATTTATGTAAGAAGACTTGAACAATCTCCTTACTTAGGTAGGGTGTAATCTAGGACACCAACATACCTACTTGCCCAAACCTTGACTATGATAATCAAATAGTTGTAGATATTTTAAGCAAACCCATAGTGATTTGAAAGTTTAGACTCATTTTGGAGACATATATTTACATCTATTATTTTATTTACATGTGCTTGTTGTATTGTTTCTTTCTCTAATTGTTCTTTGTGAACCTTTTATTGTTATGAGTTATGCTTTGGTAACCACTTTTGTACTATTTCTAAATTTGACCCTTTTTTAATTTGTTGATGTTCCATTGTATGTTTTATGGATGATGTGTCATTTTTTGAGTCACATATATACATTATCTATTATATTCTCCTTTTTTGTGTGAAACATGAATTGGTGTAGTGTCCATGAATTCTATGATATGCACAATAATATCTTGATCTCCTCATTAGGTGTAGAGGAGGTAGGTTGATAAACTTAGATTTAATTATTTCCCTTATTATCTCACTTGAAATATTATTTTACCCTTTTAAGATTTTAAAATCACTCATAATAGATGCATTATGTTGTAATTTATGATTTGGATATGAAAGAGTTCTAGGCACAACTTTGCTAGGTGTAGATGCATATACATGGTTAACACTAGCATATTCTAAAGATAGTGTACATGTAATTTAATTTGCAAATAATGAAAAATTTCCACTTGATAACTGATTTTTATTCTATAATTAGGATATTAGCTTGTTCATACAAATAATCTGATCCCTTAAAGTCTCACAAGTACAAATGCTAGTTGCTTATTATTGAACATGTAAGCACACATCATGTAGGGGAACGGTGTAGATATGATAAATATGGGCATTAGTAATAATAGTATAGGTTGATTCATCTAGTGGAGGAGTGATATAATGGACCTAATTATATGGAAAGTAGTTATCACCCTCTTAGATATGAATAGGAGAAGGAGATCCTTTCTTGTGCATAAAATAGTACATTGAAACTTGAAATACAATTTTTAGCTTATGTAATATATCTTATATGTATTAAAAGGTTTATTTATTAATTAAATTTTGAATAAGATAAAAATAACATTATATATATAGAATTAAATATTACATACATTTCAATTGGTATAAATTATCATCTACATATGTGTTTATGTCTTTTTTGAGTCCATTCTGAATTAGAGGAAACAATCATGCAAATGAAAGTATTAAACGTGTAACAAAAAGTTATAAAATTATTATATCATGATTATCATGATTGTATAAAAGAAAAATATTAAGATATATGGATATTAAATCTAAGTGTGGGTCTTAAAAGGCTAGAAACATAAACCCTAGGGTTATCTAGGGTTAGGGTTTGTGTAATATTTGAAATAAGTCAAGTTCATTAAATGTTTTAGCCTTTTAGGACTTAATAAGTATAAATACTATGTTTATTAAATAAATTATTATACTAAATTAAGGTAATAATATACAATAATTATAACCACTTATTTTTTTATAGAATTGACTAGGTTTGACTTTCTAAAAATAGTAATAAATAGTACAAGTAATAACTTAGCTAGAAAATAACTGAGAGGGATGATCTAGGGGGTGGCAACAGAGGTAGAACCTGGTATGAGTATCAAAAATAGGATCATATTATCATAATATCTCTTGGATAGTATCATCATAATTGGATAATAGTACCATTATTAGAAATGTGGTGCTAGTGTCTTGATATTAGTGGTAATGTCCTCTATGACTATCCCAAGCTTTTAGATTCACATGTGTCTTGATCTATGAGGTTTATTCATGTGTGAATGAGTTATAAAATATTGTATATTACTTATTTTTATTGAATTTATGATTGAACCCTAATCCTTCATGTTTTTAGGGTATCAATTTGATACAAACTAAAAAGTGTGTTTGTTAGTAGGGTAGGCTAGACATCCTCAACACCCTATTGTGATGAGAGTTTCCTACATACCAATAATTGGATGAGGGATCAAGACCAATGTAGTTATCCCCACTTAAGTGTTGGTTCAAGTGCAAGTGAAGATAGTATTATAGTGGCCTTGAGTGTCTTAAATTTGCTTGAGATTGGAAATATGGGTAATCTAAGCTTAAAACTGATGTAGATGGTAGTATACATAAGTAGGGAAGAATAGGGATTGATAATATCAATTTTTCACAACTTGTTCTAAGTTTAAATGTGTAATTTGAATTTTATTTCCATATAGTGGTTATATGACTATACGCCATGTATTTTTACTTTTCTGATGCTTATGATGGTGATAAAAGAGGTTTAGGTTAACCCTAGGAAGTTATAGATTTGAAAAGATATTCATTTGGGAAAAAGATAGGGAAATGACATTAGCTCCATTTTTTGGGACACTATCACCATGTGGAACTAGCATCATTATTATGGAATTAGTTTCCAAGTGGCATAACACACTAGGCACAAAGTGCTAGGATTAAGAAATGAGGGTTGGGACTTCTTTAGGGCTAACTAGGGATGCCTATGGCCTGCACAAATGCTGGATAAGTGTGATAATATGCTTTAGTATAGGTCTAATGATAATATAGGGGTAGGTAGTCTCAAGTAGCACTCTTATTACTCAAATACCACTTTTAGGTGATTAAAATAATTAGGGTGAAATATGTTATAATTCTAACCCACATTGGTCTGTATGCTTAGGTCCATGAGGAGACACTCCTTGGTGAAGCTAGAAGTAACATGGAATAATTCCATTAGTGAGTCTTGAATCATCATTCTTGACTCCATCACATAACCTAAAACACAAACATACACAAACATAGATTTTAATATGATCATATATTAATCAATAAATTAAGGAATACATATGAAACTATGGTAAAATATTAAATAAAACATTCAATTACTTGGATCCCCCTCATACCAATTAGGGTCTAATGTCTCATTAAAAATCATCTTTGCCTCAATGTCATCTTCTACAAAAGGATCACATGCAATGGGGTGTTTTCCTCCCTATGCTCCTACTCATGATTTCCTTCCCTCTCCTATAAAAACTACATGTTTTTCTGTCTATAGTTGAGGATGTGTCTATTGTTGTTGTAAATATACATCTATTTCCCCATGTAACACCTATAATGTTGGTGTATGAACCTACATTATGCCTCCTCTTCTTTATCCAAATTACTAAACATAATTTTTTCATCCTCATCTCTTACCACAAATTGATGTGGTAATAATAGTATATGGTTTCGATGGATTCCACCCTAGTCACCAAAGTTGTGAATTTTAGACCTCTCTTTCCTCTATATAAAAACTAGGGTATAGGTAGATTAGAAATAATGTATCCCAAACTTATATGTCACTCTATCAATAGAGTGAAAATCAACTTATCCCCACCTATCATGCACCTATAATGAACTCTTATAAGTCATCATAGTGGTGGCCTCATCTCTCCATTAGCATGCTATGCCCATGTATGACAAGGTTATCAAATCTCCCCTTTAAATGTTCCAAATGGTTGTTTGCACATGTAAATAGAACCATCCCTATCCATCTAGAATCCCTTATGTCTCACACATATAATTATAATGATTCTTTAATATGGATCATGTGCTCCTATACCTAATGCATGATGAAATTCACATGGTTAATAGATAGTTCCTGGTGGGGATCAACCAACAATAGATTACACTTATCAAAGAAATAAACCGTAGAATTAAATCAAATAGATAAGTAACTAGAATTAGATAATAGCAAAGAATAAGAGATACAAGAAACCACCTTGAAAAATTGTATTAAAACTCTTTACAAAAGGAATACAATTGAAGAAACTTCTTTCTTCCACACCTCTCTCAGATGCACAAGATCTCTCTCTAGATCTCTATCCCTTAAGAGCTCTCTCTCACAAGTACAATCAATTCCAACAACCTGGATTGATACACCTCTATACTGTTCTTCAACATTCACATACAATGAACTACTACAATAATCACACTGAGCTAAGAAGATCTAATTCTATATAGAATTAGGAAACTTAAGCATGAACTTACAACCAATAGTTAAGACTCTTGAACAAGGGCTCTAAAAACAATCTTACTAATAATAGAAACACGAACTTAAGACTAAGACTTAAACTCATCATGCAAACACTCGCTTCTATCCTTGGAAATAGCATTTTGGATGCACAGGTAACCGATGCCAGTTCCTGCCTGCTTGCCTTTGACCGATGTCAGCTGATCCACTGCTGATGCCGGTGTCTCTTCAACTACACTGGACCGATGTCGGTCTCTCTTGACCGATGCTAGTGACTGTGTAAACCTGTAACTTTGGTAATGTGCTCATATGTGAAGCTTTTAGGCTCCACACCTTAACAATCTCCCACTTGGAGATAAACAGCTACACCAGTACCTGTACAGCAACATCTTCTAGCTCCTCTATCTTTAACTCAATCATGAAGATCAATAGAAGTTGAATGAAGATTCAACTTCTCCTTTGTAACCGGCTTGGTTAACATATCAACAGGATTCCTATCTATATGGATCTTCTCTATCTTCAAATCACCATCTTCCAATACCTGTCATATGAAATGGTACCTTAGCTGTATGTGCTTGGTTCTTGAGTGAAAAGCTGAGTTCTTAGCCAAATGGATTGCACTCTGACTGTCACTATACAATCTACAACTCCCATGCTCCCTTCCAAGCTCTTCCATGAACCTTGTCATCCATATCATCTCTTTGCTAGCTTCTGTGGCTGTAATATACTCTACTTCTATAGTTGACAAGGCAACAACCTTCTGCAACTTAGATATCTAGCTAACTGCCATTCCACCTACAGTGAAAACATAACCTGTAGTGCTCCTCCTGCCATCCAAATCACCTACCATATCTGAATCTACATAACCATGTAGAGAAGTATCTGAACCTCCATAGCACAAGTGCCTACTGTTGGTTGCTCTCAGATATCTAAGGATCCACTGAACTGCTTTCCAATGTTCCTTACCTGGATTGGCCATATACTTACTTACAACTCCCACTGCTTGGCCAATATCCGGTCTAGTACACACCATTGCATACATCAAACTCCCTACTGTGGAAGAATATGGAACCTTACTCATATACTCTACCTCATCATGTGAATTAGGACATTGTTCTTTACTCAACTTAAAATGTCCAGCCAAAGGTGTGCTTACCGATTTAACATCCTGCATATTGAACCGTTTCAACACCTTGTCCACATAATCCTCTTGAGACAATATCAACCTGTGATTTTTCCTATCTCTCTTAATGCTCATGCCAAGGATTTTCTTTGCTGCTCCCAAATCCTTCATAGCAAATGTTTGAGCTAATTTCACTAAGCTCAGAGATATCCTACATGTGTGATCCTACAACCAGCATACCATCTACATACAACAATAGAATAATATATCTACCATTATCCAATCTCTTAAAATATACACAATGGTCAAATTGAGACCTACTGTAGCCATGCTCAATCATAAACCTGTCAAATTTCAAATACCACTGTCTAGGAGCTTGCTTGAGGCCATACAAGCTTTTCTTCAATCTGCACACTAACTTCTCCTTACCTTTGACCTCAAATCCTTCCAGCTATTCCTTATAAATTTCCTCATCTAAATCTCCATGAAGAAACACTGTCTTAACATCTAGCTGCTCAAGATGCAAATCCTCAACAGCAACCAAAGATAGTACAATCTGTATAGAAGTCATTTTAACAACAGGAGAAAAATTCTCACCAAAATTAATACCTGGATTTTATGCAAATCCTTTCACTACCAATCTAGCTTTATATCTCATCTGTCCATTCTCACCTTCTTTCAACCTTTAGGTCCATCTGTTCTTCAGTGTTCTCTTACCAGCTGGCAATTCAACCAAATCCCATGTTTGGTTCTCTCTTAAGGACTCCATCTCCTCAACCATGCCACGCTCCCACTGACTCTTGGACTCCACCTGTATTACTTCTTCAAAACTTTTTGGTTCTCCACCATCAGTTAGCAATAAATAAAATAATGAAGGAGAATATCTAATTGAAGGCTTACTTACCCTTTTAGACCTCCTGATGGGTGTCTGAGACTCATTCACAACATGCTGTCCACCCAAATTCTCTGACAGTGACCAACCTCGGTCACCTCTAGACCTGTTACTGGCTGACACCAGTTTTGCCTGACTGATGCCGGTGCCTGTCCTACTGACATTGATCTCTATATGACCGACATCGGTTTCTATTCTATCGACGCCAGTTCCTAACCTACCGACGTCGGTCTTTGTGTTTTCCTGCAAGTGATTATTTCTTTTTCCCATGAGCTTGTTTTGGACCATGACCTCGTCCAATTCACTATTACTTTGCCCAGATTGTTTCAGCTTCTTCAGCTGATCACTATACATCACTTTTTCATTGAAAACAATGTCATGGCTCCTAATTACCTTGTTAGTTCCTAGATTCCAAAATTTGAAACCAAAATCATCTGAGCCATAGCCAATAAACATGCACCTCATAGACTTAGCATCGTGCTTCTTTTTATTTTCCTTATCTACGTGCATAAAGGCTTCATAACCAAAAACTTTGAGAAAAGAGAGATCTACCTTTTTACCTGTCCAAGCCTCTTCTGGAATTCCACCATCCAGAGCTGTAGAGGGTCCTCTGTTAATCAGGTACACTATAGTGTCAATAGCTTCTGCCCAAAACTCTAAAGGCAAACCAGCATGCAATCTCATACATCTTGCATGCTCCATGATTGTTCTGTTCATCTTTTTAGCAATTCCATTCTGCTGAGGTGTCCTTGGAACCATCCTTTGCCTATGGATCCCATGCATGTAACAATACCAGTTGAACTTATAACTACAGAACTCTCGACCATTGTCTGATCTCAGACACTTTAATCTTTTCCCTGTTTCATTCTCAACCATAGCTTTCCAAATCTTAAAAGTCTCAAATACATCAGATTTCTTCTTAATACAGTAGATCCATACCTTTTTTGTAGCATCATCTATGAATGAAACATAGTATTGTGATCCTCCAATAGAAGCTACCTGAGCCGGTCCCCACACGTTTGTGTGAACAAGCTGCAACTTATGCTTCTTCTTTGTAGACCCAATCTTGAGAAAACTAACCCTTTTCTATTTTCCAAATACACAGTGCTCAAAAAATTCTAGATCCATGCTTTTCAAATCTAAAAGCTTACCTTTAGACTTAAGAATTGACATCCCCTTCTCACTCATGTGACTGAGCCTTGAGTGCCACAATTTTGCATCCACATCTGAAGTAGATAATACAGAAGGAGAATTGTTAGTAACACAATTACACAAATAGAGAGTACCTACTCTCTTACCTCTGGCCATAACAAGTGCACTCTTGGTCACCTTCCAGGATTCTGCTATGAGAGTTACTATACAACCCTCATCCCCTAACTTTCCTGTAGAAATCAAGTTTCTCTTCAAGCTAGGAACATGCATAACTTCTCTCAACACCCATGTGTTGCCATTCTACATTTTCAGCTGTACTTTACCTTTGCCAATAATTTTACAGGGTTCATCATCCCCTAGATATACTATTCCAAAATCTCCATGGATATAGTCACATAAATATTTCCTATTAGGGGTAGCATGAAAAGATGCACCAAAATCTAACACCCAAGATTCTATATTATTATGCAAAGAGAATATTAAAGCATCTTGTGCAATACCTGCAACCTTTGCTTCTTCTTTTCCTTCGTGCTGATTGTCCTCCTTAGGTTTTGACCAGCAATCTTTGCTTATGTGCCCCATCTTTCCACAATTCCAGCATTGTGGCCTTCTGCCATTTCTGAATTTAGATCTGCCTTTCTCCTTAGACTTGGATCTTGATCTCCCTTTCTTGCTCTTCTCTTTTTGCCTTCCCCTGCTCTCAAAACTTAAATCGTTCCCAGATGTCTCTTCTGTGCTTTTCCTATGAATTTCCTCATTCAAGATAACACTAACAACATCCTCTACTTTTAAAATATTTGATGTAGATGCAGTATTGCTAACTACCATTACTAAGCTATGCCAGCTTTCAGGCAAAGAACATAATATTAAAAGAGCTTTTATTTCATCATCAAATAGAATTTTGACTGAACTTAATTGATTTACAATACCATGGAAATCATTCAGGTGATTAGATACAGATCCACCTTCCTGCATATGCAAATTAAATAGCTGCTTCATAAGATATACCTTATTAGAAGCTGAGGGTTTTTCGTACAAATTTTCTAGAGTAGTCATCAACTCTACCATTGTTTTTGCCTGTGATAAATTAGATATCACAGTAAATGCTAGACTCAGTCTTATGGACCCCAGAGCCTTTCTATCAAGAACTTCCCATTCTTCATCCTCCATGTCTGTGGGCTTCTTTGCAATCCCACCTAATGGTAAGTATAGATCCTTCTAATACAGATAGTCCTCTATCTACATTCTCCAATGTTGATAGTTTTTGCCATTGAACTTCTCCATTCTTAGTTTACTTTCATATGCCATTGCTTCTCCCACTCAAACAGAAATCCCTACAGAAACTCCTGTGAGTAACTTGTAATCAATACACACTACACAGATCTAAACCACCTGTTAGTGAACCTGAGCTCTAATACCACTTATTGGATAGCAAACTCTAAACCTACAACCAAGGCTCTGATACCACTTGTTGGGGATCAACCAACAATAGATTACACTTATGAAAGCAATAAACCATGGAATTAAATCAGATAGATAAGTAACTAGAATCAAATAATAGCAAAGAACAAGAGATATAAGAAACCACCCTGAAAACTTATATTAAAACTCTTTACAAAAGGAATACAATTGAAGAAACTTCTTTCTTCCACACCTCTCTCAGATGCACAAGATCTCTCTCTAGATCTCTATCCCTTAAGAGCTCTCTCTCTCAAGTACAATCAATTCCAACAACCTGGATTGATACACCTCTGTACTGTTCTTCAACATTCACATACAATGAACTACTACAATAATCACACTGAGCTAAGAAGATCTAATTATATATAGAATTAGGAAACTTAAGCATGCACTTATAACCAACAGTTAAGCCTCTTGAACAAGGGCTCTAAAAACAATCTTACTAATAATAGAAACACAAACTTAAGACTAAGACTTAAAATCATCATGCAAACACTCGCTTCTGTCCTCGAAAATAGCATTTTGGATGCACAGATAACCAACGCCGGTTCCTGCCTGCTTGCCTGTGACCGACGTCGGCCGATCCACTGTCGACACCGGCGTCTCTTCAACTGCACTGGACCAACGTCGGTCTCTCCTGACCGACGCTGGTGACTATGTAAACCTACAACTTTGGTAATGCGCTCATATGTGAAGCTTTTAGGCTCCACACCTTAACATTTCCCCCAACCTCAAAATCTAATATAAGTCTTTGTAGGTGTGGGAGATCACATCCTATACCCATGTAAACTTTTAACTACACTTTGTAGTGCTCATAAAAATAAGAGACTAGTTTTAAAGGAGACAATATGTCTTCTTGTCCCCTACCAATCAAAAAACCAAATGCCAATGATCACCTTGTAGAGGTTAGGGATCACTTCCCTCTATATCTCATAAGACATGATGCTCTAATCCATACCCAAGCCAGGTATAACCACATCTCTAAAGTAATTTTACCATTCCTAGACATCTAAAATATTAGTGGTTTCTCTAAATGTAACTAACCTCCCTATCATTGGTAACCCTATAATATTATACATGTCAACAATAGAATAAATCCATTACTCTATGGATTATGGAAATCAAAAATTGTTTCAATCAATGTCCTAATATGTGAATAGATCACATAATAGTTTACTCATTGGAGAAACTATCCATACCTATGAAACTCTTAAAATTCCTACTCTATCCAAAATGGTAATCTCATCTACCATAATAAATCTGATCACCCTAGGGAGCCACTCCTCTCAATTTTTAATTAATTTTATGTAACCACCTTATGATCATATAAATATGATATAAATCATTTAGGTTTCTTCCAAAATATTTCCATCCTTTGAAATAGTAAAACTAAAACTATGTACATTTTGTTGTTATGAAAGAGTTAGTCTTTGCAGACCAATAGTTATGCAATCACACTAGTAATTTCATAACCACCATTATACAAAGATTGAAATTTTATCTACGTGACTAAAAATTCCACTCCTCATGGCCCCACAAATAAAAAATATTCATTTAAAAAAATAAAAAAATAGTATTTTATAGCATATACACTATTTAAAACACTTTCAAATTGGAAATTTTATATTTCATTATTCTAAGGGTGTTTTTATAACAAATTCCTAAATCTAGGTTTTTGGCAAAAAAAAGAGATAACTCACTTGTGCCTACACCCCACCTACTACTACTAATACTCAAACCATCCTATATTTTCACTCTTAGATTTAACTATAACTTCACATGATACTATAAAAATAAATCCAAAGCTAAAATTTAACAAGATCACAATGTAAAAATGATTTCAAAGTTAGAGTTTTTTTCAATTTGTATCTAAATTATTATTATTTTTTTAATTTTAAAATGTTTCTATTTAGGAAAAGTTAACCCTAAAATCTATATGTTTTTCATTTATTTAAAAATTCTTGATTTTTTAGGTCTTAACTAAAACTAAATAACTCAAATGCTAAAAATTGTAATGCTTTATTTCCCATAATTTTATTGTAATACATTTTATTTTCATTTTTTAAGTTCTACAGGTTGAAATGTATCCACACAAAACTAAGTACAATTCCCTTATGGGATGATTTAGGTAGTATTTTAATCCACACTTGATTGGTAATTAATTTATTTTATATTTGCATTGTAAGATTACATTTTATTCCTTCTTTTCACTTATAGATCACAAAGGTGTCTCAATTAGATTTGATGCACCATGTAGGTAACTAAGGTAAGTTTTATAACCCTCCATTTCATTTTTAGTATCCAACTACTTAGGAAATACACCCTTTAGAATTTATGGCAAGGCATATTATCAAGTGGGTAATGTGTACGCTTTGAATTTCACACGTTGTAACATTTCATGATATTTGATGATGATGCAAAGACCTTAATAAATAAAAATATTCTCATACCTAGTATTTTGCCTCATTTTTTATTTTTGCACCCTTTTAGGCCACACCCAAGTGTCAAAATTTCAAATTTTTAACTCAACCCTTCCAAATTTGGGTTTTTAATGTAGCATGTAAAACCACTATGACAATTGAAGAATCACCACGATGGTTTACACAACTATAATGGAGGTTATAAAAACCACCAAAATGGTTTCATAACTTCTACATTCAGATAATGTTGGTTTTGAAGTAGTTTCATAAATTTTATTTATTTATTTCTCACTTGAATTTTTAATGTTCCAATTCACTCCTGGTCATGTCTAAGATAGTTTTAGCTAATTCTAAATTAATTCAAATAAGCTCCCAAAAATGATTTTATTAACTCCTACATGAAACCTATTATATTCTCTAAAAAATAAATCCTTTTACCTTGAATTTCAAATCCAAAATTTGCATTAAAAATTAAACATACATGTTTTTAGAGAGTTATAGTCTACATTTTGTAGCTTCCTTAAGAAATCATCTTAAATCCCATAATAACCTTCTAGTCATTCACATGAATTGGAGGAATAAATTTATGAGCTTATAACACAAAACTTAGTTGTTCATGAGAAATAATCCATAGTACATATGCCTCTTTCCTTTTATTTTTGATCATGTTTTAATTCCCATTTTTTTTCTTCATAATAAGTCAATAGTGAGCAATAAATATAGAGTTAACAACCTAAGGATAAATTAATTTTAGTACTAGATCTCCAAATTTCCCTTTAATTTGGTTAGGTTAGAGAATTTAGTTTTATTTCTTGGTTAGTTATTTGTTTTTTACATTATATTTATTTATTTTAACTAGTTTAGTTCTCATATGTATAATTTAAACATAAAAACACCAAAAAGAAGTATATTTCATAGTATTTTTGCATTAAGAATCATTTAGTATTTCATAGTTTCATTTGCATATGGTAACTATGAAAGCATAGTAGGATTGCATTATATATATATATATATATATATATATATATATATATATATATATATATATATATAATGCAATCCTACTATGCTTTCATAGTTACCATATGCAAATGAAACTATGAAATACTAAATGATTCTTAATTATATATATATATATATATATATATATATATATCTTTTATAGTTTATAACATATGTACATTCAAATACAAATCAAACAAATTTCCTCACACGCACTTACATAGAAAATCATGAAAAATCAAAATAAATAATTAGATATGTAGAACCATTTATTAGTCTTTCATGTTTCTAAAAGCTATTATAATCATAACCATAATCATAAATAATATTTATTTACATACACATTATATCTAGATGCATCCATAAAAAGTCAAAAATATAAAATTTGCATTCAAACTTAGATTTTCAATATTCAAAAATATTGTTTTCATTTCATTACACATATGAAGTTTGAAATATTCATTACTTTATTTTCATTCATATGAGTAAAAAAATCAAAATATTCATTTATAAAAAGTATTAGTTAAATTTATGAACCTTTAAAAATCAAAATTTAAGAAAAAATAACATTCATAAATTATAATTTAGAGTTACTTATTCTACCCAAATTTATGTCACTTTTTCATAACATTGATATCTATTAATTTTGGTGATGGTTTCCTTATCACTCGAATGAAACTAAAATGGTTCAATGAGAGTCAACCATTTTTAGGCATTTTCTCTTTCCCACTTTCTCCATTTCAAATGTGTCTATGGTCTCAAGCTCAAATTTGAGCTTGTTCTTACCATCCACTCAACTGCCCTACATCTCTAAGCCTCTTTATTTTGTTTTTAATTTTCATGGAAGAATAAATGGAAATTAATGACAACCTTTAAGATCTATTTGAGTGGTTTTTGGTCTACTAAAAACTTGTCAAAATATTTGAACCTATTTCTTGCTCTACAAAAATCCATCATTTGGGCAATCCATATTATTTTGATTGATTTAGGAGAGATCCATCTTAGCTCTTAGACCATTATGATTCATTTAAAAAAATACCCTACTTAGAGCATAGCAGTGTTGGTACCCCAAGTTGTAAATGTATTTGAGTCCTCACATGGTTCAAATTGAGTTACATTTTACATTTTCATTGATCGTATCAAATATTGGTGGAAGTATTATCAAGATCAATTTTATTGGAACCACATTTTCTCAGCCTCTATTTAGAGGGGTCATAAATCCAAGCTCACTATGTGAAGTGGCATTTTCAAGATATCCACCATATTTAGGGTTAGGGAGTTCAAAAGTATTTACTTCTTCATTTATATTTGTTTGAGGAAGGCTCATTTGACTGGTCCTAATAACCCATGTGACCCTATTTGGGTTAGCTTTAGATTATTTTTGATGAAAGGTCTAAGTGAGTGGCTCACCTTTTCCATGAATTTATGAATCTTGGTTCCCTTTAATTGTGGGAACTAGTTTCATGATTATAAGATTCAATGTTGAGTTATCTTGGGGACTACTCTTAAAATCCAAAGATCTTATAGAGTTTGTATAGGTATCAACATTAGCTAGTGTAGAAGGAGAGCACTCAAGTTCATGACAAAGACTTGGAAGGAAGGAATTATTTTGATGGAAGTTTATCATAAAGAGGGCTTTGTTGGACCAAGCCAACATTAATTTCTCTCTAAGAAGAAGGAAGCCTTGGTTCTCATCTATGCTGGTAATTAATTATTATAAAGTAAGTCTTTGTTTTGTTTTTGCATTAGAGTACTTTTTATATTCATTGGTATTCCATATTCATGAAAGTTCTATCTTGTTAAGTGTTTTAGGTTAGGTTTAGGATCCCTTTGGGAACTCAGACTACCCCATGGGGGGAATGATGGTTATAGTTTTGGGTATTCTCTCAAATTATTGAAATTTTCAAATTTAATTAAGTTTTCCCTTATTTTGGGCTTCGTTGGTCCAATTTTTCTTCCTAAATCTACTTTATTTGGTAGGACTAGATGTGGATTCCCTGTGAATTCTGCCTCCATTAGTATGGCGACTTGGGCCCCCCTCTGTGCCTAAGCTAGTTCCAAACCTAGAAAAATACCATATTATTCTAATCTAAAGAACTATTCAAAACCTTCATGGCTTGTGTGGTTTTATTACTTTATCTTTAGAAATTATTTGTTAGATTCAAGTCCCATTGAGGACCTTGCAAGGATTCTATCTTTTTATTAGATTTTAGAGACCTGGACCTCCATCTATGTCTAGGTTGGTTTTTGATCAAATAAAAATTAAGCTATTGGATTCTTAGGGACCCTAATGGTTCCTTGGGACTTGGGCCTCTTACTCCATTAATCTAGGCTAGTTTTTGGTAAAGCTAAAACTAGTTGGTTCCCATACCAATCAAATGCAGGTGTTGCTCTTTCTACTATCCTAGTTCCTGATCTAGCCAAAATCACTCTATTGGTCCTTTGGGGACCTAGATGTTTCTTTCTAAGACCTAGGCCTCTTTTTTCATTATCTTGGGATACTTTTCAATCTAGCTAAAATTGGCTAGTTCTTACACTAGTCCAATGCAGTTGTTGCCTTTTATACCATACTTCTTATGGGTCCTTCTTACTCTCCTAGTGAGTTGTTTCCACTTTTATCATTTTTAAGCCAAGGGGAGACCTAGACCTCCAGATGTGTCCAGGATGGGTTCCACACTAGTTCAAAAGTGGGATTAGATTAATCTAAACATTCATATATTCTAGTTTTTATGTTATATTCATTAGTACTTTCACATATTATTTTGAAAAAAAATAAAAAAATGACATTTAATTTATTTGATTTTGTGTAATATCCCCTTCAAACAGGAAATATAGCAACACAAAAAACTTTGAACAAGATATAACTTCGGTTGAATAAATTTAGAATGATCACAATAATATAGTCATCTGAATAGCAAATTACAAATCTTATCACTTGTCCTTTTAAACTATTACAATTGTAGTCCTTTCTCATGCATACAAATATGAAATACAGTCTTAAAAACCCTGGCTTATCAAAACTGGAAGTGAAAATTGAATTCTAGAAGGTCTCGGCCCTTCTGTGTCGACACACAGTCGCCGTCATCGGTCGATATCTCGCCGACGTCAGTCTCTGTCGATCGGCTTTCTGCCGACATCGGTCTTCAGTCGACCGATGTCGATCACTGAAAACCCTCTGTCTGCTGAAGTCGGTTCCTGAGCTGATCAGTACGGACCTGTACGAACTTTGTACGGCTGTTAATTAAGCACAACTTCCCTATTTTCAACCCCTAATCTGAAATATATGTCTCTAGCACAGTAGATCTCTAGCTGTATAATTTATTGAATCAAAACATAAAGCAATAAATACCTGGAATATCTGTGATAACTTCTGTGTGAAGTTATCTCTCAAACCTGAAATTTTGTGATAACTTCTGGATGAAGCTATCTCACACTTTGGCAATAGATCAGCTGATATTCCACAGCCTCTTAATTGCACACACTGAAGAGGGAACGCTCTCCAATGCAAATGGAATCCTTGAACCCTAGGCTCAGTCTTCACAGAAGAAATTCTCAAAATCAATATCAATAATCAATGGCATAATCAACAATGGCCTCCATGAGAAACCCTTATACCCTCAAAAGATGTGCTTGCCCTAATTAGGGTTTTCTTAAATTAGAATTAGGGTTTCTAATTAAAATTAGGCTAAATAATTAATATTTGATTAAATCAATCAAATATTAATATCTCCCTCAATACATGTCAGATCGACGAACCGATCGAAGCTAGTGAATCAGGGAGTGATTCCGCACATAACCATACCATAATAAAGGCGCTCCGCTGCATATCAAATATCCCTAAAAAGTAGGAGCCCTGGCTAAATATGTTTGAAATAACCTGAATGAGAATCAAATGTAGAAATCCTATGAATCAAAGTCAAGCCAAGCTCCATTATGACCCTCTATCCATCCTATTAGCCTACGAAGGTCGCATAATAGGCTAACCATGAACTCAGAACATGTCAATTAAAAAGGGGACATGACATTTTGGTACCTTTATTTTTTTAATAAATAGTGTAGTTTCCTATATCATTTGAAATCTCTGTTATTTCCAAATAATCAATAAAACATCATTAAACAAAACATTCAAATTATGAATCCAAGAATCACATGTTTTTTGAAAAAAACAAAATCATCCATACAACTCTATTTCAAAACAACAAATAAACCAAAGCAAACAAAATTTTACAAAAAATCAAATAAACATTTTCCTTTACATTGAATGGCTCTTTTTAAACAAGTACATATAAATAAAGAAGGAACATTTCCTTGGGTACCAACCCCTAACCTAACTCATAAAACTAATAGTGACATAGACACTAAGTTTAGATGAAAATTATTTTATTTCACACCTATACTTAATCTTATCATTATTCAAGTAAATTATCTAGATGAGAAAATGAGGTTGTTCAAAGCTGATTGATCTAGATAGATTCATCTATTATCCTAACAAGCCCACAACATCCAAATTTGAGTTTTCCTCTCATCCTTGGGTCTATACTTATCTAATTTTTTTATTTCATAAATTAAATGGTCTAGGAAATCCTAACTCGAGAGATCCAATCAAATACCTAAGGTAATCCAACCTCATTTCAACCCATTAAAAGATCCCAACATAGACCAATAATTATAATATTTAATTATTTTAAATTATGTATATTCTTGGGATGTAATTAAATCATAATTTTTCCCTTAATGGTCACTTTGATGAAATTAAACTATTTTTGTATCGATAATAAAATTGATTGTCAGTAGCTACCCTAAAAACATATACATTTATCTCATCCAAACTAGCCTACCCTTTCAGTCCTTCCATCTTAGCACATTCATCCATTTTAACTATCTCAAAAATCCAACCAAACCAATAAATTACACATCACATCATCATCATCATCTCTTCATCAATTATTTTAGCCTAACCTTAAGAGGTTGAGTGCATAAGTTTAATGTGTCTCTTTATGCATATATAGGCTCATTGGTGCATCAATCTTCTTGAGTGTACATCATAAGGAGTGCATTGGGAAATGAGTGGAGTCATCTCGTATTAATTTATGATAGGTGTTTGCATATTATTTTTCCATACCTTTCCTACTATTAGTTTGACCTCCTCTGAGTCTATTTCCATCTTCATTCTTCATCTACTTATTCTCTAGTTTAGATAGCCTCATTATATTCCTAATATATTATCCTAGCTGATATAGTTTTGAGTTTGTCCCTATATTCCCAACTATATCAACTTGTTTGATACTGTGGCAAGTCAACCAACATTGCATTCAATTATGATGGCTTGGTTGATAGATTAAACTTAGCATTCATTGTCATTTTTTGGTTTGGATCCATATATGGGTCATAATTATCATTCCCAACATGAAAAAAATTCATATACTCTACTTACACTTGCATTTTACCCTTAAGTAGTAAAATGATTAGTTAGAGTATAAATTATTATTCTAGGATCTTAATAATTTCTCAAGATAATTGAAACTAAATAGGATTTGATCTAAGGAGGTGCCCCATAGCCTTTGGGCCAAGAAAATATAGGTTAACATCCTTGCCATTTGAGCTCTTCATCCTAAAATGTCTCTTCCTAAATAATACTAGAACCAATGGGTATATTGATCCCCCAACAAGTCAACCCAAAAGTAAGTATATGCATACTTATTATTTTTAATTTATTTACTTAATAGATAGATCTAATTTTCTTATTTTATAGTTGTATTTATGATTTTTCCCTTGCCTAGTTTCTCCTTATACTAAAATAACTATTATAGTATAGGGCTCCCAAGATTTCCATTACCACATTCAGGTAGCACAAACTACTTATGGTTGACCATTACACCATTTATATTTTGGTAGTTTAGTATTATTTATATATTGGATCTAGGTTACCCTTGTATGTAAATTCATTGCATGTGGTTTCCTTATCATATCCTTGATACCCCTTTGTTTCCATTTCTATATGACTAACCTATCATTAGCTCTAAGTATAATCATTACCCATATCTTAGGCATAGGATTTGGAACATGATAACCTTGACATTGAGTTTGGATTACCATCTATTAGATATATGTCCACCTTGAACAATATCATCATGTCCTTCGAGTATATATAGGCTTTATTTTATTGACCTTTTTTGTATCGTATTCGATATAGAGAAATAAGATTGTTACATTTTTATTCCTATCCCACACATATAATTTATTACCCCATTATATTATCCAAGACACACACACACACACACATATATATATATATATATATATATATATATATATATATATATGGGTTGGTCAAAAACATGAATGACCTCAACCTATAGGTATAAATAATATAAAGTGCATAAGTATCATAAACTTTAATTGAACATTCTATCCAAAGTAGCCACGTTAGCCTCTATGACTTGTAGGTATGTTCAAGTCCATATAGGTATAGTTTATTGAAATTTCATCAAGAATAATATCCAAATTATATTATCTCATCCCCATTTATCTATAATTAAGGTCAAACACATATAGGTATAGGTAAATGAGCTTTGATTGAACATAACCTAAATGTAAAGAGCATATATGTATAAGTTAATGGATTTTCATGTTGAGAAGTATTGCCATTGATTCAAGGTTTATATCATTAATGAAAATTTGAAAGTTAGAGAGAGAATTTAAAGGAAAACTAATGATTCTTATATTGGTTAGTTGTCAATTTTCAAATGATTAAGAATCCTAGTCATGACACTAGTCATAAAATGAAAAGACCTTGTGAGAAGGTATGATCTTGGTGGCTTGATAAAATGAGTGAACACAAGAATTAATGGATTTATAAGGTTTCTTGATCATGTATATGAGGCATTATATCAATCATGTGAGTCTTAGAGTGAGCCTATAGGGGTAAGACCTATAGACCTAGTATGCAACTAGACCATTTCAAGACCCTGCTTGGCCTATTTAGGCATCATGATCTATTGTCAAGGCATATGAAGGATGTTTGGAATTGTTTTATAATGTGATATGTTATTTTATAATGTAAGTGATGTGGAGAGCACGTGGAAAGAGGCATGAAATTTAGTTTTAGGGCCTTTATGGTTTGCAGGTCAAGGTCTAAGCAAGCAAAGAGAGAGAGTATGGCCTAATGGGGTATTAGGATTAGTTTCTAAGGAAAGTGTGAGTATGTGAGAATGGAAATAGGTATTATATGATGTTTCAAGAATTTTCAAAAATTTTTATGTCATGGTTTTTAAGATAAGGCATGATAAGTGGTTTTGAGGTCTCTCATGTGCATAGAATGAAGGGTTCTCAACCTAAGAAGGACTTTCAGGTGTTCATTGGAAAATGTAACCTCTGCATGGGAACCTAAGATATTCATGGTAGATGGGGAAGGTTCCTATCTCAAATTTTTAGGCATTATTTTTTGGATTGAGGGGCTATGATTTATGAATAATTGCTAACAATAGAATATGGTTTAAACCCTTAGAGAACCCTAATAATGACTTGATTTGAAATAAATTGTTTTAAAGTGATTATAATGGATTGGTATGGATAGTTTATCGATTGGAGGTTTTATTCAAATATCTTAGGCATCTCTAGGTGTGATTGATTATTTAGGTGAAATATCCCTTTTATAAGATATTTAATTAAACACATAAAAATTCAATTAAACCACTTCCTAAATCACCTATGACATATAAATTTCAGATTTTAGATTAATGAAAAAACATAAAACAAACATCACATTGAAATTACTTCTCCAAAGAAATATTTTATGGAAACTTTTTAACACCAAACTCCAACTCATATGTATTAAATGATGGAATGTAGACAAAGCCAATAGTGTGATATAAGAACCACAAATCATAAAATATATTACAACATAAGAGAATACATATCATAACATACTTCTTACAACAAATAGAATTAACAACCAACACCTCACACTTTCAAATATTAATGACCAAAAATATCCACACGAATAGAATAGAGATTCTACACACATACACTAAATGAAATCCACATAACTTGCAGCCAATATCCTACAACACACATACACATTAAGAATACTCCTAAAAATTAAAATCCACACATGAAATATCCACACAACTTACACACTAGAAACTAGAAATACCTGCACTCTAAAACTCTTGAAATCTAAAATATATAATGAAGATCAATCATAATTCCTAAATGGAATTACCACTACTAGAAAGGGTGGAATCTATTTCACCATCGAGACTAGGATACAACTCAATATAATAAATCCATGAGAGGGGGAAGTTGAACATGCAAGTTCAAGATCAAATGGGGTTTTTCATTTCATGTTTTTCCAAAGGATGAAATCTATACTTATAATTTTCAATGAAGGGAGGGGAGAGGAAAAGAAAGGAAACTTCATGCCCAAGCCAAGAATTTCAACCTCCTTGAGTGGATGTACTATTAATCTATAGTGAAAATCTTGTCACCATGTGGAAATGGTCAAAATATGATCACATGATCACATTTTCTTTTGTCTTTGTCTCCCACCTTCCATGTGCTTCTAAAACTATGTCTCATTCACACATGTGAGCCAATTTAGAATAGAAAATATTGTATCCCACTTATTTATTTCACACATGCTTCCTTTTAATTCTCCACATAACTCTAAAATGTCCTCCTCACTCACACATGTGAGAGCAAATCTAGAATAGTGCAGTCTTGTCATCTTCCTCCATATGACCCCAAAGATTCCTAGATAAGATCTAATCAAATTTTGACTCTTTTTAAAGAGATTCACATGATAAAACATTATTCCCACTTAAAAATTCATCCCACTTTATCTCACGTCAAATTTAGCATATGTGATCTCCCCTATGGGCCATGCCACATCATCCACCATCCACCTTATAGTTTACATCATCAACTGCATCACCTACCACATCATTATGAATAGTACACATGAATAGTATATGTGAATAGTGACTTGAAATTAAATTTTCCCCCAATACACCTCATCACTATGCTACCTCAAGACTATACCATGTCAACATGCACAATCACTCATGAATAGTAATCCATGAATAGTGAATTTTCTTGAAAGTTGTAACTGCTCCTAAAAAGAACTAATGGATTCATATTGACCACCAAGATACAATGCCACTATCAGAATATTGAGTTCCCAAGAATATTGGAAGGCTATGAAAAATGGAGCATTATAGTCATCCCTCCACAAGATTGCTTAGCCTCAAGCAATGGACAACTTAGATCTTGATTGATCCATTGAAGGACCAAGACTCTAGATCAATCTCAATAACTCTCCACCATGCTTCCACTATACCACTTTGATTAATATTAGAGTACCACTATGCCATGTTAGCATTCTTCTTCTTTGGACTCCAAATGAAAAAAATGCATTTACTTCTTTAGACCCCAAATGAAAAATTGTCCTCTAAAACCACACTAGAAGACCTATATGGGCTGGATTTTGTAACATAGACGACCTCATCAACATTTTAAATTTCCTCATCTCTTATGATCCTAGGAAATAAGAATGCATGATTCTTAGCATAATTCATTATAAAATCCTATAAATGGTGTGGAATAGTCCCTATAAACTAGATGATAGTTGTGTTAGAATTGAAATTCAAATTCATATCTATCCTAGAAATGCTTCATCTATCATAAATTGATAATGCCTCATTAACACTTAATATCCAAGTGTTAGGAATAGATTCCTATGTACTCTAACCCATTGAAAAAGTTGTGCTCATCACTACAACATTAATAAATACAAAGGCTATTAACATGAAATCATTGTAGGAACCAACACTCACCCAAACTCCAAGATATTATGGGGTGTCCTCTCCCCAGTTCTTCCATGAGGTTAGAATTTGGTCAAGGCATGCATGATACTATCATTCCTTTTCTTGATTCTTCTAACTCCCATCTAGATATGAGTTACCAATCATAAATCACCCTAACCCCCATTTCTAAAGCAACACCATCTACAATACATGAGAAATCTTAGATAATAAGTGTAGTATATGTGATTATTACCTCCATAGGATGATCATAGATTCCTTGCTCAAAGTGTCTCCATGAAAAATCTCTCATATTTGTTATACTAGGAAAAGGTGTTGCTACCCATGAAGATCTCATAACCAACCTTTTGAAGGGACCAAGGAATCTACTCCAATGTGCTAGTGTAGTGGAAGGTGGCCAATCCAAGGTAACTTGGACCCTCTATTATACATCTTTAGCACTATTTAAATGTAAAATCTCACTTTCACATTCTTTTGAAAATAGAGCATGTTGATCTAGAGTTGGAAAGTCTAGACCCAAATGTTCCAATTAATCTTCCCCATTGAATCTAAATATGAGTCCCATGAATAACCTAGAAGAATGGAGCCATTCTAGCATCAATCTTCTCCTAGGTACTATCTCCATTGGTATATCTCTCATGATCCTTTCTTCCCATAAATTATCTATAATCCATGAGCCATGATCCTTCATAATGTGGTTAGAAAACATAGCAAACTCTAAATTATCCTTCATGAATTTTAGTTGGATGTATACAATTAAGAGCTTAACAACCATACTAGAATTGAGGCCTATAACATCCATCTTGGCATGTTTCCCATGATGATCATAATCAAGAGATAAAAACATAAATATAAGATATCCATACGTTGGCTTGAGTATAGCATGTTTATCTCTCATAACAATTTCCTTTTTACAACTCACCTTTATCCCATGAGGAGACTCATCAGTGTGGAAGGAGGAAGTTGTGGTTTCACCCTGCATACCTCATATCTTGATAAATCAATAGTCATCTCCAAATGAGAAACTTATTTTTGTATGCCAAATTCTCAATTTCAACTTGTGAATGCCTATATTCCTCCACACCCAAAATAATTCTAATTCCTTCTCTATGCCCATGGAATTAGCCATAAAGAATGTAAAATCAGAATTGTAAATATTTATAAAACTCAAAAGATTACCTAGATCCCATACTTTTATTTGTAGAACATTTTGAAAAATGAAAGGATCCTTGTATCCTTTCTTGTAGTGTATCTTTCATATTCTCTCCCACTCTAGAGTGTTTCTTATGAAAAAAATCTGAAATGTTACAATAGGTAGCAACAAATATGAAACATGATTTTTCTTTTCATACCTTGGGCTATAATCAATTTGCATACCTCTCACAACTTTGTGTAGACTACTAAAGTTCTTATCATAATGAAGTAGCTTTTTGGAAGGTATCCTCTTGGTATCCATGATAAGATGTAGCCAATGAAAAATCATCCTATCTAATTCCATGGTAGATAATTCTTTACATACCTTCCTCTTTTGAGCTAAAAACTCCTCCAGCAAGTAACTAAAAACCTTATTTTTCAACTCTAAGGTGAGTTTTCCCATAGAATGTACACCATGTAAATTCCCTATTCTATTGAACCCTTAAAGAGTTATTATATGGAGCTCTTTGTACATCTCTTGATTTACCATAAGGGTGAATGAGTGCATTTCCTTTATGATATAAAGGGTTTATAGTACCTCCTCCTCCATGAATCCTACAACTTGCTTGCAGCTTGATACCCAAAGCACCATAACAAACTTAGTCACAAAATTTTGAATATTATAATGGTACTTAATTTTCTTACCCACAATTGACATCAAGATTCTCATCAGGACCATTTCTATTTGGACATAATCCATGATCTTGTAGTCCTTCAAGTGATCTATATCCCTTGAACATGGATCCTTCATAGTGTAGTTATAGAACACAACAAGACCTAAGTATTTAAATTCATCCCAAATGATAAATATGGAGAGATCAATAGTAACATCAATACATTTATCTACCATTATTTTCAAGTGACTACAAGGATCCAAAATAAAGGAACAATTTGTAATTTGAGATAAAGAATTCACATTCTATATACTACAAGTTTCACCTTTGACTCTATCAACTTTCTTAGTATGCTTCCCATGATGATAACTTTTATAAAGTGATATAGGTATAAGAAAATTTGAAATATTTCCATACCTTGGGTAGCAAATAGAGTGCTCATCCTCATACCATTGGTTGCACTTTGAAGGTTCATCCTCTCTTGACAAAAGAGATTTTATTGAGATCTCCTCTACACTTTCATTTTTTTGGCTCAAGATTCCAAACGTAGAGCTAAAAAATACATTATCCTCCAATGCATATTCATCCCCATTACTACCTTACTCCTTGACTTCTATAAAATTTTATATGAACTCATTAGAAATCAATAAAACATTCTTTTCTAAATCAAAATCTTTACCTTTGAATCTTTGAAGGTGTTGTATTGTTTGATTGGCTATCAAATTTTCCCTCTTAGTTATTTCCCACCACTTATCACACCTTTTATGTGTCCTTTCTACATCCTCTATGCTTGACTTCAATGTGGTTAGTTTTTGTTCAAACAAATTTTCTAGTTTTGTTTCCTCCTTATGCAAGTAAATATTCTTATCTTTGTGTGCACTTATATGCACAAACTCTTGAGGCTCTGGTTCTAGCTTCTTTTTTTCTTTCAAGCACTCTTTTTTGGATCTTTCTCTATTGTCACAATTTTCGGTTCCTCAATCTTATTTTCATGCACTTTTTCAAAATCTAATCCTAAAATTTCTTCTTTCAATGAATTATTTTGACATCTAGGGCTGATCCCTAAAGCCTTCATCAAATCTTTGGATCCATTTATCTTTGCCTTGTACTTTTGAATTTCTTATGGTGATGATTCCTTCACCACTTCTATTCTTTTTTATTCTACAACATGTGGTTCTTTTACTTTGTTTTTGGATCATCTTATGTAGTCTATAATACCCTTTTGTCTAGGATCCATAATTTCAATTATCTTAAAATAATGATCAAAAGATATGTTTTTGAAATCATTCATAAGATAATGGTACCAGTCCATGAATTTGGTGGCCTCTTGTTCATGCCCTTGATATTTTTTCAATACCTCATGTACAAGCTTCATATCCTCTTCATTAGGCTTGGGCCACTTTGATTTTTATTTTTGAGGAATTTTGGGTTGTGTAAACCAATTTTTTTTTATAACCTTCCCATCTTGAAAGATCTACAAATATAAACTTCACAAGAAAACCCACAACATAAGACTACACAAGTTGGCAAGATGCATAACTCTGATACCACTAAAATATCCCTTTTATAGGATATTCACTTATACACATAAACCTAAAATTAAACCACTTCCTAAATCACCTATGACACATAAATTTAAAATTTTAGATTAATGAAGAAACACAAACCAAATATCACATATAAAATTACTTTTGCAAAGAAAGCTTTTATGGAAACTATTTAACACCAAACTCTAACTCATATGTATTAAATGATGGAATGTAGACAAAGGAAATAATGTGATATAAGAACTACAACTCATAAAATATATTATAACATGAGAGAATAAATATCATAACATACATATTACAATAATTATACTTAACAACCAATGACTAAGAGTTACAAATATTAATGACCACAAATCTCCACACAAATAAACTAGAGATTATGCACACATACATTGAATGAACTCCACACAACTTACAACCAATATCCTAAAAACACATACAAATTAAGAATATTCCTACAAATTAAAATACACACATCAACGCTCCAAACAAATTGACATTGGAAACTGGAAACATCTACACTCTAAAACTCTTGAAATCTAAAATCTATAATGAAGATCAATTACAATTCTTGGATGGAATTACCACAACTAGAAAGGGTGGAATATATTTCACCACTAATACTAGGATTAAAACTAAATGGAATGAATCCATGAGAGGGGGAATTTGAACATGCAAGTTCAAGATCAAAAGGGGTTTTTTGGGGTTTTTCAATTCATGTTTTTCTAAAGGATGAAGTCCATACTTATAATTTTCAATGAAGAAGGGAGGGGAGAGGGAAAAAATGAAAACTCATGACCAATCCAATAATTTATACCTCATTTATTGGTTGAAATATTAATATATAGTGAAAATCTTATAACCATGTGTGAAGGGTCAAAAGTTGATCACATGATCACATTTTCTTTTATCTTTGTCTCCCAACTTCCATGTGCGTCCAAAACTATGCCCCACTCACACATGTGAGTGAATTTGGAATAGTGAATCTTATATCCAACTTATTTATTTCATTCATTATTCCTTAAAATTCTCTACATCACTCAAAAATGTCTTCCTCACTCACACATGCGAGAGCAAATCTAGAATAGTGCAGTCTTGTCATCTTCTTCTATGTGACCCCAAAGATTCCCAGACAAGATCTAATCAGATTTTAAATATTTTTAAATAGATTCACATGATAAAAAAATATTAACACTTAAAATTAATCCCAATTTATCTCATATCAACTTTAACACATGTACATTCCCCTATGGGCCATGCCACATCATCCACCATCCACCTCATATGCTGCATCATCAACTACATCACCTACAACATCACCATGAATAATACACATTAATAGTAACTAGTGAATAGTGATTTGACATTAAATTTTACCCTAAAACACATCATCACTATGACACCTCAATACTATATGTTAACATGCACAATCACTCATGAATAGTGATCTATGAATAGTGAATTTTCTTGAAAGTTATTGTAACTGCTCCTAAAAAGAACCAATCGATTCATCTTGACCACCCAAATAAAATAAAACTATCAAAACATTTTTCTTAAAATGGAATTATTCTCCAATAAATTTTGAGTTCCCAAGACTATTGTAAGGTTATGAAAGATTGGACATTACATTAGGTAAGTGGACCCTACAAGAAAGGCCTTATTTCTTGGATATTTGTTGTAGCAATCATATTTGACCTAGTTAAAATTGATAATTAGATGGAATAATTTTTTTTATACTTTTATTTTATGTCCATGGTGGTTTTTATATATTTTCTATCCCTCAGGTGTGCTAAACCAGTCATCCAAGATAACCTATTGCTAACAAGCCCAATGGTGTAAATAGTGAGAAACCTAGGCAGATGTTAGAAGATATTTAAGGATGTGTTATCATGGAATATGGATGAATCAAAGTTAATTAAGACATTTATGAATTATTTTAATAAATTTTAGTGTTGGATATAAGTTTTTTAGATTATTATATATATCAAAAAGTTGTTCACAAGTTGACATGTCTAGCTCAGTGAGGTCTATACACAGTAAGGTCATGAGATTAGTCTAGAAGACAAATATTATCATTTGAAAATATTATATTTATATTTAATATTTTTATAATGATCTCATAAGATCATATGAATTCATTTTAATTCTATGAAAATGGTCATATAGGTGTTGAAGATCATTATCATCATGGCTGTGCTTTAAGGCAAACTGACAGTTCTGGGTAAGCAAGTTGTAGTGATGAGTTTGAGGCTTTATTCCCTAAGTGGAAACATATAATATACATGGTGTTTATATTTGTTAATTTTATGTCATATCCATGATTTTTATAAGGTTTTTTACTTAGTCAAAGTATTGAAAATGTTGAATTTAAAATGGCTTAACTGGTTGAGTGAGGTATGTGAGAGAGAAGGTCAACAAATTGGTCTGTAAGAACAATAATTTCCATTATTTATTATGATATATTTTTAGAGTTTTTTATAAGGATATTTTAAGATAATTTTCATGTATTTTAAATACTTGAGTGTTTATTTTAGGTTTTATAAATTCAAATTTTCATGACTGTGTTTTGAGGCTAGTTTGTAGTTCAGAGTGAGATTTTTGTAGAGAAGAGTTAGAACCTGTATACCTTGAGTTGAAGTATATAATTAATTTCATGATGAGCTTGAGGTCATGATGTGTTTTAATATGTGATTTTTTCCATGTTTTTTTAACTATTTTGTGTTTTATCTTTAGTAGTTCAAGGCAAACTTTCTGGGTATGCACATACCTAATTATGAACAATACTAATGGCATGCTTCAAGTGGTGATTGAATCTAAAATGTGTTTTGGAGACTATATGAGATTACTATGAGTATATTTGAGTGGAATATGATATTTTAATATCATTTGAGGTTTTTTAATCTTGTCTAACGAAGGCAAAATGTAATGTGTCTTGAAGTATACCTAATGGAATTAGGTCTCCATGAGACCTAAAGATGAAATGAGGCCTAATTGAGGTATGTAAGACCTAAATGTATTTAAATAAAATTTTATACATGTTTATGAGATGTAATAATATAAATTACATGGCATACCTAAGAGGGTAATGGTATTTGGCAAACCAAAAGGATATGAACAAGAGACATATAAATACAAGGCAATTTTAGGCCTATTGGTGAGTTGAATGTAAGCAAATGAAATAGTAAATTAGTGAGTAGAAAGAGGTATTATATACCATAATATGAGTTTATATTATCAATTATAAATATTTTATATAGGTTTTTTTTATGAAGATCAAGTTTAATGACCTAATTAGTCTCAAAGAGACCTAATTGAGCAAAGAGACCTAGAGGCAGTTTGAGAGGGATAAAGGTGTGGAAATATGAAGAGGTTGTCATAATCAGTTTTTTGAAAAATAAGGTGTCATAAAATTTATAAAATAAATTATGTTTCTAAGTTGGTATTAAGTCATCTAGGGGGTTGGTGCCTCCTTGCAAGTTGGTGCTTGTTAAAACCTAGTTGAGTTGGTGATCCATGTGAAGTGGGTGCTTCACTATTTTTTTTTTGTATTATAGGACTATAGTCCATTTGTATATATCAATGGGTTTTATTCCCCTTGAGGGTTTCTTATATATTTTATGTGTTATTATGTTTCATGTTTATGTGGATAAGTGTTTATGCTTGCTAGATCTATATGCATGTTTGAATGATTCATGATTGTTTAAGTGATATTTTTAAGTAAATTTTTGAAGAATAATTCAACCCCTATATTATTAATTTTTCTTCAAACATTTTGTATCAGATCTTGGTCCTTTGAAGTAGGTATAATAGTCTAAAGGAGATCTTAGAAGCAATAATGTCTAGTCAACAAGCTCAAGGTGGTTTCTCTACCAGTAAAGCTCCATTATTAAATAGATCTAATTATGACTTTTAGAAAATAAAGATGAACATATATTTGATATCTCAAGGTCATGATATTTTTTAGCCAATTATGGATAGATATAGTGCTTTTCCTATTCCACCAACTGATGCAGTAGGTAAGAAGGTTAGTAAAAATAATTCCAAGCTAATAAATACCATTCTTTGTGTTCTATCATAGGTAGTGATTGTGAAGGTTATGTTGAAAATATGATTGTCATTGATGTCAAAAGGGACACTATAGATGTCATTTATGTTAAAAGGATCAGGTAGGATTTATGGAGAGAAGATCATGTTTTATAAGTTTCACAGTGCAAATTTGTCTTCCTTTTATAAAGACCATTTATAGATGTTTGAAATGAATCAAATAGAAGATCCATTTTGGGGTTTTCATGAGCATCTTAAACATATGGTTAGAAGGTTAAAATTAGAAGGACTGATCTCAAAAATTATTTATTTTAGCTCTCAACCATTACCAAGGTTTCATAATAAAACCTTATGAGTTTTAATCATGGCCTCAATAGGCATGTTCTATTTTTGTGTTGACTAGATATAGTCAAGACTCGGTAACATAACTTATAACTTAAGTCCTTATCATGATTATGAAATTGGCCCCTTTGACCTAGTAATTACTAGATCAACCAAATGTTTCAATAATTTATATTTACTAAATCTTTGACTTAAGATTTGTCTTAGCTCAATCAATGTTCAACACTTAATCATACACTGAAGATCCAATGAAGCATAAGCAAGTCAATTTTTCAAAAGCACCTTTAAGTAAACATGATAGTGAAAAGTGTCATAATAATAGAACTTTCATAGTAAATATATGGACTGGTTTAAAGTTAAAAGGTCAATGAGAAAGATAGGATTGCCAAGTGTCTCAATAGCGAGAACTAACAATAATGTGTAGAAGGCATGTGCTAATGCTAAGTGTCACATTCTCAACTAAGCAGAGATAAAGAATGAGATTATCAAAATATTTGATAGTGAGTAAATGATCATGCAAAGGATATCTAATGGAGTGAGTGGAATCAATGGGATAAATTTCTTGATGTTTAATGACTCAGAGGTGAGTTAAATTTTGAGAAACTCTCAAAGAGATTGATGGAGTGTAAGTTTTCCAAAGATTGAGGATGCCATGAGATGAGGATAAGTGATTAATGTTTAACAAAAGATAAAGATAAAATTTGTGAAACTATGAAGATCTAATGGCACATAAGAGCTTACATAGGAAAGATCAACATACGTATTTTAAAGTTGAATAGTTAAATTCTAAAAGCATACACAGATCGAATGTAACACATACGCATGCTAGAAATCAGTAAAATAAACACATTTTTAAGATGGTAAATTTGAATGAAGACCATCAATCATGGAACCAAACTTAATATTAATGATCTATATTTAAAGATATGATCATCCTAATGGTCAAGCGCATGAACATATAGGAACTTATAGTTTACCCATAAACTACAATACAAAAAATGAGATTGGTTACTATAATCAATCTAATTTATGTAATTATACATGTGCATCAAAAATAGAGCCAAATATATGTTAAATATAATAATTATACCAAGAATTATGGTGGTGAAGCATGAGTTCAAGATGTGGGAAACTTGTAGTTAATAACTAGAACTAAAATTCCAATAGAACTGAGTGTGATGTGTTAACAAACTATTGTGAACATAGATGAGATAAGAACCCTATACCAATTACTTATATACATGATATGTAGGATATAAGAATAAACTATTTGAGTTATTAAATTGTGCCAAATAGAAAATATAGAGACATAGAGGAGCAGAGTGAGAGGGAGAGATGTAGTGTGTCAAATACAGATAAATATAAACTTAGAGATAGAGGGGAATATAGGAAGAAAAGGAAGAGAAGGTGTAGAGTATGAGAAGTTACAAATTATAATTATAACATAGAATTGAGATTAGATTTTTTTATGAATCAACATTATAATTTGGATTTATAGCTCCATAGTAGATTTAATTAGTTGGTGCCATCAGACAAGCTGAGTTGGTGTTCAGTTAGGGGTGGGTGCTTCCTTAGAGTTGTTATCCTTAAACTAGGGGATTGGTGTCTCCTTAGGGTTGATGCCCTTAAATGTGTAACTAGTGAGGTTTTACCAATGAGGCTTTGACTATGAGGCTAGATTAGAAAAGTAGATTCTAGCAGCTATTCTCACTATGGTTTTCCCATATTGGGGTTTCCACATATAAATATGGTGTCATGTGAATTTGTGTGTGTGTGATCTCTACATATTTGTTTTAATATGAAAATATTGTCTTTTTTACTTTAAAATGTATTAAATGACTATGTATAAGTAATCTACTAATTTACGCCCCCTCTCGGTAGATAGTTGTGTTCAAATAATTAGTATCAGAGTGCAGGTTCCTTAGAAGAAGCTTAATCATCTCAAGTAGATCTTGGAAGGTGAACATAAATGACTAGTCAAGAAGGTTCTTCCTAAAAAAAACACCTCTCTTTAATGGAATAAACTATGCATTTTGGAGCATTAGAATGGAATCATATCTATCTTCATTAGGGTTTTATGTATGGATGTTTGTTGTGAATGGATATATAGCTTGTGATACAACTCCTACTGATCAGGCTACCAAGAAAGCATATGAGGGTAATGTCAAGGCTAAGAATGCTATTCTATGTGGATTGTCTAATTTAGACTTTGTCAAAGTGATGCATTATAAAAATGCATAAGATATCTAGAAAAAACCAAAGGGCATATATGAAGGATATGACAAGATAAAGCAGGACAAGCTACAAACTTACAAAGGCAAGTTTAAAAGCCTTAAAATGAATGAGGAAGAGGAAATTGTAGACTATCTCCTTAGAGTGGATGAAATAGTTAATGTAATTAGAGGCCTTGGAGAAGAGATGAAATAATTAGTCATTATAAGAAAGGTCCTAAGATCTCTACCATCAAGGTATGACTCTAAAATCTTCATATTAGATGAATCAAGAGATTTGGATAAACTCATTATTGATGAGTTGCATGGAACCTTCACTACTTATGAGATGAGAATAGGAGAAGTAGACAATTTCAAGAGAGAAAATACATTCAAAGTATCCAAGCAAGTAAAATTAGAAGCATCCTCATCTAGGACTGAGGATACTGATGAAGAAGAAGCCAAATTTGTGAAAAGATTAAAAAGAAGATCTAGAAAGTACAAAGGTAAGTTACCTTTTAAATGCTTTAACTATGGTAAGCTAGGAAATTTTGTTGCTAAATTCCCTTAAAACAAAAAGGATAAATCTAAGCAAGAAGAGGAGAGTAAAAAGGTGAAACCCCACTACTCTAAGAAGAAGAACTTATTTAAAAATAATAAGGGTCCATACACAAAATAAGATAGTGACTCATTGGATGATAATGATAACTTAGATGATAGTCATATTTATGCCTTTG
The DNA here is from genome assembly GCA_037957365.1 of Torreya grandis. Classification (NCBI taxonomy): domain Eukaryota; kingdom Viridiplantae; phylum Streptophyta; class Pinopsida; order Cupressales; family Taxaceae; genus Torreya; species Torreya grandis. Next base: position 7,645,320 of record JARHVA010000086.1, on the reverse strand, counting down.
TGGTTGAGGGAAATGAAGTCATATTCATGGCATCAGGATCAAATTCTATGAATCAAGAAAGAGAAGAAGTTATAGACTCTGATGAAGAAGGAGGAGTAGATATAGAGTGTGAACTCATCTGTGCTCTAGATGAGGTTGACAAGCTAAGAAAAGAGAACTCAAAGTAGAAGAAGTTTGGACAAAAAGAAATTGAAAAACTATCCACAAGTATTTAAATCTATGATTAGATGATAGTGAGCCTAAATACATAAGTTAAAGAGGCCAAAAAATAGAAGATGTAGTCAAACTTTAAGTACAATCTAAATTTGATGAATGTATGAAGCTAGAAGCAGAAATAGTAGCTTTGAGAAAAGAACTTGAAAAAGCTAAAGTATAAATAAATAAAGGTATAAAACTAAAAGTATGTTTATACATTCTTGATGAGTTAATCAACTCTCAAAATCCTTCAAAAGAGATATCTAGTCTTGGTTATGAAAAAGGGAAAATATCCATAACCAGTACATCTACAAACCTGTATGACAACTTCAAAGCTTGCAAGGATACAAAGAAAGACACAAGCACTACTGATGAGAAGAAATCTAAAAAGAATCCTGAAGAAAACAAGGACAATGATTCAATCTTTGTAAACTCAAAGAAGATGCAGAAGACAAAGGTATCTAATGCAAATGGTTACATAAAAGTGAGAAAATTGAAGAATCTAGTCTTGAGAAGACCTCTTCATCTAACACAGATAAATATTATGACCAAGTATTCCTCATCTTTCTATGGTTATTGTTATACCTGTAATCAATTTAGTCATAGGGATAGTGAATTTAGGATTATACCTAAAATAAGAATAATTTTTTTAAGCATATATTCATTTTCACCCTTGCTAAATACAAATGTAATATGTTATAATTGTAATAATTTTGGTCACAGAGCCAAACAATGTAGAACAATATTTATAAGACCAAAGGTTAAAATTAAAAATAAAATCATGCCTATTAGTGTGAAAAAAAGTTCACCAGTCTATGAAAAATATAAAAATAAGCCCAACAAGAAAACTAAGGATGTATGGAAATTGAAAAATCAATCTATGATTGCTCAAACTGCACTCGATGTGGAGCAAAATTTATGGGTAAAAAATAGTGGTTGTTTAAAGCATATGACTGGTAATAAGATCAAGTTCATCAAACTAAGAAAATTTAAGGAAGGATCTATCATCTTGGGAGACAATACTATAGTAAAGATCTGAGGTAAATGAATCTTGAACATAAATGGAAAACTACTTACACATGATGTCCTTTATGTTAAAGTATTGAAGCATAATCTACTTAGGATCAGTAAAATGTGTGACAATGGATATAATGTCACATTCAATGTAGAAGGATGCAAGATAAGAAGATTTGGAAGAATAGTTGTAGAAGGGAAAAGAACTAAAATCAATATCTAGTAAATGAAAATAGCTACCTTATAAGAAATATTGATGAGAGTTGGTTATGGCATAAAAGAATGGGTCATGTCAATTTTGATAACCTAGTCAAAGTGAGCTCAAATAAGTGTGTTAGACACATGCCTAAGATAACCAAACCTACAAACACTAATTCAAAAGAGTGTCAATAACGTAAGTAGATAAAGGTTAGATTTCAAATAAAGGAGTATGCAACTACAAATTTTCTAGAGTTAGATCATACCGATCTTTGTGGTCTTACTAAGACAAGAGGATCTAAGCGAGAAATATACTTAATGTTATTTATATATGATTACTCAAGAATGACATGGGAAAGCTTTTTGAAGGACAAGTCTTAGGCATTTGAAAGATTCAAGATCTTTAGAGTCATGGTAGAAAATGAGATTGGATGAAAGATCAAATGCTTAAGATCTGATAAAGGTGGAGATTTCACCTCAAATTAGTTCATAGAGTATTGTGAGAAGAATGGAATAAAAATTCACTACTCTTTAGTAAAGACTCCATAGTAGAATGGATTTGTTGAAAGAAAGAATAATTTAGTCAAGGAGATGGCCAGAATAATGCTAAAAGAGGCCAAGTTACCTAATGGATACTAGAGAGAAGCAGTCTAAACAATAGTATATATCTTGGATAGAGTCTAATTGAGGGAAAATAGTGATAAAACTCCCTATAAACTATGGTATGGAAAAAATTCCTCTGTTAAGTATTTTAGAGCGTTTGGTAGAAAATGCTACATCAGGAAAAAAGAAGACATTATGGGAAGCATTAAATCAAGGTGTGATGATGGAATATTTCTTGGTTATTCTAACTAAAGAAAATCCTACATATACTATAATAAAAGGTTACACAAGATTATAGAGAACATTAATGTCAAGGTTTAAGAAGTCATGAAACATGTCAAACCTAATAAAGACATTTATGAAGAAGAATCAAATTCTGAAGAGGAAGTAACTAATGAAGAAGCTGAGGAAGTAAATGAGAAGCCACCTACAAGATTTGTTCAAAAGGATCATCCTATAGAGTAGACATTGGTAATAAGAATGAAGGAGTTCAAATAAGGAGAAGAGTTACACAAATCAAGAAGAAAGTAAGTTTTGATCTAATGTCTAAAATTGAGCCTAAAAGCTATGTTGAAGCTAGCAAGGATGAGAATTGGCTAAAATCCATGGATGAAGAATTGAGCCAGATAGAGAAGAACAAAACTTGGGAATTAGCTCCAAGACCTTCTAACAAGAATGTAATAGGTATAAAGTGGGTCTTTAGAAACAAGCTTAATGAAGATGGATATTTTATAAGGAATAAGGCAAGATTGGTGTGAAAAGGAATGCACAAGTTGAGGGCATAGATTTTGAGGAAACATTTGTTCTAGTTGATAGATTGGAATATATAAGAATGTTTCTAGCATTCTTTATTTATAATAAGTTCAAAGTCTATCAAATGGATGCCAAGTTTGCTCTCTTGAATGGGAACCTATAAGAGGAAGTCTATATTGAACAATCAGAAGGGTTTTAACTTTTATAAGAAGAAGATTTTGTTTGTAGAATGAATAAATCTTTGTATGGTCTAAAAAATGCACATAAAACATGGTACTCAAGATTGGACCTGTACTTGAAACAATAAGGATTCAAAAAAGGTTGTGTAGATAGCAATTTTTACTTCAAACATAAAGGTGAGCATATGTTAATTATTGTTTTATATATAGATGACATCATTTTTTGTGGTATCAACAATAAGATCTGCAAAGAATATACTACTCAAATGCAAAAATGAGTTCAAGATGTCTATGCTTGGAGAACTTTATTTCTCCCTTGGTCTATAAATAACATAATCTGATGAAGGGATATTCATATCCCAAACCAAGTATGTTACGAAAATGCTCAAAAAGTTTAGAATGGAAGATAATAAGCCAGTTGGTACTCACATGATAACTGGATGTAAGTTGACCAAAGAGGATGAGTCCCTTGATGCAAATTAGACTATGTATAGATCAATGATAGATAACTTGTTATACCTAACTGTATCAAGACCTAATATTATATAATTAGTATGCATGGTTAAAACATTTCAAGTTGATCTTAAAGAGTCACATGTCAATGCAGTGAAAATAATCTTTAGATATATCAAGAGCATAATTTACTATGGACTATGGTATCCTAAAGGTGAATATTTCACATTGATAACATATAAAGATGTTGATTGGGCAAGAGGTGTAGATGATAGAAGAAGCACTAGTGGTGGTGGATTCTTTATTAGAAATAGACTTGTTTCATGGCTGAGCGAAAAGTAAGAGTTAGTTACTCTTTCTACAATAGAAGAAGAGTATGTTGTAGTAGTGTCATGTTGCATTCAAGTCTTGTGGATGAAGAAAATGCTCAAATACATCATGGTGGAGTATAAATCACCCACCTGTATTCTTTGTGATAATTCAAGTGCTATTATCATGTCAAAAAATCTAGTGATGCATTCCATAACCAATCACATAACAATCAAGTATCATTTTTTAAGAGAGAAGGTTATAGATCAAGAGGTCATAATGGAATATGTGCCAACTAAGGATCAAATTGTAGACATATTCACTAAACCTCTTCTCAAGGAATAATTTGAATATATGAGATATAAGTTAGGAATGGTGGCTTCTACACCACATCACTAGATCTTAGTGATAGGGCATGAGTATAGGGGGAGAATCATAGAAGCCTTATTAATCCTTGGAATAAGAGAGAAAATCCAACTTAGGTATGCATATTTTTGCAAATTTATAGTGAGTTGATGGTTGAAAATTCTTAGACAAAATCCTTATTTGATAAATGGGGAAAAACATTTTGACAAATAATGAGGAATATTCCCTTCTCCATTGATGTCGAAGGGGAAGAAAGAGTGAAAATGTTATCTATAAAAGTTGGGAGAAAAATTTAAAATTGATCTCTATAAAATTTTGAAAGAGTAGAGCATCTGTCTAAGTTGAGTTTTGGAAAATGTGCCATTGCTTAAGAAGAGTAATTCTAGAATCCAAGTTGTATTCAAGTTGTGTTTTGGTATATATAGCTTTCATTCAAGCCAATGCAAGTAATGCCAAAGAAGGAGTAAAGTATTATAAGATTAGAGCATTTAATTTGCATCAGAGCATTTAGTTTGCCATCAATGCCAATGGGGCATATTGTTGGCAATATGATTTTCATTGATGTCAAAAGGGACACTATGGATGTCATTGATGTCAAAAGGATCAGGGAGGATTGATGGAGAGAAGAGCATGTTTTACAAGTTAAATAGTGCCAAGTTATCTTGATTTTATTGAGACCATTTATAGATGTTTGAAGTGAATTAGATAAAATATCCACTATGGGTTTTTCATGAGCATCTCAAATATATGGTCACTGGGTTCAAATGAGATGGAATGAGCTCATAATTGATTTATTTTGGTTCTCAACCAATACCAAGGTTTCACAATAAAACCATATGAGCTTTAGTCATGGCATCAACAAACACACTTTATTTTTGTGTTGACTAGCTATAGCCAGGACCTGGTAACTTAAGTTATAACTCAAGTCCTTGTCATCATTGTGAAACTAGCCCATTCAACCTAGTAATTACCAACTCAAGATTTTTTTTTAAGACTTTATTTCTTAAGCCTTCGACTTAAGATTTATCTCAGCTCGATCAATGATCAATGCTTAATCATACATTGAAGATCCAATAAATTACAAGGAATTAAATTTGTCAAAGGCACCTCTAATTAAATGAATTAATGATAAATGCCATAATCATAGTGCTTGCATAGTAGATTTATAGAGTGGTTTAAAGTCAAAAGGTCAATGAGCAACATGGGATTGCCAAGTGACTCAATATCAATAACTGACAGCCATGTATAGAAGGCATGCACTAATGCCAAGTGTCACATTATCAAGACCTAAGTAGAGATAAAGATTGAGCTTGTCATAAAATCTGATGGTGAGTGGATGATCATTTAAAGGATATCTAGTAGATCAAGTAGACTCAATGGGATAAAGTGTTTGATGTTTAATGACTCAGAGGTAAGTTAAAGTTTGAACAAATCTCAAAAATATCGATGGAGCATAAGTGTTCTAAAGATTAAGGATACAACAAGATGACAACAAGTGGTCAATGTTTAACCATAAACAAAGATAAAGTTCATGCAACTATGAATATATAACAACATGTGGGAGCTTAGATCAGAAAGATCAATAGATGCATTTTAAAATTGAATATTTAAAGTTTGGAAGCATATAAAGATTGAATGAAGCATGTGAGCCTATTAGAGATCAATCAAATGAACACATTTTAAAGATGAGGAATTTGAATGAAGATCATAAGATCATAGTGCCAAAATTAAGATCAATGATCTATTTAAAGATATAATCATCCTAATGGTCAATCACATGAACATGCAAGAACTTATAGTTTAGCCATATATTATGATACAAACAATGAGATTGATTACTATAATCAATATAATTTATGTAATTATGTATGTACATAAAAAATAGAGCCTATTAAATGCTAAAAATAGCAATGAGACCTAGAATAATGGTGGTGGAGCATGAGTTTAAGATGCAAGAAACTTACAATTAAAAACTAGAACTAAAAGTCTAATAGAACTGAGTGTGATGTGTTAACAAACTAGTGTAAACACAAATGAGATATGAACCCTAGACTAATTACTTATTTTTATGACATCTAGGATATAAAAAGAAGCTATTGGAGTTATTAAATTAAGCCAAACATAAAATATAGAGACACAGAGGAACATAGTGAGAAAAAGATGAAGTATGTCGAATAGAGGTAAATATAGACATAAAAATAGAGGGGTAGATAGGAAGATAAGGTGCAGAGTATGAGTAGTTATAGACCAGACCTATAATAGATAATTGAGATTGGATTCTTTTATGAATTAATATTATAATTTGTATTTATATCTCCATAGTAGATTTGATTGGTTGGTTCCATTATATAAGTTGAGTTATTACTCAATTAGGGAGTGGGTTATTCCTTAGAGTTTGTGATCTTAAACTAGGGGATTGACGTCTCCTTAGGGTTGGTTCCCTTAAATGTGTAATTAGTGAGGTTTTGCCAGTGAGGATTTGATTGTGAGGTTAGATTAGAATAGTAGATTCTAGTAGCTATTCTCACCATGGTTTTTCCCATTTTGGGTTTTCCACATATAAGTATGGTGTCATATGAATTTGTGTGTGCGTGTTCTCTACATATTTATTTTAATCTGCATATGCTATCTTGTTTGTGTTTTATTATTTTTTGGAAACTAGGGTCTAGTTAGTAAATAATATAGGGTCTAGAGTAAGGGGAAAATCTAATTTATTATGACAAAATGTAGATTTTTATCAAGTAATTTACATAAGGAAAAAAAGTAAACTTATCTAAAAATGAGCTAAAATGGATGATTCAAGGACTATAAATTGAGAAGCAAGACTGGGACACTATCTAAAATCTAAATCTAGACTTCATTTTTTGATTAGATAGGAGCACCGAAACTAGACAAGAGTGGCACTGGTGTTATTTTATGCCTCTGCTACTATTGTCTTGAGGATCTAAGTTTTCTAGGTTTCGTTCACTAGGTCAGTGTGAGTCTATGTACCAAATTTTGGAGGCTAAAAGTCAATAGAGCTCCCTATAGGTCTATTTTAATCTCCAAAACCCTATATTTACCTACACAGATGGAAATGACAAATGCATCAAAAGCAAAAAGGGTAAAAACTAGGCTAGGGTAAGAATGATCACATGATCTAGAACCCATATTGTCTTTATCACTACCTACATTAACCCTCAAGCTAGGGTCTCAGATCAAATGTAGTTCTCCCTTAGGGAACATGAACAATCAATGCACATGATAGATATAAGAATGACTTTTGCTTAGGCCCTACCTTGATCAAGCAAGCAAATATATGTGTGATGTAGAATGTTGAGCTATATTATTGACTAATTTTTTATATATCTAATGTACCAAAGTAGTAAGTGCTAGATATAATATGCCTTGTGTATTCCTTTATATAAGAGACTCTTTATTTTGAATTTTAGATCTTTATTTGCATTTTCTCGACAAGGGAAAAATTAGGGATGAAGCAAAGAAATGGGGTAAGACCCATTTAGAAGAACAAACTAATTGTTAAGCTTCAAATTGATGTTGGATAGGAGCACTAGAAATTAGACACCCTAGGTTTAAACATTATAGTCCAATCCCAAAGCTCTTATCTTATAGGCTAGGGATTAGGTGGGATGGAAAAAGCATAGAAAATATGACTTGGCTGAGGTGGAATGACTGTTTGAAAGGTTCAAGATGAATTTGAATAGGTAAAAAGGTGTCTATGGCATGTAATAAGATTGAGATGACTAAAATGAAAGACTTGGCTAAATGTGAACAAAGCTCATATTCTCCAATTTGAGTTTCCTATAAAAGGACTGTGAAAAGACATGATATGTGTGGTTTCTTGACCAATTTAGGGTGTATACATTTCCCCCCCTTTTAATCTAGTAATGTAATGAAATGAAGTACTAGAGTAAATGAAAGAAAAGAGAATGTGTACCTGAACCTACCTACATGGAGATAAGTGTGCTAAAAATGAATCCAACTCACTTCCTAGCTAGGGAAGTGGATGGAGAGATGAATAGTGCTTGGATAAGGAAAGAATCCCTAAAATGGATGCCTCTATACTGAACTTAGAATTTATATATATATATATATATATATATATATATAACACATGAATAAGGAGGATAATGCTTGCCCCATGTGTTGAATTTGATTGGAATGAGAGATGCTTAGAGGTCCAAAACCAATGTCTACCCTCTGTCTCACATAAACTCATGTAATATAGAATGTGTGTCATATGAGATGGTCCTTTAATCCTATGAATTTACTATGATCTGACAATGTTGGCATGGATAGCCAAATGTACGCTAGAGACTAGGCCACTTTTAGCCACTTAAAAACTAGTGTACTAAGCTTATATGAAAGCTACTCAAAAACTAGAGAACTTGAGAACTCAGGTGGTTAGGCTTGCATGAAATCCACCCCAAAATGATTACCACCAATTGAAGATGAAGTATGGCATGCAATTACTAAGAATGCCTAGGTAATGCTAAACTCAAAAAGAAAGAAACTAAATGTGCCATGCACATTGCCCCCAATCACTAGTGTCTGAAACATGGATTCTGATCTAAAAGTCGTATCAACTTCCCTATCTAAACTAGAAGTGAGAGCCATCATGATATGCATGATGTACCCTATATATATATATATATTTTTGTAAATGTGTAAGAAGAGAATGCCATATATCTACCATTCCAATCTATAAAATCCTAGATGATTAAGAACATGAACATCTATGTCATGCCCCCAAATCTAGTATATGAGTGATGTGTATGTATAGTATAGTAGTCTATATAACCACATGTGATATGACCTATTGTGCCATGATATATGTGAAAAAGTAGAGATAAAAACATTGTGCTCTACACCATGCCTATAATTTTCTATCTGGTCTTGTAACTATGTTGTGTTGTATGAAGCTGTATGTGTGAGACATGTAGTAATGTACATTCCCCCAAATTTGGTATCTAAGTTTGAGTCTATATCAAATTCACTATGAATAAATATAATATGAACCATTTTATTTATAAAATAAAGGTATATTCCTTTGAATATATTGAGTAATGCTAAATGAACCATGTAATCTTGAATCACTATATTTGTAAACTAAAGGTATATCCCTCTAAATGTGTTGAGTAATGCTAAATGACTCATGTAATCTAAATCACTATATATTTTGACCAATATGAGCTAAATATGGTAATATTAATACCCAAGGTGTAAGAACCATGGTGTATCCATCTATGAGAGTGGATAGGCATGATGGATAAGTGTAGGAATAGGAATAGTAGGAATGATGCTCCCCTTTTGGGGAGAGGGATGAGATCTGTGATAGAGGAGGTTGAGCTAAAAGTGATGACTAGTGGCATAATGATAGAAGTGAGGTTGGTATAGCTTGAATTGATTGAAGAGTTTCTTCATTGATTAGATTGAGTTGTTTTGAAAGTTGAATGAGCTATTGATTGGTTAGGCTAAATTGTTTGATAGTTGAATGAGTCTTTGATTGGTTAGGACCAAACTGTATGACTAAGTGACAAATTGGTATAAATATGTGTGTGTCATAATAGGTAGATGATGTATTAAGAGAATGAGGCTTATGTGATATTTAAGGTATCATTGTTAGGATTCTATAGAATAAAATAGTTTGCAAAATGGAGTTACAAGGTTGAATTTATGGGAAAAATAGTATTTTACTTTGAATGAGAAAGTTGTTTGATATAGGAGAATTGGATTGATTCTCAATTCATTTGTGAGTTGAATAGGTTGATATTTTGAAACTTTGGAGTAGGAGTTATGTTGAGGATATGAGCACCTATCTTGACCTAATTTGAGCAGTTGGCAGCCCATATTGAGGCTGGTGGGGAGGTTACCTTGTTAAGTAGCTAAAACATGTGATTTTTGCCCATTTTAAAGCCTATTTTTGATGTTTATGAGCTATTTTGGATTTATTTAGGAAATTTACACTAGTCTAGTGCTCTTATCCAAGAGTCAGCACTCCTATCTAGTGTTCAGCGCTACTGTCTAGGTTCTAGCACTGTTGTCTAGTGCTATTGTCTACTGGGGCTAGTGTTCTAAGATTTTGATTAGCTATCTATTGTTGTTTATCTTGATTATTTACTTTGGCATATTTTCCTAATACATGTGCTATTATTTGGTGTTTTTTTAGGGTGAGGTATAGATGAGAGAGTTCTATAGAGGCTAGGTGATGGAGACACTGAGATTATTGCCTTTATTAGTTGATGAGAGAGTTATAATGGATAGAGTAGGGTTGGGTCATGTGTGTGACCTAAGCCCTATGTAGTGGGATAAGTATCTGATTACCACCTTATGTGAGAGGTGAAATGTAGATACATGTAATTTTTAGCTTCATATAGGGAAATTATGATTATTTTGGAGGATGTGTACCATATTCTACACTTGTTAGTTAGTGGACATTGAGTGACATTGTAGGATGACATGGATGTGGATGATATTGACTATGCATCCCTATATTTTACTAGTGTGAACTTAGGAATACATAGGAAAGGTAGTGATATTGATGTATTACTATCAGTTATTATGAAGTCGAGTGTTTTATGCCTATAAAAGTGGTTGGCCATGTTGTTGGCCACATTTGTTCTCATGGGGTAGGATGGGAGTGGGGTATTGATTTCATAAAGGATGCATAAGATTATGCATAGTATAGAGGTTCATGGTACTATGTTCTCATGGGGTAGGACTATGCTTGCCCACTTATATAGGGATATTTACTGGTTTACCTAAGAGGTATTTAATGGTGGTATGAGTGCAACTACTTTATTACATTTTTGGGCTTATAAGCACATAGCATTTATGTAGTCGATATGATTGTTGAGGGAGAGGTGGGTACCTCTATATCCATATGGGGAGTAATGGATAAGTACATTGTCTATCTGGTATCTTAGGATAGAATACTATAGACAAGTTTTAGATATATTGGTGGTTCAAGACATCATATGGAGGCCCTATAGAGGATTCCTTAGGTGTCCTGAGGATGGAGTGCAATTATGGTATATGAGGGTCAGTTTTTGGTTGAATGACCATTAGATTGGAATATATGAGTGATTTTAGTATGAACACATGACTAGATAGTTTGGGGTACCACAAGATGTGCCCTTAATAGTATGGGTGTGGTTGAGGACTGCATAAGCACTAGTGAGGGTGGGATCTCATGGGAGGCCTACCAGGGATGAGTTATCACCATTACCTTTGGATGCACGAGACATGGCTATAGATATTCTTGATGTAGATGATGTTGGATGTATAGAGGCATATACCATGTGGTGGGAAAGACATCAATGGGCTCTATTGTATCCTATTGATGGAGGGGATACTCTCGAGTATGAGGACCCTACTTCAATCAAAATAATGGGAGGTAAGCATTGATTTTATTTGAATTTGTTGTTCAATTTTGTGCATGTTTTAGCTTTTTTTTGTAAATGTATGTCTAACATAGTGTTATGATTTTGCATGTAGGTGGTGTGGGATGTGCTCAAGGTGAAGCACTTGTTGGTGAAGGAGGTGGAGATGATGGGTTTTGGGAGACCATCATTAAGTATACACTTTGAGAGCTCACACGACCTATTTTTGATGATGATGTGGAGGAGGGTTTGATAGAATGAGTGATATTTAAAACTAGTGTTTATGATCATTTATTTGATAGGGATGATATAGCTATATATGTTAAGGCAATAGGAAAGAGAGACATGAATTGAGAGCTGAGCGAGATAGGCATAGGATGCCTCCACCTGATTATGGATCAATGAGTACACAAATTATAGTGAGTACACTAATTTGTAAAGGTAATATGCATACTTTCATGAGGAGTAATTTTAGTTTCTAGAGCAAGATAGTTAGCATAACAGACATTTAGGAGCTCGAGGAGGTGCGGGGACATTGAGTGTGAGGCTAGACTATGGCACTAGTAATAGAGGAGAGAGTGAGACTGAGAGTGAGGGCATGATGCCCATTCATGGTTATTTTTATCTTGATATGATGTATATGCATTTGAAAACTTGGTTATATGTATATGGATACTAGGTTGTTTTCAATTCAGGCATATTGTGTAATGGATTTTGGAATAGATTAACATATTTATTGTGATTTGTTGATTAGAAGTAGTTGATCTGGTATTGATGTTGAGGTTGCATATGTTTGGCAAAATGGTACTTGGGATATTTGATTTGAATTTTATTGATAAGTTTAGGTGATACCAGGTTTGTATTTTGATTTATATGTAAGTAAAAAAATTTATTTGGTTTGTAATTATATGTGAGCAAATAAAATTTGTTGATTTTACAATTAGTGAATTGTTGGGATAAATTGAGTTGGTTTGAGATTAGTAAATTGGATTTGGTAAGATTTGGATTTTGATAGGTTGGTTTTTTCTATGGATAATTATTGAGAATTAGGAATGTTAGTTGTTAGTATGTGGGGATGTAAGATAGCACGTTGTGCGTATTACTTCCCTAAGAGTGGCTCAAGAATACAAAGGCTATCTAGACCTTTGGGTCCATAATTGCCCTGCTAAGTGAAGTTTATGAATTAAAAACCTATATGAATATTTATCATATAACTCTATATTGTATCACTATTTGAACCCTATTGGCCAACTAAACAAGTGTCCATACTGCTCATGTTATGTAGGAATATGCTTTATATCTAATACTATCTACTGTGTACTAACTATAGTTGGACATGGAGATTTTACAAAATATAGCTTTATTGGATGTGGAATTGGAAATGTGTGCTATGAAGAAGGATCATATATCCATAATCATATACCCTATGGCCTATATTATGATGTGTATGATGGATCCATAGATTGAGCTAGAACTGAAACCTATGATGTGGTCTCATTTAATCTCAATCATAATGGATTATTACATGAGATAGGACCTATAAAATCTAGTCATAGTGTATATTTATCATGAGTAATAATCTAAAGTGGTGCATGTGACTATGTTGGATATTCATATAGAACTACACTATGTACTCCTCAGACTACACTACTATATGTAGGCTACTCTTGTTGCACTAGTTTCTAAACCTTTTAAATAGGTAGAATAAGAGATCTCTTGTGAGGCTCTATCCTAGAACTTGCATTACTCTCATGATGAGTGATCGATGATTCTTGTAAAAGAATGTCCTAGGATGACTCAGTCATGAAAGAATGAGGTCTTTAGTTCTATGATGGAGGAAATCTCAGTGACACCTATGTAAATACTATGATGTCATCATTAACACATCAATTAATGTAATCTTTGAGTAGATAATAATCATTATCTCTATGTATATAGATATGATTATAGTTGTAAAAGGGATGATGTGGTTGTTTTTGTAGGAGATGTGGATCTTATCGATGAGTAGAAGGTAATGTGATTAACCTCCTATCTAAAAGTGCTGATAATATGACAAATGGGCTATCCTACTCTGAATCAAATTGTAATGGTGCTTTGATGTTGTTCTTTATAATGCATTTCTTAACTAGTTTATTTTTTGGTTGTGGTCTCTTATCTTGTTTAGAACATGGTGGATGTTATATGCTAGGAGCTGTAGACACTAGTGTGCAATCTAGAGTAATTTGATCAACTAAATCTACCTCAATCAATCCCAATTTATTTTCCAAAGATATAAATGTATAGCATAAGTGCCTAAAATAAGTCTCTATTTGATATTGTAGATGATCAAGGAGAGGTTATAAAGCCCCTTAATAAAGATATGTTGAATCTCTAGATCTGCTAGTTTGTATATCAATCTTAGCATGTGATTCTTGAATCATAAGATATAATAACTAACTGGCTCTAAATTATTATGATGCAAAGTTACAAGTTTCTCATATGTAACATGAGGGCCCATGTTTGCTATGTAATGTCTAATAAATTCCTCCTCTAAGTTATCATATGTGTGCAAGGAACCAATGGGGGGGAGATGAAAGAACCAATTATGTGCTTCCCTACTAATGTCTACTAGAATAACTTGAATAGAATAAAAGGACTCACATGAGATGGAAAATCCTTTCAAAAGGCTTGAAGGTGTAAGAATGGATCTCTAGTTACATCAAAGTGAGGCAATCATGGTACCTAGAAATGCTTAGGCAATTACGTTTTTATGAATGTCTTCAAAATTGAGTTACCATGTAGATCATTGACATCCATCCAATACTTATAAGCCTTATTTTCAAAGGTAAGGAGTTGTACTTGGTGTTTTAATTCACCAAATACATGCATCAAAGAGATAATATCCTAGGATGGTACATTAGCATCTTGAAGTGGTTCATTTAATCATTGAATTTGATTATTAATTTTAACCATGGGAATGCAACATTTAGAAATTGGATCATAAAGAGGGGGTGTGCTCACTTGAACCTTGGGATTAATGGTAACTTGGACCTTACTAGAGGGATGTGGGCTACCATTCTCTTTAGGTAAAGAGTGAGAGATAGGTTCTACTATAGTGAGGAGTGGCTTAGGGGATTCACTGGTATCTTTATGTTTTAGTGAATCACTTTTTTATTTAGTAGAAGATGTGTTATTAGCATTGACATGTGCATTATTTTAGATAGAATCATTCATAAAAGTAGAAACATTATTTGGAAGTACATTATGTTTGAGAGGAGTACTGAGAGAAGAGTTAGAAACATGAGATGCATACTCTTCTTCACTATGTAAATAATAATCATCATTATTGCATGCATTGTCATCATTAGAATAATTTTCATAATCACTCTCATTTTTAAATTCATTTTCATGTTCACTATCATATTCATTATCACTTCCATCATTGCTAGGGAGAGGTATAAGATAAGAATTTAATTCTTTTCCAATATGCAAGAAATTATCATTTTAAATTGGAATATCATGTGTATCTATGTTATCCATAGATGGAATACATGCATTATTTCCATGAGAAGTAAGAGGAAAAGATTTTTCATTTAGACATTTTTTTGACAAAGTAGAGTTAGGAACATGAGACATATCATTTGAACTATGCATTGGCATTTTGATTCTATTACATTTATATTGTTGTAATTTGAACATTGAAATAACAAAAGAGAGAGAGAGATTCAGTTCACATGGAAGCAAATTATCACCAATAATAGGTTCACTTAGAAGTGCATGACTAATTTTTTCATTTGGTACATTGTGCAAAGGAGAATTAGGTGAAAAGTAACTTTCCCATTTATCAAAATTACTTTCTTTAAAAGAGGGAATAAAAGAGATGGGTTTGAGAGAAGAAGATGCATCTACTTGTACTTCATTATCACTATCACATAAATCATCATATTCCTCATTACAACAAAATAATTATCTTTATTTCAAATAAAATCATTTTCCACATTTTTAGCTAATGTGAAAATTTAAAATTTTTTCCATTCATTTTCATAATTATGAGAAAATTTGAAAAATTGGTCTGTGGGATGAGAGGGAAAAAGTGCCTTAGTGTCCATTTTATTTCTTTCACCAAAGAGAATATTGAAAAGTACTATTAAGAAAATAAATGCAAAAATAACAATGAACATAGAGATTTTGAAAATAATTTTGATTATACAAACAATTTACAAATATTCCAAAGTATTTTTCTAAAAATTGTAAGGGAGGAAAACTTGGGGTTTGAGGACCTAGTTTGGAAATCTAGGGTTTTGGGCTAGGGTTTTAGAAATTTTGAAAATTATGCAATAATTTTAAATTCTAAAAATAATATTGAATAAAATAAATGCACCAAATTTATATAAATATTAGAAATTTAATTTTTTGCACAAGAAAATTACAAATATTGAAATTATTTTTGATAAAGTAAACAATTTGTAAAAATTCCAAACTATTTTTCTAAAATTTGCAAGGAAGGAGGCTTAGGGTTTGAAGACCTAGTTTGGAAATCTAGGGGTTTTGATTTAGGGTTTTAGAATTTTTAAAAATTATGAAATAATTTTAAATTCTAAAAATATTTTTGAACAGAATTAATGCACAAAAATAAAAAAAAAAATAAAAAAATTGAAATTGAATTTTTCCACAAAAAATTGAAGGAGAAACCCTAAGGGTACCTAGCATTTTAGATTTTATTCAAAGTAAGTTAGGTTCACCAAATGTTTTATTATTTTGGGAAACTAGGGTCTAATTCCTAAATAATAGGGGGTTTGGAGTAAGGGGAAAATCTAATTTATTATGGTGAAATGTATATTTTTAACAAGCAATTTACATAAGGAAGAAAAGTAAACTTATCTAAAAATGGGCTAAAATGGATGATTCAAGGGCTAGAAACTAAGATGCTGGGCTGGGACACTGTCTAAAATCTAAATCTAGACTTTGTTTTCTGATTGGATAGGAGCACTAGAACTAGATAGGAGTGACATTGGAATTATTGTCCACCTCTACCATTATTGTCCTAAGGATATAAGTTTTCTAGGTTTTGTTTTCCAAGTCAATGTGAGCCTACATACCAAATTTTAGAGGCTAAAAGTTAATATAGTTCATTATAGGTCTATTTTAATCTCCAAAACCCTGTATTCATCTACGTACATGGAAACAAAAAATACATCAAAATCAAAATGGGAAAAACCTAGGTTAGGGGAAGAATGATTGCATGATCTAGAACCCCTATTATCCTGATTGCTGCCTATATTAACCCTCAATCTAGGGTCTAAGATAAAATGTAGTTCTCCCTTAGAGAATGCACATAATCAATGTGCATAATAGATACAAGAATAAATTTTTCCTAGGCCTTTCCTTGATCAAGAATTCAAATCTATGTGTGATTCAAAATGTTGAGCTATACTATTGACTAATTTTTATTATGTATAATCTACCAAAGTATTAAGTTCTATATATAAAATGCCTTGTGTAGTCCTTTATATAGGAGAATCTTTATTTCAAATTTGGGAGATTTATTTGCATTTAGATGACAAGGTAAAACTTAGGGACGAAGCAAAGAAAGGGGTTAAGACCCATCTAGCAGAATAAAATGAATGTTAAGTCTTAAATTGACCTTAGATAGAGTGATAAAAATTGGACACCCTAGGTTTTAGTGTTGTAGTCCAATCCTATCCCTCCTATCCTATAGGCTAGGGATTAGGTGGGATGGAAAAATCATAGAAAATATGACCTGGTTGAGGTGGAATGATATTTTGAAAGGTTCAACATGGCTAGGAATAGGTAAAAATGTGTTTAAAGCATGTAATAAGACTTAGATGACTAAAATGAAAGACTTAGATAAATGTGAATAAAGCTCATATTATCTAATCAGAGTCTCCTATGAAAGGACTATGAAATGACATGATATGTGTGGTTACTTAACCAATTTAGGGTATACATAGTTTAATTTAAAATTTATTAAAGGACTAAGTTTAAGTAATCTACTAATTCACACCCCTCAATAGATAGTTGTGTTCTAATAGGTGATGCACTGTGTATCAGCCAAAGAGATATGGGGCAAATTGAAGGCTATACATGAAGAAGACACTAAGGTGAAGATGGCTAAGTTATAGACACATCGAAGATAGTTTTAAAATATGAATATGAATGAAGATGAAATAATTATATCTTACATGTTTAAGGTTGATGAAGTTATCAATGTCATTAGAGGATTAGGAGAAGTGAACAAATCTACAATTGTTGAAAAGGTATTGAGATAAATAACTACTAAGTTTGATTCTAAGGTGTTTACAATAGAAGAAATGTAATATTTAGACAAACTTAAAATGGATGGGCTTCATGGCATCTTGACTTCCTATGAAATGGGAACAAATGAAGGAAGACCTCATAAGAAGGAAGTAGATTTCAAAGTTGAGAAGAAGTTAAAAGCCAAAAATGTCAAGAATGAGGAATATTCAAATGTTGATGATTGTGAAATTATAGCCATGTTTACTAAGAAGTTGAGGTTTGGATCTGGTAAGTACAAGGGTAAGTTTCCTTTCAAATGTTTCAATGATGGTAATATTGATCACTTTGCTCCCAAGTGTCCTAACAAGAATAACATTTAGCATGATGAATAACATGATGAAAATTATGAAGATGATAGGAAGGTCAATAATCTTGACAAGAACAATAAATATTTTAGGAAGTATGAAAGTAAGAAAGGGTCATTAAAGAACAATAGTATTTTTTACACCAAAGAAGATAATAACTCATAGAATGTAAGTGAAATAAGTATATATGATAGTGATGATTGTAGTAATGAACCTGAACATGATAATAATGAAACATTATTGATGGCCATAGAATCAAACAATGAGGGTTGCTTAAATGGGAGAGGCCTTATGGTTGATGTAGAATCAAATGAAGAAGAAGCTAAAGTAAACATTGAGGTAGAATTGTTAAGTGACCTAGAGGATTTGAAATTAAAAAGAAGAAAGAATAATAAACTAAGATCATTAGTTAAGGACTATGAAGAGTAGATTGGCTTGTTTGAGGAGAGATTGAGTAAAAATTCTAAGGAGTATGATGATATCATCAATCAAATTGAAGCATAAATGGAGATAGTCACTACAATACTAAAGGCTAAAAAGGAAGAATGCAATAGGTATGAAACTAAATTATAATACTTGAAAGATGAGTTGGATCAAACATATAGCAAGGTGAAGACCTTTATGAATTTTGAAAAGAGAATTGAGGGTTTATATGACAACTTTAGTAGTCAAAAGTCTGCAAGTGATAAGATAGGTCTTGGTTTTAAAGAATACCAAAAGGTGGCAGCCCAAGTCAAGGATAAAACTAATGAAGACAAGAAGTTCAACATAAAAATACTAATTAGATAGCCTAATGCTAAGAGGTATGATAATTCATTTAATGGTTGCTATTATATATGAAATTAGTTTGGTCATAGAGAAAGAGAGTGTAGAAGACCCTCCAAGAATGAGTACTCATGGGACTATGGAAGGAGTCACAATTCACAACAATCAAGAGGTATGTATGAGGTTGTTTGATATAGTTGTCATAATATGGGACACATTGTAAGATTCTTCCCTAATAGAGGTAGAAGGTCATCAAGTCAAAATAAGAGGTTTGAAGCCCCTATAGTTAAAGAGAGAAGGTAAATGTATGTGTGGAAACTAAAGACAATAAAGGTTAGTCATGATCAGTCTATAAGCTCAAATAGAATGTTTGCTATGGTAGATCATACCTCAAATGATAAATCAAGTCAAGAATGTCTTCTATCATCTCATATTAATTGTCAAATGGCTGATGTAGAGGTCAAGCCTATAGTGCCAATCAATCCTAAAAAGACACTGAAGGATATTTAGTCTTGTGAGAGCATTGAGATCTGGGAATATCCTAAACTTGTGTTGATTTCATGCTCTATGGAAAGAGGTGACTCCATTAGGATTAATGTAAACATTATTCAATCAATAGAAGCATGATGGATGCTTGGTTTTAGGGGGAGATATTTAGGTTATTCATAATCTCCAATATTAGTTGATTACAAGAATATGGTGGCTTAGTGTGTGATCATATATTTGTATCATATCATTCATGACAAGAATAAGGTGAGTGGTCTTTAGTTTTGAGTTCATTTGAGGGAGGTATGCATGAATCATGTTTCTATAATGTTTCATATTTTGTGTGTTGAGATACTATTATAAAAATGTTTGGTTCTATATGGTAATTTGTGGAAGATCCTTTGTCAATAATTTCAAAGGGGGAGAAAGTTCAAGAAGGGAGATTAACTAATTGGGGGAGATGAGAGTGATCATATTGAAGAATGTTTTGCCATCAATGAAAAAGGGGGTGTTTGTTGAGAAGTGTTTTCATTGATGTCAATGTTTATGTCAAAGAGATAATTTGAAGGCAACATAATGATTCTCATGTTAGTTAGTTGTCAAGTTTCAAATGATTGAGAATCCTAGTCATGACACTAGTCATATCATGAAGAGACCTTATGAGAAGGTATGAGCTTGGTTGCTTGATAAAATGAGTTAACACAAGTATGAATATATTTATAAGGTTTTTTTATCATGTATATGAGTCATTGGATCACTCATGTGATTCTTAGAGTGAGCCTACATGGGTAGGACCTACAGACCTAGTATGCAACTAGACCACTTCTAGACCCTACTTGACCTAATGAGGCATCATGATCAATTATAAAGGCATATGAATGATGTTTGATATTGTTTTATCCTTTAATATGTTATGTGATCATGTAATTGAGGTGGAGAACACATGGAAAGAGGCATGAAGCTCATTTTTAAGGCCTAATATGGTTTACAGATCAAGGTTTAAGAAAATAAAGAGAGAGGGTATGGCCTAATGGGGTATCAAGATCAGTTTCCAAGGTAAATGTGAGTATGTGAGAATTTAAATATGTATTATATGATGTTTCAATCATTTTAATAAAGTTTTATGTTATGGTTTAAAATATAAGGCATGAAAAGTGGTTTTGAGGTCTCTCATGTGCATAAAATGATGGGTTCTCAACCCAAAAAGGACTCTCAAGTGTTCATTGGCATGTGTAACCTCTGAATGGGAACCTAATATATTAAATATAGATGGGTAATGGTCATAGATCAAATTTACATGTATCAATTTTTGGATTGATGGGTTATGCTTTATGAATGATTGTTAATAGTGGAAGATGATTTAAACCTTCAAAGAACCCTAATAGTGACCTGATATTAAAAAAATTGTTATAAAGTTATAAAAATAGATTTTTATGTATATTTTAGTGATTTTAGGTATTATAAAACTCTCTCATTCATCTCTAGGTGTGATTGAGTCTTTAGGTGAGTAAGTGGACCCTATAGGAAAGGCTTTATTTCTCAAATATTTGTTATAGTAGTCAGGGTTGACCAAGTCAAATTTGCTCAATAGATGGAGGAAAAAGTTTAAGACTTTTATTTTATGTCCATGGTTTTATATGGATAGGTTTTATCCCTTAGGTGTGCTAAATTGGTCATCCAAGGTAATCTATCACTAACAATCCCAATGGTGCAAACATTAAAAAACCCATATAAAATTGAGAAGATGTTTATGGATTTGTTAGCATGGACTAAGCATGAATATAGGTACTTGAATACATTTTTGAATTATTTTAATAATGATAATTTTTTATATAATTTTTGGATATCATTATATACAGGAAAAATTTGCTCACAAGTTGACATGTCTAGCTCAGTGAGGTCTGTGTATAGTCAGGTCATGAGATTGGTATACAAGACCAATATTATCATTTGACCATATTTTATTTATATATGAGTGTTTATTAATGATATGATAAGATCATATAAATTAATTGTAAGTCTCTTAAAGTGGTCATACAAATGTTTAAGGTCATTATCACCATGACTATGCTTCAAGGCAAACTGGTAGTTTTAGGTAAACAAGTTACAATGACGAGTTTGAGAATCTATTCCATAAGTGGAAGCATATAATGTACATGTTTTATATATTTGGTAATTTTATTCCCTATCCATGATTTTTATAAGGTTTTTTACTCACTAAAATTAGTGAAAATTTGGATCCAAAATGGCTTGACTGGCTGAGTGAGGTCTGTGAGAGAGAAGGTCAACACATTGGTCTATAAGACCAATAATTATCATTATATATTATGATATTTTAAAAGTTTTTTATAAATATTATTTAAGATGATTTTAATTCATTATAATTCCTTTATTTTTTTTTATTTTAGGTATTATAAGTTGAAGTTTTCATGACTGTGTTTTCAGGCTAGTTGACAATTTAGAGTGAGCTTTTTGTAGAGAAGAGTTTAAGCCTGTATACACTGAGTTGAAGTACCTTGTGAATTTGGTGATGAACATAAGGTAATGATTTTTATTAATATGTTATTTTTTCCCATTATTTTTTAGATAATTGGTTTTTATGTTCAGTAGTTCAAGATAGACTTTTTAGGTATACATAGGCCTAATTGTGAACAATACCAATGGTGTGCTCCAAGTGGTGGTTGAAACTAGAAAGTGTTATGGATCCTAGATGAAATTATAATGGGTATATTTGAGTGGAATATGATATGTTTATACCATGTGAGGTGTTTTAATGTGTTCCAAGAAATGGAAAATGTAATGTATCCTAATGTAGACCTAATGGAATTAGGTCTCCATGAGACCTAAAGATGAAATGAGGCCTAATTTAGCTATGTCAAACCTAAAGGAACTCAAATAACGTTTTATATATGTTTATGAGATGTTATAAGATAAATTACATGTTTGAATTAAGAGGGTAATGGTGTTTGTTGACCAAGAAGGATATGAACAAGAGACTTATATAAATACAAGGCAATTTTAGGCCTATTAGTGAGTTTAATTCAAGTGAATTAAATAGTACATTGGTGAGTAGCAGGAGGTATTATAGACCTTAAAAAGAGTTATAGGATAAATTATTAATATTTTACAAAGTTTTTGTGTATGAGGATCAAGGTTATATGACCTAATCAGTCTTGAAGAGACCTAATTGAGCGATGTAACCTAGAAGGTAGTTTGAGAGGGTTAAGGGTGTGAAGAGATAAAAAGGTGGTCATAATCAGTTATTTGAGAGAGAAAGTGTCCTAAAATTGATCAAATAAATTATGTGTCTAAGTTTGTGCTAAGCCATATAGGGGGTTGGTTCCTCCTTGAAAGTTGGTGCTTGTTAAAGCCTAGCTGAGTTAGTGCTTAGCTAGTTGGGGTTGGTGCTCCATGTGAAGTGGGTACTTCACTAAATTTGATGTTTTTATTATAGGAATATATTCCATTTGAAGATATCAATGGTTTTTATTCCTTTTGATACTTTCTCACATATG